>JAQQSO010000348.1:0-154022 GCA_028658305.1 Pachyuromys duprasi | reverse complement strand
AAACCCACACACCTATGGAAACTTGATTTTTGATAAAGAAGCCAAATCCATCCAATGGAAAAAAGACAGCATCTTCAAAAAATGGTGCTGGACCAACTGGGATGTCTATATGCAGAAAAATGAAAATAGATCCATATTTATCACCCTGCACAAAACTAAAGTCCAAGTGGATCAAAGACCTCAACATAAAACCAGACACATTAAATCAGTTAGAAGAAAAAGTGGGAAAGACCCTAGAACTCATTGGCACAGGAGACTACTTCCTGAACAGAACACCAACAGCACTGGCTCTAAGATCAACAATAAATAAATGGGACTTCATGAAACTGTAAACCTTCTGTAAAGCAAAAGACACTGTCATCAAAACCAAATGACAGCCTACAGACTGAGAAAGGATCTTTATCAACCCTATATCTGACAGAGGGCTAATATCCAGTATATATAAAGAACTCAAGAAGTTAAAAAGCAACAAATCAAGTAATCCAATTAAAAAATGGGGTATGGAGCTAAACAGAGAACTCTCTGTAGAGAACTGTATAATGGCAGAAAATGTGCTTTTCTTAAGAGACTATTCATTTAAAAAATATCTCTAACTTAAAATAAAATTACCATTACCTCTGTCAAGCATTTTTAGCTAATAATACACCAAATATTTTGGAATAAACATTATCATTCTATTTTGTAAGACGTAAAAACACCTTGAAATTAAAATTTATTATATAGAGCCCATTTTTAATCCATGTTTACATCTATGAGTTATGAAGTAAAATTATAGCATATAAAGTAACTAAGCAATCCAGAGCTATTTACTGACAAGATGTGGTCAGTGACTTTCTTAGCATATTTGAGACTCATGGAAAGACTCTCAAGTGAAAATTTGTTCTGTACTTCCAAAAGATGACAGAGGTTATATCTGGCCAACTCAAGCAAAGCTAATTACCACTACTTTACTCTCCCTTTATTCTAAGTACATATAACTGTAATACTGTGTTACCATTTTTATGTCTTCATCTTGAGCCTAAACCATAAGATCCTTAATGAAAAATAAAGAGTCTTATTTCTATTTGCTTCTCTGACACCACCAATGGTAAATTCAAAAATTATCTTAAAACAAATTCCTTTATCAGACTTTTTCCTGAGAGTCATTACAGACTAAGGGTCTGAAAACAACGATGGACAAGGCAGTGGTGTCTATATCCAGTCCACACTTTGTTCTGCACAATCCCCGAGTTAACAATTTGTTAGGGTCGGGGTGCGAGATCAGGTTTCACTGTGTAGCTATTACCTACCAGAGATCCACCTGTTTAGCATATATTCACATTTTTTAAAGATTTATTTATTCATTATTTACATTATGTTCTGTCTGTGTTTACACCTGCATGCTAAAAGAGGGTACCAGGTCTCATTACAGATGGTTGTGAGCCACCATTTGGTTGCTGGAAATTGAAGTCAGGACCTCTGGAAGAACAGCCAGTGCTCTTAACCTCTGAGCCATCTTTCCAGCCCATATAGTCACATTTTTAAGTGCTAGAGGAAAAATATCAAGTAGTAATAACTGTGACAGGTGAAAACATGGAATTCAAATCCAGGGTTTACGTATGCATGAAGTTGTACTGGAATACACCCATGCTGATTCATGTATGTGTTATCTTGGACTGCTTTGTGCTTTGAGGGCAGATTTGAGCTGACACAGATTCTACTCAGTCTTCAAAAAGTAAAAATTTACCCCCCGTACTCTTTATCCAAAAAGACTTACTAATTTCTTTTATCAGTTATAAAAGAAGTAAATGAAAAAAGTGGGTCCCTTTTCTAACATTTTCTAAAGAATTCCTGCACAAAATAGAAAAAAGGTATATTACTATAACTAAGTTAATGTAAATCAAATTGAATTAAATGTTACAATTCCAGTTGAGGAAAAGAGAAAACGGTCAAAGCGAATTTTGGGGGGGTGGGAAGCGGGTATTGTTGTTGTTCTAGACAGGGTTTCTCTGTGTAGCCTTGGCTGTCCTGGAACTCACTCTGTAGACCAGGCTGACCTCAAACTCAGAAATCCACCTGCTTCTACGTCTCTAGTGCTGATATCAAAGGCATGCACCGCTACCACCACCCGCCCGGCCAGCAGAATTTCTAAGCAGAGAAAACTATGGAAAAGCTGAATTCCCTAAAGACTTGATTTTTGTAAAATAAGGAACAGAGATATATCCAGAACATAGTGGAGGCAGAAGGCAAAGTGAATTGGGGCAGAGTATGGGTCTATGCCCTAGACAACAATGCAAAAACAAACTGAAAACAGATTGTGCAATACCTTTTGTGCAAAATTAAACACTAATTTCATGCACACCCAGGCGGCGCCTCTAATCCTCCTCTGCACCTTTACATACCAGGGCAAGTGCTTCAATCACACTTTACAAGTCCATCCACTTTCCCACTCCTCCAACCTCCTACGTGCCTAGCTCCATCATCACTTTCAAACTGTGATCTGGATTCCTACCTTAGTGAGAAAACAGAAACTATCCAAAGAAATTTCTCCACTATTCTATCCACTTACTTACATCTATCTATGCCTGCAATAATGTACATTTTAAACATGTGCCACAGCAGCCTAAAGACTTCTTTTTCCTTAGAAAGCTAAGCCACAAAAGCTTAAATGCAATCTAGTTTTAACCATACTTTTAAATTAAGACTTAACTTTTTTTTGAGAAGAGTTGTTAACTTACCCAGCAATGTACTGAAAGAAAATCCTATCCAACTACATTGCTGGCTTTTCAATGGATATTATAAACCTTTAAATTCAACAACGATCAATCATAAATGCCTTCCTCACTGATCTTTTAAAATTTACTGAAAGTGGAGACATAATAAAACACTAATGCCAATAAAGTTTAACCTAAATAATATGACTGTCTTGCTGGAGAAAATGATGCAATAACACACGTATGGCAAGTTAACTAATAGCTTTTCTTATATATAATATTTATAAAAGTATAAAGTTTGCACTTTAAACTATTTCCAATCTAATTCAAACTAGTAAGTATTACAATTTATATTATTATGAGATGCTTTTATATAATTAATCTTTCAATTAAACTCAATGGCAAACATTACATACTATATTCATCTATGTACTTTCGGAACAAAATTACTATCTGGAATGTAAAAGACAATAAACACACAACGTATTGATAATAAAGTTATACCGAATTTAAGATTTCCTATGTTTCATATCATTTGAAGTTGTGCATTATCAAGAACACATCCCATTAAACAACCCACATTCAAAGATCAATTTCTTTGAAGTCTGATTTCAAGGTAAATACATACAGAGTGTTTTAATAAAGTTCTCATCTATTGAATCTTCTCTGAAGATACATGAACATACTTTCTGGGCAAACATAAAATATAATGGGAAAAGCACCAGGATGAAGGAGTCTGGCATCCCTGAGGGAGAATCTCAGCACCTCGATTTTTTCCCCCTCAGCTGGGACCTTAATAAAGTTATTTAACCTACCTTAATAAAGTTATTTAACCTTTTTACGACCCATTTCCCACATCTGCTCAACTAGAGTATCCTCTCCAACCTCAGAGCTGCAGTCAAGATGAATAACTGACCCTGGCGCCAAGCCAGGATCTAACCTCATCTTGGGAGCTAGAATGTCCTTAATTTTTGCCCTCAGACTTTTAAAAGAATCTTTAAAACGTAGTCTCAAGCTGAAGAGAGCTCGGGCGAGACCCTCAACTCTGGTCGCCCCAAAAGGAGGCCGCTGACCCACCCCCTCTTCTGCCCCGCTTTCCCCTCTTCCCTGAAACCTTTGCACGCCGGGGAATCTTCGTTACGTTTGGGGGGAATTCAGGTATTTACAGCCCCAAACCCAGGTCACGAGCTCTGCGGATTTTCCTCTCGCCCCGAGTCACACATCACCCCGCCGCCAGGCAACCTGACCCCCCAGGCATGACGATGCTCTGAGCCCTCAGGAGGGAAGCTGACCTAGGTTTGGTTTGGGTCTTTATTATTGTTGTTGTTGTTGTTATTTTGTCAGGGTTTTTTGTGGGTTTTTTTTTTTTTGTCCCTTTTGCCTCTCCCGAAGCTCCGAGAATGGAAGCGCTCCACGTCGCCGACCCCACGGCCGGGGGTCCCCGTCCGCGCCCGCCACCCGCCAGCATCCCCGAAGAAGCCGCGTCCCCGGGTTCCCCGCGGCCCGCCACACCCTCTCCTCGGCCCCCAGCTGCGCGGCCGTCCCCGCCGCCCCGCCGCCTCGTCACCTCGCACCGCAGACGCCAAAGGCCCCGGCCGCAGGTCTCGAGGGCCGCGGGCCTCGGAGTCCCCTCACCCCGGCGTCTCAGCCGCAGCGCCGAGACCGTAGCTGCGGAGACGGCGCGGGTGACGGAGCTCGGAAATTCCGTGCGGAGACAGGGAACCGCGACACCGAGAGCGCGCGCCCGTCCGCCCGGCGACGCACCGAGAGCCGCGCGCGCCGCCCAGGCCACGCCCCCCGGTGCGTGCGCCGCCCAAGCCACACCCCCTGTCCCTCCCCGGAATGCACCTGAGGGCCCGGCCGGCAGGGCGCGCCTGCTCCCGGGCGGGGCTATGGGGGCGGGGCTCCAAGGGGGAGGCGGAGCCTTGCGGCTCCTGCTGACTCAAGCTCAACTGCTCTGAGACCCCTGCCGGGCTTGCCATGCTTTCCTTTGAAGCTCTGTGGATTTGGGGCGACTCCTGTCGCCTCCTGGAGCACGACTTGGTCCTCCACCTTCCCATCGGCCTCTGTTTCCTTGCATTTAAAGGGTTTATAGAAGTATCTCTGCCACTCCTCCCTCCTGCTGCTACGTCCTCATTTCTATTAACTGCTGCCTTCCCCTCTGCGAGCCTCAGACTGAGACCCTTCACATCTTGGTATTGAGGATGCTTTTGGATCTTCAAATATCCTCGTAAAAACCTCCAAGTGTGACAAAGTTGGACTATCCCGAAGTCTTGAGATAGGACATCTGGCAGAGGTTACATACCAGTTTTTGCTTAAAATGCAATCTGTTTGGAGTTTCGTTACCCAAAGTGATCTAAGCAGTGGTCCAAAGTAAAGAAAGGTCAAAGTATAAAGAAAAGGTCACAATACCAAAATTACACATCCCTGAAGAAAACTGATCTTTTCTTCTCTAGAAGCCACCAACTGCCAGTTCCTAATACACACACACCATTCCTGCTGGGATTTTTGCTGGCTTGCTCTTGAATGGGTCTTGTGCAATGCAGCCCCGGGTGCTATGTGTTGCACAGTTACTTTCTAAGCCTTTTAAGCTCTATGAGTGTGACCATCATAACACCATTCATGCATATTTTTACTTTCTTTTGTGTATGTGCGTGTACTTCTCAAATTTAAGCCAAATCTGTAGTATTAGTCTTGCTTTATATATGTCTGGGTGTTTCGCCTGCTTGTACGTGTCCTCTATCACACAGTACACTTGCACTTCAGTTCTCATCATCCTGACAACGTATCTTCCTCTAGACATCACACTGCACCAAATTATCCACGTCACTTTCTTACGTGCTAATCCCTTCAGCTCCATTCTAAGTAGTCTGAAATTAAAAGCTTTTTCTGACACCAGTTTAAATTTGCAGGTCTCATGGATGGGTCACATAGTCCATGGTAAAAAGCTGCTAGCAATACTACTGATGAAAGAAAACACATACAAGAAATAGTACGTAAATTTTGTTTTGTTTTGTTTTTCAAGACAGGGTTTCTCTGTGTAGCCTCGGCTGTCCTGGACTCAGTTTGTTGACCATGCTGGCTTCAAACTCACAGAGATCTGCCTGCCTCTGTCTCCGTGAGTGCTGGGGTTACATGAAAATATTTTTTTTATCTTCAAAAAATATCTCTACTCACCCCACAAAATCTCATGCATAGAAACAGAAAATATTAAAATTATGTTACAGGGCTGGACTTGTAATTCAGTGGCAGACTGCTTGCCTAGCATGCACAAGGTCCTGGCTATGATCCCCAGAAACACACACACACACACACACCATTTATAAGATGGACAACTAAATTACAAGCTGGTGACAATAACACACACACACACACAAAAAAAAACAAGCATTATGTTTTAAATAAAGAGATTGTTACAAATTAATGTGTGGTTTATGACATATTTTACTGTCTCTGAGCAAGTTATTTTTCAGACTGTGTCTTATCAACATGTTCACCACACCATCTTTACCTAAATTTCCTCAACTACCGGTCTTAGTATTAAAACAGCAGCTAGCGAGAAAGACGCTCCCTTCTGCGTTTCTGTATCTAGGAAATAGATGCACGCAATATGCGCGTCTTGGTTGTCATGGTGGCAACTGAAATCCCCACATCTCATTAATAGACTGTATAGCCAAATGAACCACATGGGAGTTCACAGATCATAGAAGTTTTAAAAGCTTCCAAGCTGTAGGAAGTTAACAGTGGGCCACAATTCTTGACAATATTTAATGGGGAGTATGAGACTAAATCTGGCTGCCTAGAACCTGATAAACAATGGCTATGTGTGTGTTACTATTTTTTTGCTTGCTAGATTTATTTAATGGATTTTCTAGGTCATTTTGCTAAAGCTAAGATTACTAAACCATTTCTGGTATTAAATGAAAATGGTCCCCCATAGGATCATCTATTTGAAAGTTTGGTTCCCAGTTGGAAGAACTGTTTGGGAAGGATTAGAAGGTGAGGGCTGGGCTGGAGAGATGGCTCAGAGGTTAAGAGCACTCACTGTTCTTCCAAAGGTCCTGAGTTCAATTCCCAGCAACCACATGGTGGTTCATAACCATCTATAATAAAAATCTGGTGTGCAGGTAGAATGTTGTATAAATAATAAATAAATCTTTAAAAATTAAAAAATTAAAAAATAAGAAGGTGAGGGCTTCTTGGAGGAGGTGTGTCACTGAGAGTAGACTTCGGGGTTTCAAAAGCCCACAACAGCCTCAGTCTCATTCTCTCTCTCTCTCCCTCTTCCTCTCTGCCTGCAACTGGAAGATCAGATGTGAGCTCTCACCTACTGCTCCTGCGCCCGCCATCCCTGCCTGCCTATTGCCATGTTCCTACTATGACGGTCATGGACTAACCCTCTGAAACTGTAAGCAAACTCCCAGTTAAATTCTTTCTTTAATAAATTACCCTTTTCAAAGTGTCTCCTCACATCAAGAGAGCAGTAACTAAGTCATCATTATAGCAACTTTTTGCCCAATATTGTATAGTATAGTATTTAACATGGTTTATCAGTATGTTAGAAACAGTATGCACCATTTAAAAAAAACCTTACTAACCGTTACTGTTATTTGCCATTTCTGGAAGTTAAGAGAGGTGTTGAGAGAAGTAGTGTGGCTTCAAGAAGAGATATAATTGGAAAGAATTTCAACCAGATTATCTTGGCTTAGCACAATGCATGACCAAAAGAAAAAAGAAAAAAAGAAAACAAATTCAGACCAGGCTATCAAAGTAGAAAAAAAAAAATCAAGCACCTGTAACACTAGAATTCTTGACTATATACCAACTGTGGCTGAAGGATTGTTGAACGGCTCAGGAAGAGATTAATGGTTGTAGCTGGTTGGTAGGAAGGCAGCCAAAGGAACGTGTGCTGATGGTGATTTCAGTTTGATTTTTCTTGCTGTTAATACTATTACAGTTATCACAAATGTTTCTTTTCACAAAGGGGAAAATGAGTTATTTCATCCTTTTTACTTCTCTAAACGGAGAGAAGAAGAGAAAGAAAGTTGTGAAAGAGAAGGATGTTTAAAAACTATAACGTCAAATCAATGTTTAAAATACTTGGTCACCAACAAGTATATGCCAAATATCTGGATTTTGATTGTTTGTTGATTATTTGTTATAATTTTGATTTTTTTTAAAACCAAGGTTTTATATACCCCAGGCTGGCGTCAAATTCCCTATGTAACCAAATCCAGACTTCAATTCCTAACCCTCTGCTTCTGCCACCCAAGTGCGAAGCTAGTGTTAAGGGGTTGTGCTACAAGGCTTGATAGTGTCTGGTATTTGAAAAACGGTCTAGAAGTTGAAGCAGGAGGATAATAAGTTCAAGGTCAGCTGAGTTTGAGTCTCTAAACTATAAATAAATCCAACTTCTTCCAGTTGAAACAAAAGAAACTTATATAGCCTGAGACCTCGGAAAACTGACTACAGAGTTCTCTTGAGCCCTTGAGGTAGAAATCAGTATGACAGCTAGTGAAAACCCATCTAAGAAACAAACAGAAACAATAACAAAGAACTCAGCAAAAATGGAAAATGATATCTGTTTCGTTGTTGGATTATATAGAATGAATTGTTAAGAGCTAGAGCTATCTGGTAATTTTAAGAAAAGATGGAAGGACTGGTTTAATAAAAACATACTAGAAAGTAGAGAAGAGTCAGTTACCCTAGACATTTATAAACATAGGGGCAGCAATTTACTTAAAAGAATAAGGTCTCGGCTTAAGACAGGCTTGCCTCCATCTGAATTTTCTTTTCTACTTTGGAAAAGGAGATGGGCTTTAAATTGGTACAATTGGAATGTGGAAAGATAACTGAAGCTTGAGATAGGTGAGGCAGGGGTAAGAAGACACCTATCTGTTTCAAGTAAGTTCATGTTTCCAGGTACAAATTACATCCCACAGCTGTTTACAGGTAACTCAAGATCCGTGGCTGGTAAGGTCTGGAAGACGATAAAATGTGAAAGACAACAGATCACAGAAGAGGGGAGACACTGACAGCTTCTGATCAGACAACTGTAATTTCAGAATAGATCACTAAATACTTCAGCGGTCACTAGAAACAAGACCAACTAAAAGAAGACATATTTGCCTACTTAACCCTGAGTTAGTGTGAATTTTCATAATCATAACATACATTAACTTCAGCAAAATACTTAGTTGTTATCTTTCGTGATATTTTTATGGGAAGGACCCCAAATTAAATGTTTAACATAATTAGACAAATTCAAAGTTAGTTAAATAATTGTGCACTGGGGTTTTTTTTTTGGTATGTTTTTTTTCCATTTACATAGGTGAAAACACAGAATTCTTTCTGATCAAGTCCAGGAAGAAAACAAAAACTACATAGCATCAAAAATGTGATCAAAGACCCAAATGGAAAAGGAAATTGTTTTGAATGTTGAACTGTGAGTTAGAAGACAAGATTTAACTGAAATATATGAAAATGCCTACATTCAAGTTGAACAATAAAATCACCAAAGTACACAGTGCAAAATAGGAGCAATTTTTGTTTACAAAGCACACGGTGTCTTACTGTATGTATGCATGCCAATATTTTGTTGTTGCTAGTGTTGTTTCCTGCTACAGATTTCCTGCTGCACCATAGACTGAACCAGTACTCACTCATGTAGCTTAACCTGTCTTCGGACTCCTAACAATCCTTTTTGTCAGCCTCTGACCCCTTTGACTATTGCCGCCCTGGAGAAATGAGGTCAGAACCATAACGGGTACAAGCCTCCAGTATAATAGCTTACTGACAAGATTAATGTGAATCAATAATACTTAGCGGAGTTTGCAGTTACACTTGCACTGCTGCCATTTGAAGTCCTATCCTCATCTTCCCTTCTTCATTTCCTCCTCAGCCACCCTTGCCCGAGGATTCACTAGCCCCACCCATGCATAAGAAGCAGCATAGTGAATCACCAAAAGCATTTATAGACTAATGCTGGACCCAGAGCAAGATGTCATCTTGTGTGGAATTAATATTACCAGTGGAATTGAGGTTAGCAATCAGCTGACCTCTACTATCCTGGTGGACTCAGTACAATTAAGGGCCCCATAAAAAGGAGAGGAAACAGAGGACAGTACTGAAGTTAATGAAACAGAGAATCAGGACTTTATGAAAAGTCCTGACCTAAACTTTAAGTGGCCCTGATTCTTAAATACACCCTCATGGAAGGGGAGGGCAGAGCAGTTCAGTACAGGAATTTGATCCCCCGCTGTTGCCTGTGGAGATGAAGGGTGGAATGCAAGTGCCTCTAGAAGCTGAAACAGGCAGGGAAACAGTCCCTCTTGTAGAGCTTCCGGACAGGAACAGAATCTATAATCAACGTCTGATTTTATGACAGAGCCCAGTGTGCTAGACTTCAAAATTTAGAGCTGTAAAACTATAGGGCGTCATTGTGCTCAGTCACTAAGGTTATGGCAATTTGTTGCAATAGCAATAGAAAACTAATAGACCCTTTGTAATTCTCTTTGTGTGTGTGTGTGTGTGTGTGTGTGTGTGTGTGTGTGTGTGTGTGTGTGTGGTGTGTGTGTTTACCTAGAGGCCAAGAGAGTGTGCTAGATCCCCTGGACCTAGAGTTAAACAGAGTTATAATCTGACACTGACTGAGGTGCTGAGAAACAAAATTCGGATCCTCTGTATGATTATCAAGCTTTCTTGCCACTGACCCGTCTCTCCAGCTCAGATTCCTGTCGCTCTCTGCGTGGTAGCACTGCGATCTTCTAGAATCAAATGCCACTTCTTGCTTTTCCTCCATTAGCTAAGAAACATGAGGTCACAGAAAGAACAATGAAACTACTACTCAAATATTGTAGACTCAGAATTGCTGTGATAGATGTGCCCTCGTTGACACGTGCCATTCATACCTTCCCCACGTTGTCGTTTGTGCTACTCTGTGGGTTCTTTTTCCATCCACCCTTCCTCATCTTTTTTCTTTTACTCTTCCAACCCCGTAACTCTAGATAGGACAGACAAAAAGGATCGACGGAATGGGTTGAAGTTAGCATTAGACTGCTTCCTGCTGATTAGGGGCGTCGAGTTCCTTGGGACAAGTTTTATCTCCACTGGCAGGACATCTAATTTCTTCTTCTCATCCCTTTGTGCGCAACTACTTGACAAACTGCGACCAGCAACATCCAGCCACCAAATAGACACCAGCCCATCAGAGTTCTAGCATTTCTGTATCTGCTGAAAAGTTCCCAGAATTCCAAAAGTTACACAGCAGTAGAAAATATCTGCGATGTCAAAACCACACCCTTGCTAGAGCACAAGGCAAATCACAGTCACCTGCAGTGAAGCAGCCTCTTATACCCACTCCTGGGATTAAAACAAAAACATATCCCTATAGTATTTCTTTGGGTTTTGTTTTGTTTGTTGTTTGTTTGTTTTTAAGTTAGGGTTTCTCTGTGTAATAGCCCTGGCTGTCCTGGACTCCCTTTGTAGATCAGGCTGGCCTCCAACTCACAGCAATCTTCCTGCCTCTGCCTCTTTGAGTGCTGGGATTAAAGGCATGCACTGCCATGACCAGCTTTTCTCTGTGTGTGTCTGTGTGTGCGTGTGTTTTAAAGAAACCAAAACTACGCTGCAGTTGTTTTCAGTAATAGCAATAACAGCAGTAGTAAAACAGCTACCATATCTGTCTGCTTCAGAGTGCTCAAGAAATGAGTTATGTGGAATAATAAAATACAGTTGTTCAGCATATCACCTGTGTTGCACACTGTTCTGTATGTTTTCTATGTAGTATTTTATTTAATCTCTGATGACAAAATGAGCTGTGTATTATTTTTTCATCAATGAAGTAGAGAGGAGTTAAGAAGTTGAAAACTAAAAAGCACTCAAGAATACAAACAAATGGACAGCAGGCAAGAAATCAATACACAATGAACAAAAACATTCTCTGCTAATAATTTCCTGGAAATGTTTTTCTTTTTCCTCTGACTGATGGTGGCTTCCCATATTTGTTCCTTGCACATTCCTATCATGGTTGCTTTCTTCATTAAGCTGCCTACTCATTCAGTAAATATTTATGAAGAGCGTTGTTTCATGTTGGGTACCATCCTAAGCATTTGGATAGAAACAGACTCGGTACCAACTGTTAAGCAGTAGACTGTGAGGAGGAATTGAAAATGGAAAATGGTCACCAGTGTCAAGGTGTGATTAGTCTGTAGAAGGATATTAGAGATTGATTCAGTTCAACCCTAGAGCAACACCTATCTCAAAACCTGAAGGCCAACTAAGAGTTAGACAAAAGGGAAAGAGAAGATTCTAGAAGAACATTTTGTCTTCATTATTTTGATTTGGGTTTTTGCTTACGCTGACTTTCCCTTTTCGCAACTCTCTCCCCAGACTCAAACAGATCTTGGTTCAAGGTTTACTTCTAAAATAAAACGTGATGTGAACTTCCTCGGGTGAAGTTTCCAAATATTTTAGACTTTATAAATCCTCATTCTTAACCCATTATCTCATATTCTCTTAGTCAAGCAAAGCAGTTGCTTTAGGCTGCTTTATTTTCCTAATTGGAACACAGCCTTCTGCTATTCGTTAATAATACTATAAGTAGGAAGTAAAAAACATAAGTTAATGCCCCCCCACCCCCCCCGCCCCCGTTTCTTTTATAAGCTTGTTCTTGAGGGTTCCGTTTTCTACCACTAGATGGTACTTGTATGCCTGAGAGACGCAAAGTTGATTCAGTTTACCTTCCAGAAAACTAGTGAAAGTAACCAATCAAAGGATCCTGGTATCGAGAACACACAACCAAACACGACTTTAAGTGATGCTGGGTCATAACTCCATCCCTAAATATTAACCCGACAATATCCTTTCTCTTCAGATCAGTATAACTTTAAGAAACTGAGAATTAAACTACCTTTAAATCCCTGCCTGTCTTGTACCCACCCCGCCAGCTCATGCGCTTTACTTTCACTTCCTTTGTTTTACATTCTAGTAAGATCTGAACCCTTCTAAGATCCGAACCTGGAAAATGAAGCTCCCCTTCCCTGTTTAAGCCAGTCAGCATCCCAGCGCCTTGCATAGTACTGTCTCTTCTACTTGAGAGAGGCACTCCTCAAACTTCCCCCTCATCTCTAAGACACTCCAGTCCTTCAGTTGGTGCAGCTAACCAGAAAGCGCCCCCTTGTTACTTGACAATAGCCAGGAAAATGCCTCCTTCTGATGCCGTTCTATTCTTTAAACAATTTAGTAATTTGTTTAATAATAGATGGATCGTGTTCTATTCTGAAGCATCTCAGCAGCACTTAGGGACTTCCTGTGTTGTGGGAATTTATGGGTCTTTCTCATTCTTTGCATAATGCTCTCCTCTTATGTGTACATGACATCTTAGACATCAATATATCTTTAAATATTAAATATAATAGTATTATTTATGGAACTGATTTTAATAATTTCCACAGCACAACCATCCAAGCTTCTCCTTAAAATTGTTTTCTTTTCTTTTTCTTTTTTTTTTTTTTTAGTGTGTGTGTGTGTGTGAGCACATGAGTGTGCATGTAAGTGCAGGTACTTGTTTGCAAAGTCCAAAAAAGGGTATCAGCTCCCCTGGAGCAGAAGTTATTGGTGGTTGTGAGGCACCTGACAAGGATGCTGGGAACTGAGCTCCGGTCCTCGGGAAGAACGGTGTGACTTAGCCACTGAGCCATCTCTTCAAACCCTACTGTCCAAAATTCAAAGAATAAAAAACAAACGAGATGATCAGTAGTAGTTTAGGTGATCTGAATGACATATGTTGGTAAAAGTAGCAAAACCAAATTGTCTTTCTACCTAGTATAGTGCTTTAAAGCATAAACGTGAACTCAAAATTGAAAGCTCATAGCTTTTAGACTTCTATAACCCATCAAAGCCACTGTAATAAAGGTCAGGAGTTGAGCACCCAGAGTCATTTTGTAGAGAAAGAAGTGCCCCTGAAGACCCAAGGAGCTATAACTAACATCCTTGTGTAAAGTCGGTGGAAGCCAAGAAGGCTTCAACTTTCTGAAGCCTAAGGTACTTGCTGAGAAACTCATATTTAAACCTAATATTTAATGCCCTCTTCTAGACTTTGCAAGCAAGTACCTACACTGCACTCACACACGCACACACACAGAGAGTCACACTTACTCAAAAGGTATTTTAAATAGAAAATAAATTTTGTTAATAAATTCATAGGAGGATTCAATATACATCTAATGGAAGCTTTAATATGCAGAAACATCCAACAAAAATTAGTTTAAAATGTTTGGAAAACTATATAAATATTAACATGTAAATGCCATATTATAACAAAAAATTAAGATACTGTAACATGAAAAATGTCAGTTGAAAATATGGGATTCTAGCCAGGTGATGGTGGTGCTTACCTTTCAGAGGCAGGTGAATCTATGAATTTGAGACCAGCCTTGTCTACAGAGTGAGTTCCAGGACAGCAAGGGCTACAAAGAGAAACACTTTCTCAAAAAATAAAAACAGAAACAAAAACAAAAAAAAACAGATAGATAGATGCCAGAGCACTGGCAGAATCAAAGAGTTCCTGAGTGGGGAGTGATGATTGAAATAATTAAAGCAAGTCATACTACACATGGGATCAGCTTAAGAGGGCTGTCAGTAAGACTATAGCCACAAATTTATTCCACAATTCCTTTTTGTAGGCAAAGCAAAAGCAAGTCACATGAATACAAGAAGTTCATAGAACTGCCAAACTTATTTTCTTAAACTACTTCCCTGTAGCAGATATGGTCCAAGGTCACACAAAAAAGTTTTAAGGAACTTGGTAAAACATTCTCTTATCTCTGTCTCAAGGTGAAGGCCAGGGTGAACACATGTTTTTTGCTGAATACTCAATAACAAAGCAGCTTGACAAACAAGCAGCTCTCCTTAGATAGATAGAGAGAGGGAAAGAAAGAGAGAGAGATAGGTAGATGATAGATAACAGATACATGATAGATAGATGATAGATAAAAATAGATAGACAGGTGATAGAGATAGATAGATATAACAAACTAAATAATAGTTATGTTTTAAATTTTGTCTTTTGATGGATTATTAATTTTAAATATATTAGTTATCAATTTTAAATATATTATAAGATAGGATATGTATGTTAAAAATCTCAAGAGTGGCCATTGGTGGTGGCACACGACTTTAAACTCAGCACTCAGGAGGCAGAGGCAAGTGGATCTACGTGAGTTCAAGGCCAGCCTAGTGTATAAAATGAGTTCCAGGACAGCCAGAGGTGTCTAAAATTTAAAAAAAAGAAAGAAATGAAGAAAGAGAAAGAGAAAAAGGGGAAGAAAATTCAAGACTGCTTATTTATATATTGCTGTAGCATGTAAGAATATGCAAAGGCTGGAAAGATGGCGCAAAGGCTAAGAGCCACTGGCTGCTCTTCCAGAGGTCCGGAGTTCTGTTCCCAGCAACCACATGGTGGCTCACAACCACCTATAATGAGATCTGATGCCCTCTTCTGGCCAGCAGGCATACATGCAGGCAGAACATTGTAGTAGTAGTAGTAGTAGTAATAGAATATGCAATTCTGAGGCTGGGCTTGTGGCACAGGCCTTTAATCCCAGCTCTTGGGAGGTAGACACAGGTAGATCTCTGTGAGTTCCAGGCCAGCCATAGAGTCACAGTGAGGCCCTGCCTCAAAACAAAACAAAAATAGAAGATTTGATTCTGAGCTGAGGATGTGGCTCCCCGTAATGGAGCAAAGCACAAAGTCCTGAGTTCCGCTCTACCATCAGTGGAGGGACCAGTGCTGAGGTAGAAATGAAAAAACACAAGGACAACAAAAAGTTCTGTACAGGTAATAGATTTGTGCTAAGCAGAGCTCATGCGTGTTGCATGTGTAGACAGGAAGGAATGAGAGAACCTGGTAAGCACTAAATATTCATGAGCCATATGAAACACTAAATATTTATGAGGACTCATTTCAGCTTCATGTGTCCTCTTTTCAAAGTAGGTAATGAGTGTGGTTGATTAGCAAGGGCTGAGTGTTGCCGGGCACACCAGCCCATAAGTCTTTCTGGTAGTTCAATTAAGTATTGGCTCTAGGCACTTTCTCACTACTGAGCTTTCTCAGCTCAGCCGGAACACTGGCCTTTATAACCTCATGGCTAGCATGAAAAAGTGATGCAGAAAGATGGGAGCGAAGACATATATGAACATTTCAAGATACGGAATTCCAGGAATTTTGATCCCTTCTGTAACCATTTCGTACTTCCCAAATGCATCAGTAGCATAACCTGTCTTTCTCTGGCTTCCGGCTCTGTGCTTTCACTGCTTCTGTAAAGGGTGATTTCCACGTCTTGCTTTGGTCAATAAGTCTCTCTTATTCAGTTGCCTTCCCCAAGGTAACTTCCTACTGACCATCAATTAAAGAACAGATACAGTACTTGTAAATAAGTGAAAGGGGAAGGTGTGGAGGAAAGAGTCGAATGGCATGCAAGAGAAGACTAAAACTAAGAAATGAGATTTTTTAAAAATCAATTAAACTTGATTCCTTTTTCCTTTATTTCAAGGATTGGCAATCACGTTCTCATTGGCATGCTTCTCCATGTAATTCATTACTAATTGTGTAGATTGGATGATTAGGACTTCTAAAGCCAAATCCTGCTTTTGTGAAAAGAGCATCTTTTTCTATTAGCCAAGTCTGCTGACTGGAAACAAGAAGAAAGAACATTTAAAGTTCCCTAAACTTAAAAAAGTCATCAATTCTCAGCTTTCAAATGCCGTTCTAGGGCCTGGAAAGATGGCTCAGTGGTTTAGAGCCCTTGCTATTCCTTCAGAAGTCCTGAATTTGATTCCCAGCATCCAGGAGATCTGAGGTCCTCTTCTGGCCACTGTGGGCTCCTGTATTTTTGTGGTACAGACACATACACTCAGGCACAAACATATTAAATAAATAAATAGTTTTTAAAAGTTAAATACATATTCAAATATTTCAAAATATATTAATTTTGTGCTTTTATACCTAATCATTTTCACAGATGGGAGAAGAATTATATGAAATACCAATTGAAATAGGAAGTTTAAAAAGCCCTCCATGTAATTCTGATTCTTGGCCAACCTTGAGAGTAATCATGATAAATACTGTTATTAATACTTAGAAGAATGTGGCTCATGTTTGCCTACCTAATTCTCAAGGAAAGAGGTGTGCGACAATCACAGTTCGAGAAAATAAATTTTTGGTTGTGATCCTAGACTTTAGGAGCCAAGCCATCTCTCCAGCCCAACTTACAAAATAGAAGATTGCCGAACATGCACTCAGGAAGACAGAGGAAGGCAGATCTCTGAGTTCAAGGCCAGCCTAGTCTATATAATGAGTTCCAAGACAGTCCGGACTACATAGATACTCTGTCTCAAAAAGAAAAAAAGAAAAAAAGAAAAAAATAGGATATCAATATGGTATAATTAATGACTTTTCTCCTGGCTCTGCCAAAACGCCTATCAGAGGATGATGAACGTTACTTTAACTCATTGTCCGGGATTGCGGTCCACCATGGTGGGGAGCACATGGCAACAGGGGCTGCTTACAGTTGAAGCAGCAAGAGTGTAAGGCTGCTTGCTCACATCGGGGTGGATCGGGACGAAGAAAACAGGGAGTCCCACACTCTTCTGGTTGTCTACTTTTTCTCTTCTCATTTGTTGGAGATGCTAGCCCATTGGACTGTACCACCCACATTAGGGGTGGGTCTTTACCTCTTAATCCCTCTCTAGACATGCCACCACACACACACACACACACACACACACAAAGATGTGTCTCATTAATGCATAGCTAAAGTTTCTTGCTCCAATCAAGTTGACATTCAAAAAATGAACCGCTACACGTAGGGAAAGCCCTGACACTCCAAAGGACTCTGTGAGAAGATCTGGTGCTCAGGGGAAATGAAGGGACAGACTTTTAGGTCTGTATGTTTTATGAGCAATAGCTCTGTGGCTCTACCTACGTCTTAGCGAAGTGGACTATGCAGACATTTTGCAAAATGAAAAAGAAAAAGAAAACAATGTTCAAATTAGAGTTTGGAGATCGGAAATCTTCAGTAACTGCCATGTTCTGTTTCTTGAAGATCTAAGAGATTCCACCTTTCAATATATCTTCTTGAGAGTGGATCGTATGTATTATTCCCTTTTGCCCCTTGAATGCCGAGGGCCTATTTTCTAAGACCCAGAGCAGTCTTAACAATGAAGGAAAAAACTGCCTGAGAAAATTAGGATTGCAGCTGTGGGTGAAACCTACCCTGTCACAAATTAATCATATAATATTGTTATTTTGCTTGAAGATCAGGGTTTGTTAACCTCTAATTAGCCTAAGATTTTTCAAAATACACATCACTTTCGATAGTCTTGATGAGCCTAAGTTACCATGCTTATGTCATAGTTTTATATTTGATGTTTTCTTTTGATGGGGAAACCCCAATACATTTAATTCCCCATAGCCTGGATAAAGTATCATGGCATGGAATTGCCATTGTTTTCCATCTATCAAAGAGGACACAGTTTAGCCACCAAAAATAGAAGGAATACTGCCTGGCTGATCTTTTACAGGAATCAACATGCTTTCTAATTTAAAATTTTATTTATTTGTATTTTGTGTGTAGGATGTCTGCCTACATGTATGCGTGTGCACCTCATGTGTCCTTGGTATCAGCAGAGGGCAGTAAAGAGCTTCATATCCCCTGGAACCAGTCTTACAGGTGGTTGTGAGCCACCACGTGGATGCTGAGAACAGAACCAGGGTCCCCTGCAAGAGCTGGGGGCCCCTGCAAGAGCTGCAGGAGCTCTTTTAACCACCGAATAATCTCTCTAGTCCCTGCTCTTTGACTTACATGTGAGTCTTTTTTAAAGATTTGTTTATTTTATGTTTATGAGTGTTGTATCTGCATTTACACCTGCCAGAAGAGGAAATCTGTTCACATTATAGATGGTTGTGAGCCACCATGTGGTTGCTGGGAATTGAACTTCTGACCTTTGGAAGAGCAGACAGTGCTCTTAACCACTGAGCCATCTCTCCAGGCCCAGTGAGTCTTTTTTAGAAGTCTACAATGAGCCAGGTGGCTCACTCCTTTAATCCCAGCTCTTGGGAGGCAGAGGCAGGCAGATCTCTGTGAGGTTGTGGCCAGTCTGTTCTACAGAGCAAGATCCAGGACAGCTAAAAAGCTACACAGTGAAACCCTCTTAAGAAAAATGAAAATACTAACAATTCCCATGCTGCATTCACTGTGTTACCTTCTAATACAGAGTCAAGTCATTTTCTACAGAACCAAAAGACATTATTTTCCACACTACAACGATTACAGCAAAGTACTAAATATGAAACTAATTTAATTCCAGATAAATGACACACACACAATTGCATGATCTCTGTTCTGTCTAAAGCACATTAGACACTAAGTAAATTAGGATTTGCATACCTGCAGTTCTAAATTGAACAAACAAAAGAAGAAGCCCCATGGCTGTTCCCTCTCTTCTCTGTCTCTGTCTCTGTCTCTGTCTCTCTCTCTCTTTCTCTCTCTCTGAGACAAAGTTTCTCTGTGTAGCCCCTGGCTATGACTGCTTTCTTAAGAACCACAGAGGGAAAAATTGGTATTTTCATTTCCTATCCTCCCCACTCCTCACTGCCCAATGTTCTGTTCCAATTCCTCAACTAAGTTGCTAGTTGATTTTTTTTCCTCTTTACATAGTACACAAAAAGCAGCACACAGAGTGTAAAAATAACATTAAGATGTAAACTCAAAGTCCATAGGAAAAAATTCCTGGGCTGAGAACATTCCTGCTTGAGGTTTCCATGAGAGAGAAACAGTGAGACTGACTTTTGAGAGGTTGGAGAGATGGCTCAGCAGCTAAGAGCGCAGGTTACCCTTTTTAAATTTTATTTATTAATTTATTTATTACAATTTATTCATTTTGTATCCAGGCTGTAACCCCTCCCTTGTCTCCTCCCAGGTTGCTCTTACCTACTTTCCACTCCCAAAAACTACTTAGGGGCTCTCAGTCATCAGCAGTTACAGTTCAAGAGGAATTGAATGCCCTCTTCTGGCCTCTGTGAGCTCTGCATGAAGGTGATGCACAGATACATGCAAGCGAAGCACTAGTACACAAGAAATAAAAGAAAAAGAAGTAAACATTTTCCTTTTTAATTGGCTTTTGAAGTACTATTGTATTATATTTGTGTGTTCTATTGGTGTAGCCTTTTCACCAGCTTTGGTCAGCACAGGTGGTTATAAGTTTTTGTTCAATTATCAACTCTGTAGGCATCCCTTCCCCAGAAATCCAAGCAGCTTTCAGAGGATGCAGTGGGAAAGCATTGCCCTTGAAATGCTAAAATGGGGAAAACAGCTTGAGAATGTTATGAGGCAAGAGGATTGACGTGAGAGATATTTTCATCCCCGAAGACTTGGTGCCAACTCGGGACAAAGTTAGGAAAACAAAACGTGGTTCACAGGAAAGAAATACTGGATGGAGAAGGTGAGAGAGGAATGGAGTCAGAGTGGGAAAGTGACTCGCACACTGACTCACGCCATTGTCACTTGTCCTCCCAATGACTGTCAACAGCCGTTATTTGGCAAGTTCTGTCACTATTCAATAGTAAAGAATCCATGCTGGGAATGGTCACCTTTTGTAGAGAATCCAGTACAATGTTACTATAAACCTAGGTGGGAAAGTGCAACTTAGTCCTATAGGAGAATAAAACTTGAATAATTTATATCCCAAATGTTGGGTTGAGGGCATAAGGCGGTGAGCTCCCTTTATGTGTTGGTGGAATGGTGCTTGTTTATTTTAAAGATGTATTTTGTTTGTGTGTGTGTGTGTGTGGTGCCTGGGGAGGTCTGAAAAAGACATTGGATTTCTTTGAGCTAGAGTTATAGGCAACTGGGAACCCCACTAACATGGGTCTTGAGAAAAAAACAAAACAAAATGAACAAAAATCCAAACAACAGCAAAACAACCAACCAACAACAAAAACAAACAAACAAAAGAACACCCCTCCCCCCCAGGTTTCCTGGAAGATCTGCATGCCCTTTCAACTGCTGAGCCACTGCTCCAGCTCCAACCATGGCTTGTACTGGAAGTAACTTCCTAAAACTGACTTGTCGATACATGTCACACATATTCTTTAAAATGTTTGTATTAGTCTGCTGTTGCTGCTGCAACAAAACAGCATAGATTAGGTGCCTTCAGAGTACTAGATCAAATTCCTGGGTGTTTTCATATCTGGTAAGGACTTGTAGATGGCTACCTGGGAAGAAGTGAGGGGAGAGCAAGAAATATATTCCTTTTATAATAAATACAGAGTCCTCTTTTGGTTGGGGTCCAGTCGGGTACTGAGATAACTCTCAGTAGCCCTGATGACAGATACGGTCGTTTGGGGGCTTGGGTGTCCAATATATGGGTTTAAGGGCAGCACAGTTTAATCCAGGGCAATGCCCATACATTCTGACCTAGTAATGCAACTTACCGCTTTGTCCCTTGCACGTGAAACAAGATGGGGTGGGGACTAAAGGAAGGTACCAGATTGAAGCCTAAGCGGGAGCTTAGATGTATCCTCTGTAGTCTTTATTCACAGATTCATAGTTTGATGGCTTTGCCAGGAGGTAGGGAAACTCTCTGAGGTAGAGTCTAGTTGGAAGATGGAGATCATCAGAGGTGAGTTTGGGAGACTCGGTCTTATCCAGAGCCCCTTCCTTCCTATCTGTATCTGCTTCCCAGCCACCATGAGACCTGGAGATCTGCCCCACTGTGCCCTCTCTTGACACAGAGCCCTCTTACCAATCCAGAGCCAGCCATGCAACAGAACTTCTGAGATCATGACCTGAAATAAATCTTCCTCTAAACTGTTTCAGGTATTTGTCACAGTAGCCAAGAGTCTGGTTGACACATCTGTAGTTCAGGCTGTAGTGAGACAGGAGGCTGGGGGTGGAAGGGCTCAGATAGCCATCATTGGCAAGAGTTTAAGCCAGTTTCAAACCTCTGTCCTCCACTAGCATCTATTGAGAGGCTTGTCACTTTCATTGATTTCGCAATATGCCTCTGCTGCTATCTGCTCAGACTGACTCATCACGTATCTATTCTTTTTTAAGAGATTTATTTTATGCTTGGAAACATGTTGCCCACATGTATGTATGCGTACCATGTATGTGTCTGTTGCCTATGGAGACCAGAAGTGGGCATGAGATCCCTTGGAACCAGAGTTAGAATGGTTGTGAGCCACCATATGGTTCTGGGAACCAAACCCAGGTCATCTGCAAGAGACGCATGTGCTCTTAGCCACTGAGCTTCTCTCCAGCTCCACAAGCCTATCATTTTGATACTTCAAATTCATGAAGTTCATTTTCATAACAAGTCCAGGAACAGTCTTTCAACATTCTATGGATCATGTAAGGAGAGGATTGTTCTGGTTTCAAGTCTATGGCTGTGATGTAAGACCTTCACCAAAAAAGCAACTTGAGGGAGGAAGGCCTCATTTGGCTTACAATTTCAGGTCACAGTACATCAGTGATGGAAGTCAAGGCAGGAACTTGAACACAAGCCTGCTCAGCATTCCACACAGCATTACCTGTGACCAAAGAACTCACCTCAGAGTAAAAAGAAGTGCAGCAAGAACCTTAACAATGTTCCTTGCCACATGGTTCTTCAGGGTCACCTGCTTAGGGAATGGTATCGCCTGTCAACACACCCACAGGCTAATGTGACCTAGACAACTGCTTGATTGAGATTCTCTTCCTGCATAACTCTCGGTTTTCTCGACTTGACGGTTAAAGCTACTCAGACGATGACAGCATCACTCTTGAACACTCTTACACTATTCTGGGTGGGGAAAGTGCCAATAATTGATTTACTTCATCCTTAGGCTTCACCTGGGAGGTGGCACACAGGAGTCCTTTCTGCTTCAGAGTTCCCATACTCAGAACTGCATCATTCAGCAGCTTCTCAGGAAGAAATTACAGAGGACAGGGCAGAGGACCCTTCAAGGGCTCCCTTAAGTCCAGGTTCACCATCTTACAGTTTGGGATGAGAGAGGAAGGCAAAGCACTTTGGCTCTTCATCGAGTCTCTCCTTGCTATTTGTTATTTACTCAGTTTTAAATCCTGAAGCTCCAGCTGTGATTGTCTTTTGGAAAAGACCAGCTCTGAGAAATAAAATTTAGGTTTACAGTAATATTCTTTGCACTGGGGGTATGGATCCACAGTAGAGTGTTGGCATGAGGTCCTGGGGTTCTACAAGTCTCTAGAACTACACACGCCAACGAAAATTTGTTATTTGGGTGTTGCAGGAGCTTACATTAGAGTTCATCTGCTATGACTCTGTCTTTTTTTATTCCTATGTTCAGCCCACTGACTAGGTCAGATTTTCTACTTGCAGGGATGGAGATAACGTTAGTGGAATCACTCAGGCAGTTAACCATCTTCATACGAGACTTCTGTTTACTGAACAGCTAGTATGTATCAGGCTCTATCCTATATACTGTATTTAAACACCAAGATATAGAAATGTAACCAGATCTTACAGGTTACAAAATGTGTGAACTCCCTGAAGTTTTGTGAAAGAATTACCGGTGACCTACATGTACGTTGTACTAGATTGAGTTGCTGTGTGTGGCATTCTGCAGATATAGCCAAGATATTTAGACATATCGCCTCCTGCGTAAAACTGGAAACTAGTAACAAAAGCACAGTCCTATCCAGTAGATTTCTGGAGGGGCATCAAGGTAAACCAGGCAGCATTATCCATCCACATCGGGAAAATAAATGATAGATCAATACACTAAAAGAAATCCAAGCAAGTTACGATCTAACACATGAAAAAGTTTGAAACAGACTAAAGAAAAGTGAAACTGGCATCATTCTTTTAGCATGGTCCTATGGGCCCACCACAACATGTTTTAAGTTATTTTTATTCGTGTGTGTGTGTGTACGTGTGCTTGTGCTTGTTTTTGTGAGTGTGTCTGTGCGCACAAACATATAGGCCAGAGGATGATGCGCTCTGGTGTCATTCTCAAGAACACCATCGGCTTTCTTTCAGGCAGGGTCTCTCGTTGGCCTGAAGCTCAGCAACTGGCCAGTGAGCCCTGGCATTGCTGTATCTACCCCTCTCCCCACTGCTGAGATGACACGTGCGCACCACTATGCATGGCTTGTTTATGGAAGTTCTGGAGACTGATGGGCCCTTTAGTTGGCAAGGTAAGCATCTGACCCACTGAGGTGTTTTCCTAGGCCCTACCAAACATGAACTTGCTATGGTGATGGCCTCATTCCTAAGAATTTTTTTTAAGATTTTATTTATTTTATGTCATGAGTGCTCTATCTGCATGTACACCTGCGTGCCAGAAGAAGGCACCAGATCACATTGTAGATGGTTGTGAGCCACCATGTGGCTACTGGGAATTGAACTCAGAACCACTGGAAGAACAGACAATGCTCTTAACCACTGAGCCATTTCTTTAGGCCCCTTTAGTCTTTCAAAACACCAATAAGCAGTGTTTTAGGAACAAATTAGTAATATCTGTGTGTCGTTAGGATCACAGTATAGTTTTAAAGAATTTATTTTTGTTTGTGCTACCTTAATTATTTCATTTATTCGCCTGGTCTGAACCATGTTCTCAATAAAGACGATTCACACATCTGTAAATGTTGGTGCCCTGACACATGGCACGTGACGCTGGAGACTAACCCAGAGCTTTTCATAAGCTAGGCAAGCAGCCTGCCACTGAGAAGCTCCAGGAAAACTCTGACTGTTTCAACATTTCAAACTCATTATGTCCCACCCGTAAGTTATCACCTTCCCAGAAACTGTCTACCATCCAATGACAGGATGTCTCTTCAGAGTGTCATTTCTCCCCCTCACCCACCCCTGTGGTCACATTACCATAACCTAAAGCCATAGATAGAGGCTGTGCTGGCTAGTCTTATGTCAGCTTGACACACAGCTAGAGTTATCTGAAAGGAGGGAACCTCAACTGAGAAAATGCTTCCATAAGACCCAGCTGTAAGGCGTTTTCTTAATTAGTGATTGATGGGGGAGGGCCCAAGGTCATTGTAGGCGGTGTCGTCCCTGGGCTGGTGGCCCTGCTTTCTTTAAGAAGGCAGGCTAATTGAGCCAGGAGGAACAAGCCAGTAAGCAGTACCCCTCCGTGGCCTCTGCATCAGCTCCTGCCTCCAGGTTCCTGCCCTGCTTGAGCTCCTTTGATGATGAAGTGTAACACGGGCATTGCATTGACATGAACACGCTCCCACACAGGCATATACATAATTAAAATTAAAAACAAATATTTTTTAAGCCAGCATAATAAGGGCTAGAAAGATGGCTCAGCAGTTAGGAGTAGTGGTTACTCTTCCAGATGACCCCAGGTTCAATTCCCAGAACCCACATGGTGGCTCACAATGTAACTTTAGCCCCAGGGAATCTAATGCTCTCTTTTGGCTTCTGAGGGCACCAGGCATGCATATACATGCACAGATATACATGCAGGCAAAACACTCATACACATAATATAAAAATAATGGAGAAATTGAAATAAAGCATACTAGAATGACTAACTCAACCTATTTTCTAAAAAGTAAATATGTATACACACTTTCTATTATAATGCATTAGATCTAT
Source organism: Pachyuromys duprasi (assembly GCA_028658305.1). NCBI lineage: Eukaryota > Metazoa > Chordata > Mammalia > Rodentia > Muridae > Pachyuromys > Pachyuromys duprasi. Next base: position 128,694 of record JAQQSO010000348.1, on the reverse strand, counting down.
TTTAGTTTACTATGTTATCTATATGACATAGATCTATGTGAGACTTCCATTAAATGAATATTAGCTTTCCCTTAGCACATACAAAAATTTCTTATAACAAATAATTCATAATTTCATATAAATGTCTACATAAGAAAGCAGTTTACAAAGTCAGAAATTTATTTTTAACAATTAAAAATACCTATTTATTCTTATGTGTACGAGTTGTTTTTGCCTGCCTGTGTATGTGTAACACATATATGCAATTCCCACGAAGGCCAGAAGAGGGTGCCAGAGCTTCTAAAACTGGGGTTACAGGTACTTGTAAACCTCCTTGCAGGTTTAAAACCAAACCCAGTTACTCTGCATAAGCACAATTAACTGCTCTTCACTGCCATGTCGTCTCTTCAGCCTTATTGCTTAAACAATTTTTATAGAGATGATATTTCATTCTTAGCTGTGCCATGCTCCGCTTTGGCAGCACCAACAGATCTACGACAATTCTATCGAGCATGAGATCTCAGCAGCCTCACCAGGGCTATCCTGGGATATTGTTAGCCCAATGCTGCTGTCTTCAGGAAAATAGGTTGGCCCCTCTGCCTGCTAAGCTGATAAACTGTCCTATGACAAGTCATCTGACCAAATGTGGCTTCTGAGTCTGAGAACACGTAAAAGCTTCCTGGCGTGTTGAGCACATGGAACACAGGGATATTTCCCTATAAAATAAGTGTTTGTGGAGCTGGAGACACGGATCGGTGGTTAAGAGCACTGTCTGCTCTTCCAGACGTCCTGAGTTCAATTCCCGGCAACCACATGGTGGCTCACAATCATCTCTACTGGGAGCTAATGCCCTCTTCTGGCATGCAGGTGTAGATTCAGATACAGAATAAGTAAATAAATCTAAAATTTTTTAAATAAATAAATGTTTGCTATTGTCTTCCACCCCATCCTTTAGCCCCTTTTGCACTCAAGCATCTGAAATGAGTGCTGTTGGGGCACCTGAAACATGGCAATGCTCACAGGCAGGCCACTACTGAGCATCTTCAGAAACATTCCCTTGATGGTCTTGACTGGATAAAAAGCTGGTGATCCCGAGGTGACTGGGAACAGCTAAGCTCCAGAAAACCAACAATACTGCTTACATGAAAGACCCATAAGGAAGACAAAAGAAGATGGCAAAGCCATCTTGCCTGTACCCAGGTCCTCAAAAGACGTAGTCTTCATGGCAGCTCTCAGAGTGGGGCCAAGGTAGCTACATTCCATACTTCTTAGTTATTAAACCTAGAACCTGGTAAATGTGAGACTCTTCTGCTTCTGAGCCAATATATCCCAGAATATCATGGCTTCAAATTGGGCTGTACCATTTCTACCCTGCTATAACTAAGGTAGGGAATGTGAGGGATGTCGGAGGCATCTTGAGTCACTTCGCTTTAATTTGTTTCATTTATTTATTCAACAAAATATTTACTTAGTACCCACTGCCTGCTAAGCCACCCAGTACTAGATGCTAGAGAGGTAGCAGACAATCAGGCACACTAATGATGAAGAGAGGAAATAAACAACATTAAAAATATAGGGGCAGGGAAGATGGCCCGGGTAAGAGTGCATGCTGCTCTTGCTTGCACAGGAGCAGAGGTTGATCCTTAAGATCCACATCTGGAATTTCATAAACATCTGTATGTAGCTCCAAGCCCAGAGGATCTCATGCTCCTTTTGGCCTCTCTGGTTACTGCACTCATGTTCATCATCACCACCACCACCATCATCATCATCATAATAAATAATAATAATTATTTTTTTTTAGGGCTAGAGAGATGGCTCAGAGGTTAAGATCACTGGATGCTCTCCCAAAGGTTCTGAGTTCATTTTCCAGCAACCACATGGTGGCTCACAACCATCGAAAATGAGATGCATTGCCCTCTGCTGGCATGCAGGCAGAACATTGCATAAATAATAAATATTTTTTAAATAATGCTTTTTTAATGAAGTAGGGGCTGGAGAGATAACTCAATAGTTAAAAGTATTTTCTGCTCTTGCAGAGGATCTGGGTTTGGTTCCCCTAACCTACATTTGGCAGTTCACAACTAGCTGTAACTCTAGTTCCAGGGTATCTGAAGACATCTTATAACTTTGCTGGCACCCACACATGTGAGTACACACAAATACACTCAGGCACACACATACACTCATAGAGTGAAACAAAACTTCAAAATCATGTTTCTGCCTGTACAAAATGAAGTAGATGCTTACAATTTCAGCCAACCAGCCTGTGGAATTTTGTTATGTAAGCATAAGCAGATTAAGACTATGTAATATAATTCCGAAACTTATTTTGCATTGTTTTATTGGGTGCTGTTTTAATGGTAGATGACAGGCCATGGCTTGGACATGCGCAGGTGTAACTTCTTCAAATAGTCCGGTACATAAGTTTTCTGTCAAGAAAAGCCCCAAGAACTCATCAAGGACGGGTTGAAAGCAGCTTTTCGAGAATGGACATGCGCAGAATATCTTCCCACGTGTTTCTTTTCTCCTCGTGCAAGATCTACTTGGAAAGACATTCGCCTCATGTTGGAAGTCTGTGCTCTTTTTAGCACAAAGGGTTGTTTCAAGCCAAGCACAGATTATCCCAAAGACAGGCACAACACTGTTCCAAAAGCAGATTGCAACAGTGCCTTCCCCGTTCATCAGGTGAGCATTAGCCTGTGGGTCATGTCAGAGAGCTATCGCTTCTAGGCCTTTGATTAAGCGATCTTTCTCCAGTACTGTAGCTGACTCATCAGTGACTCTATAGTCAAAGAAGAAATGCCTTCCCCAGATCAGACTGATGTTTCTAAAAGAGAGCAAGGGGCCTTGATGGAATAACTTCGAAGAAGAGCTACTTCAACCGTCTGCATTTTCTTCATTATATTCGTAATATAAAATTGAAAAAGCACATCAGTGAGTCTATAGGACCTTCCAACCTTTTAAAACATATTGCCTGATGCCCTGTATTTCAGTTCAGCAGCATAACTGAAAAGAAAAAAAATGACGTCCTTTAATACAAATTTGTTACAGAGGAGTCAAATCTGGACATGATGATATTGTTTGTTTGCTTGTTTGCTGAGACAGGGTTTCACCATGTAGACCTAGTTGCTTTGGAATTTATTATGTAACCAGGCTGGCTTTGAACTCAGAGAGACCTGCTTGCCTCTGCTGTTTGAGTGTTGGGATTAAAGGGGTGCAGGATGGGGCCTGGCTCATGATTGAACTTTTAATTGAAGTTTTGTAGCACTCTGTTGGATTAAATGTCAAGCAGACTCTTAATTTTACAAAGCCAGCTTTCACATCTATAATTGAACTTCCTTGATAATGTATCTCTAAGCTGGAGTATTGAATATTTTGACTTAATTAAAAAGAGAATGCCAGTTGATGAATGTGCCTTCCCAGAAAATGTCTCCTTGCATACATAGTAAATCAAATCATTAGCTCAGTGCAAACTTGCAGTTGGAGAACATATTCATAATTTAAAATGATTATAATTGCATAATTAAGTAATGAGAATTCATGATATTTGGTGTGATGGAAGAAAACAGGCTCCCTGGTACCAACAGTCTCTGATCTGGCTTTACATTAGGGCCTCAGGGACATTATCTAACTGATGTTTGTTTCCATTTATTTTTATCTTAGAAGGGTAATTCATTAAGGGTAATATGTTTAAAGGTAATTTTAATACATGAGTTTTGATTTTTTTTTTTTTTGTTTCCTTCTGCTTACTAATACTTCAGGAGAAAATCCTGATTTACTTTGCTAATCTCTCAGGTCTGCTAGTAGCCAGCTTTCCTATTTGGGACAATCTGCTTCCCCTTGGACTTTTATCTATAGAATGTGCGCTTTGGTCTGTAATATCTGTCAAATTCCAGTATTTTATGGCTACTCACTTTATTTAAAAATCATGGTTTGGGGAAGCACTTATATAGTATGTACAAAACCCTCAGTGCAACCTTCAGCACTGACAAATACATAAATAGGAGATGGCAAGGTGGCTCAGTGAATAAAGATGTTTGCCACCAAGCTTGACAACCTGAGTTCAATACCTGGTGTTCCACATTATCAAAGAAAAGAACTAACTCCCACAATTTGTCCTCTGACTTCCACATTCCTGCCAGGCTATATGTGTGTCGCTGTCAAATAAATTTATAATGCCAAAAAAAAAAAAAAGAAAAAAAAAGAAAGAAAAGAATTTATAGACACAGAAGGCCAGCAAATAAATGGTTTATTTAGAAGAGAAAGGTGTTTGTTGTTTGTTTGTTCTTAAAGCATACGTGGTATAGAGCAGTGTGGGGACCTCATACTGAGGACCACACTGGCGGTACTTGGGGTGTTGTTTTCACAGGCTCACAGACGGTGAGGAGAAGGGAATATTGAGTGGGATTCACTTGACCAGTTCCACCTCTGTGACCATAAAGCTCTAAATATCCATCCTTTAGGCTGCTGAGGCTGTGGGTCCTGGTACAGTGAGGTCAGTGTTCTGTTCGGTTTCTTATAACTGCGCAAGCGTCCTCAGGGGAAGGTTATACAGTCATCGCCTGGAGGGGGGTTTGGGGAATTGCCAGCTCTGTAGTTAGCAATGATTTTAAATATGCAAGAGAGCATTTGAGGCAGCTGACTTTCTTTTCCTTATGATGAGGACAGAGTTAATAGATTTTCTCCGATGACGGAATACGCTAATTCCAGCCGAATTAACAACATAAAAGCAGGTTTATTGGGGGCAGCTCTCAGGCAGGTTCACTGGTCCCAAGGAACAAGGCCAGGGAAGTTGCACGGGGGTGGGGAGGCATCTTTGCATTCAGGGAGAGGGAGGAAGGGAAGAGTGGAGAGAGACAGAGAGGCAGAGAAAGCCTCTCGGGACAGAGAAGCCCACACCCTGGGCTGAAAAGTTCAGGGCAAAGGATGGAGTATGCCAGCCATACCCTGCAACAGGTAGGGACTGATGGATGCTGGGAGAATATGTTAAATAGGCATCTCAGCTACTTGTCCCAAGTCTGAAACCCAAAAACTGTGTTTATTGCATGGTCTGTAAATTAAGGAGGGTATATAGTGCAATGGGGGAGCTGGCAATTGGCCCTGGCTGAATTTCCTGCCTAATAACCCTTTCTCAATAGGTCAAGAAGGAAAGAAAGTAGACAGGTACCTGGGATCCTTAGCTCAAGGTTGTGTTCAAAAGGTTAAAGTGGCTGAATGGAACTCCTCGGGATATATCACTTTTTGTTAGAAATCTCACAAATAGGACTATTTCTGATCAGTGTCAACTTAGGATGGTTTTTAATGAAATCAAAACAATAGGGAGCCGGGTGAGGTGGCATATCCCTGTGATCTCAGCACTCAGGGAGGCAGAGGGAGGTGGATCCCTTGTGAGTTCGAGGCCAGCCTGGTCTACAAAGCCAAGGCTACACAGAGAAACCTGTCTAGAAAAACAAAACAAAACAAAAAGGTACTTTGTACTTTGAAGGTATATATATATACCCTATATATTATATATATAAATATAATATATATAAGTATATATTAAACTTTAATATATATATATTAAACTTTGCTCCTTGCTGCTATATTACCTTACTGTGCACGAATTTGTAAATTCACTTCCAGCTGCACAGGAGGAGTTTATAAATTTTTCCTTTGAATAGATTACAATGATTTATGGATTTTCTTATTGTATAAGTAATAATTAATTACACAGGTTAACGGTTAATGGAACAGGTCTTGTATAAGGAGGTTTATTTGTGGGAAGGCGAAAGGGAGAAGAGTTAGAGCCTGAGTGAGCCCTTGATGAGGGGTAGGGAGAGACAGAGAGAGAGACAGAGGAAAACCAAGAGATACAGAGACAGAGAAACAGAGACCAAGAGAGACTGAGAGACAGAGAGAACAAGTCGGGGTGGCAAGAGACCCTTATCTCCCAAGCACCTGTTACAGGTGATGATATAGGCCCCTGAAGGCCCCTGAGGGCAGGCCACTTGAACCACCTGCACACCAACACTTACTATCTAATGAGTCAATAAGATCTTGGACATGTGTTTATTTTATGCATGTAAAAGAGTCATCATTTGGCTGGAGAGATGGCTCAGAGGTTAAGAGTACCCGCTGCTCTTCCAGAGGTCATGAGTTCAATTCCCAGCAACCACATGGTGGCTCACAACCATCTAGAATGAGATCTGTATACATAGTAAATAAATAAATCTTTAAAAAAAAAAGAGTCATCATTTCAATCTTTTAAAATTTATTCCTGGGCTGGAAACGGAGCTCAGTAATAGAACACTTGCTTAGTTTGTGTGGAGCCTTGAGTTCAACCCCCAGCGATGAAAATGAGGTATTTCAGTTTGCCTAAATCACTAAGCTACTTTAAGAATAAGATAAGATGATGTATATTAAACACTTGGCACAGTGTCTAAGACACAGTTACGATAATTGTCAATTGTAAGATGTGTTTTGATTTTAGACTAAGTAGTCCTGAAACCCAAGAGAGAGTTGGCCTCATTATAGCTTCTACCAAAAGTACCTAGGGTTCAGAGGTTCAAGGAAACTGTTTACAAAACTGGTCCTGGCACCTGGAGGACATTTTCGCCCCTTACAGAAATCACCTGCTTACTGAAGATTAATTCATACTAATGGTTTTTGCATCATGGCAGAAGTTAACAGGAGAAACAAGTGAAAGAATAAAAAGAAATAAAGGAGTCAAGGACTGACCATCTAGCTCCTTGCTTAGCATGCACAAAGCACTGGTTTTGATCCCTAGCACACACACCACACACAAATATCTTTAATTAAAAACAAATAAAAATCGACTTGCCCGAAATGGACCCCCAGCCTTCGTGGTAATTAAGCAAGCACTCTGCTACCCAGCTACAACCCTGGCCTTTAAATACCCCAATTTTCTTAAACTGTTTTACTTCCTAGCCTAATTCACCTTCAAAGCAATACAGGAAACTTAAAAATATGTTACTTATTCTTATATATTAGTGTATGTGTTTCTCTAATATATATGTATATATGTGTGTATGTGTGTGTTTCTATATTTCCCCCATGGAACAAAGCACTCTAAGCTGGCTATGGTTAGAGATGTAGTTTGGGTGAGTAGGAAGGTTCTTGATTACAGTCTCATCATAGTCTTGAACAGGTTTTCTTGGTGCAAAGCTGCGTTCATCACGGTTGTAGAGCGTGGATTGTAGGATTGAGAGGACTGAGAAGCACAAAGGTTGCAGTAGAAATACCCACAGAGGTTTTCTATCTCCCATATCATGCAAGAAAAGAAAAGCAAACAAACAATTCAACTCACGCTGATTAAGTACCACGTGACAGCTATTGTATGATAGACAGAAAAACAGTGCTCTTATGAGGTTTACGCAAGCGGGGAGTGTGGAGTAGAGCAGAAGAGGCTAATGGGAAATAAAAAGAGGCAGTAATGATAAGATGCACTAGAAAAAGACAGGTGTTGTAGAGAAAAACAAAAACAATAAGCAGAGAAAGGTGGCAGTCGACAGGGGTCAGAGAAAGTGACATCTGAGCCAAGACCTTAAAGAGAAAAAGGAGTTATCCCTGGGGCTATGGGAGGAGGGAAAGTTCTGAGTAGAAGACCCTGGGACAGGTAAACACTTAAAAGTCTAACTAGGAGAATGCAGCTGAAACCACACCTTGCTTCCTTTCTTTCTTCAGTAAGGGCAGCTGTCACTCAAGCTTTTGAAATTTTTTGTTGGGGTTCAGTTAAGGAGCTCTTCCTTCTATTCTTCCAATGCCCGCATTTTGTTATATGCATAATTATATGAGAGTCAGGAAACCCAAAGGTGGCCCACGACAGGGGGGGGAAAAGAGGCTTGAAGGAGAAGGTGGGGAGAGAGCAGAACATAGGTGATATGAACGTAGGCGGTGAAGGTATAAGTGGAGGTGGAGGCAGGCAGGGAGATGGACAGGCACGGGAGGAGAGGTGATCAACCAAAACCAAACTTTTATTAAAACACCATAAGGAAACGTGCTAGTTTACAAATAAACAACAACAAAACAATAATAATATAAAGAAGAGCCAGAAAGGCAGCTCAGCCTGTAAGTTATAGGCAATTTGTGTGCACACTGAAATCTGAGCACCAACAAGCACTAACGGGAAGATGCCACAGAGTATTTTACTGTGTTTGCTATGACAGTCTGTTTGTAAGGTCATATGCTCAAACATAAAAGTGTTTAAGAAGAAGCAATTACGAACCCTTCTGAATGCTAGACAACAAAACTCAGATGTCTCAAAGAAGAAAAGAATTGAGGAACAAAGAAACAAGAAGTGAGAGTATGGTATTAACTTTGAGACTGTCTTGAAAAGACGGCCACACGGCCTTGAAGATTACACTGGAAGAAAGGAATGTGAATGTAACATAGAGGGGTAATGCTAAAAATCCTCAAGCTCAAGATAAGAAAATGGGAGGAAGAACATGTCAATCTTTCATAGAAGCTATCCCATGGATACCAAGACTGGAGTACAGTGTATTTTAAAGCAGAATAGCCTAACAAGCATAAAGTCATAGATTTATCACCAGCACCAAAAACAAGCTAAATAAAAAGTCAAAAAATGGCGAACAAAACAACAGAATGATTGTTTCCTTTTATACCTGCCTTTTTTTTTTTTTTAAGTTAACCTTACAGTCATATTTTAGGAAACAAGTTCTTTTGTGGCAAAGAAACGTGTGAAGCTCACCAATTTCTTCAATTTCATTTCCCTTTCTTTAAAAATCTTATACAGAATTCAAGACAGCTTAATATTTTAATTACGGTAGCATTTATATTTATTTTTTTAAAAGAGCATTTCATTTTTCTTGTTATCAGTCGAGCACCCATCCTTTATCTGAATATAGGCAAAAAAAAATGACTATGCATTATATTAGTGGTGCCTGCACTGGTGTTTAATGTTGAAGATATAAGCACTTAAGTGGTCCTATTTTTCATATCTCCCTTGGCTTGATTGTTTCAAATGACTGTATATAATTGAAGGGGAGTGCATCAAACATAAGAAAATCCCAGTGAAAAGGGGAAGGAGGGCATGAAACCCCACACATCTGTCTCAGGACATATTGGCAATTGATAGCTTTTGGGAAAGGGAAAGTCAGCCATGCTCCATAGTTGGCCCCCACACAAGGACATCAGGTAGCGAGGTAACGCAAATTGTACTTCCTGAGTAGTACAAGTGAGGGGTATGTTTGGAGAATAAGGAAGTTGGTGGGGATGGGGGATGTGATACAGGAGGAGGTAGGGAAAGAGGAGTGCATATGATTGAAACACATCACATTACCTTCTCAAAAAAGTGATTGTAATATTGTTTAAAAAAAATAAAAATGAAAAACCACACATTTTCAAAAACGGAAAACAATTCATCTAACTTAGCTGAGTTTTTGACCAAATATTTTCTTTTAGACCAAAATTATTTTCTTTTGTATATCATCTTCCAGTCTTTTTCTATCTTCACTAATTTTTTCACAGTTGCAAGAAACCAAGATTAATCTTAAGAAGTAAGCAATAAAAATTGTGTACAATTAAGGAATTTAGTTACAAGAAATCCAACTGATTTGCATTTTCATATAAAATGGAATCCATCAGACCCAGGGGGATTTTCAAAGGATTGTCAGCTGCTTCTTGGAATTCAGGAATTGCTGATAGCAATCTTTCAACTATTCTGCTTTTACAAAAGCACATTCTGCAATTAGATACCATGCCTGCTGTGCACCTGTCTAAGCCAACATGCTGAACTCAAACTGTTACCAGCTGATTTATTAATTTCAATGAGTTTAGAATACAATTAGAATAAAAATTGCCCAGACAATAGTCTCCAAATAATCATATTCCTGGTATACATATGTATATACATATATATGTGTGCGGTGTAAAAGAGGTTTTTTTTTTCCAATTCAAAGACATGAGTCTTTGTGATGAAATTTTTGAGCTAAGTAGCACACAGGCAGAAATGCATAGCATTTAAGAATGTGGGCTTGGAGACCTGGCTCAGTGCTCAAGAGCGCCAGCTGCTCTTGCCGAGGACTCAGGTTTAATGCACAGCACCCACACAGCAGCTCAGAAACCGTTAACTTCCACCTGAGGGGCTCCAATATACCCTCTCTTTATCTACATACATGCAAGCAAACACTCATACGCTTTAAAAAAAAAGTGAGAAGGAGCTTTGGCTTTGGAAAGAACTAGGTTTAGACCTTGAATCTTCCCTGTGCAACAATCTGTCCTAAGTTCCAGCTTTTCTCTCCTCTCCTCTCCTCTCTTCTTTTTTCTTTCTTTCAACATAGCCCTGGCTAGCCTAAAACTCCCTATATAGACCAGGCTGGCTTGAAACTCACAGAGATCTGACTTCCTCTGGTATCGGAATCAAAGATGTGTGTTACCATGCCCAGCTCATTTTTCTTTAGTGGAGAAAACACTAAGGATGTGTGAATGGGTCATATGACTAGCACAATGCTTGAATCTTAGGCTTCCAATTACTGAATTGATCAATTAAATATTAATTTCAGTAGTCAACCTGATATTGAACTATTCATTTGCTGGGTAAATTTTTAAAAAGTCATACAGAGATACAATTCTATATCATATATCTGGTCACTTGAATCTTGGTTATAACAATCATTCTTGTCTACTTGGTTGTGGTATCTATCTTTAAACACACTTGAATGGGCCTGGAAAGATGACTCACTAGTGGGTTAAGAACTCTTATAGAATCCAGGTTTAGTTCTTAGCACTTACATGGTGGTTCACAACCGTCTAAAGCTCCAGTTCCAGGGCACTCAAAGCTGTCTTCTGACCTCCCAGGTTATAGACATGTGCATATACACACGTGCAGGCAAAACATTTGCACAAATCTAAAATGCTTAAAAATACTTGAATTGACACATTTACCTCATATTACTACCAGTCTATTCAGAGGAAAAGGCTCTTTGCAGGAGAATGGCAATGGAATAGTTTTCTGGGTAGAAAACTAGGGTTTGAGTCACCTACTTTATCATGTGGTAAAACGTGATTCCACCCTGCAGATGGAGGTGCACAGGATGAAGAGCCAAGGGAACAAGGTTTGACGTCACCACTTAGTCTACACTTGTATGGCAGAAGCTGTGCAGCTAACAGTAATCAGGAGAGGCTCCTCAAGTAGCATCCTTCCCTACCTCTCCCTCTCCCTCAGCACAGTGCCTTCCCTCAAACTTCACAAATCTCTTCATTTTTTTTTTTTTACCTCTGTCTGCTTGTATTCACTTATTTGTGTGTGTGTCTTGATTAGATCCCAAGCTCCTTAAAGACAGGTACCATATTGCATTCACGTCTGTTCTTTCTAGCTTGTCTAGAACAAAGTGAGCATGCAGGAACAGGAGAGATGACTCAGTGAGTGGTTCAGAGCATTTTTTGTTTGCTTGGTTTTTTTCTTCAAAACAGGGTTTCTCTGTGTAGCCTTGGCTGTCCTGGACTCACTTTGTAGACCAGGCTGGCCTAGAACTCACATCGATCCATCTGCCTCTTCCTCCATGAGTGCTGGGATGAAAGGTGTGTGCCACCATGCCACCATGCCCTGTGTGTGCACTGCTCTTGTGGAGGATCCAGGTTCTGATCCCAGCACTCACAGCAGGTGGTTCATAACTGCCTGTTAACTCCAGCTCCAGGGGATCTGATGCCCTCTCCTCATCTTCAATGGTATTTGCATGTTTGCTCTGTGGCACTCATGCGAAGATGCACACACACACACAAATAAACAAGTTTTAAAACATTCTCTCTCCTCCCTCTCCCTCTTCCTTCCCCCCTCCTCTCTCTGGGGAGGGTGTGTGCCTTTAAACAGAAGAGTCAAAGAAAGTCTCTCTGTGTCAGCAGAACATGGGCTTGAACAATGAAGAAGGAAGCTCTACGGCTATCTGGGTAAGGGAGAGGTTATAAACAGAAGAAATAGAAAAGAAAGCCTTGACAGATAAGTGTGCATGGATTTCAAGGAATTTTAAGGAGCCTGGTGTGGCTGAAACAGTGAATCCCATGTGCTGCTTTGGGGCCACTGAGAAGACTCTAGTTTTTACCGTAAGGTATGATGGTCAGTGCTGACTGTCAACTTGATGAGCTCAAGAATAACCTATGATACAAGTCTCTGCATACACCACTAAGGGCTTATGTAGGTCATAAGGACCTGGCCACTGTGGGTGATACCAGCCCATCAATTGAGATCCTGACCTGAAGACAGAGAGACAGACAGACAGAGGCAGAGAGACAGAGAGAGCAAAGTACTAGCGTCCATCACACTCTGACTCCTGATGGCTGATTTGTAACATAGTACTGTTATTTACATGCATCTTAGTTACTTTTCTTTTGCCATGACAAAACACCATGACCAAAGTAACTTGTAAAAAGAAAACATTCAATTTGGGGGGCCTCACAATTCCAGGTGGTTAGAGCCCGTGGCCATAATGGCAGAAAGCAGGCAGGCATGGTGTTCCAAGCAGTAGCCGAGAGCTGACATATCAGTGTGCAAGAATGAGACAGGGAGAGCTAATTGGGAATGGCATGTGCCTTTGAAACTGCAAAGACAGCCCTCAGTAACATGCATGCTCCTCAGCCACACCTCTTAACCTTCCCAAGCAGTTCTACTAACTGGGACCAAGTATTGAAATATTTGAGCCTGGTGTTGCTCTCCGTGCAGTGAGAGCCTGGGATGGTCCTTGGAATGAAGCTGTCTCCTGACATCCTCCCCTACCCCCAGCTGCTCCTGTTACTGGGGTGGCTGGGTTCTGCCAGGCGGAATGCTGAGCTGCAAGCCCAGGCTTCTGGATGGATGAGACCAAAGGATCTCAGGAACACTGTTAGAGTACTTTAGGACAAGGCCCATGTGCACTAAGCCAGGATGTGGTTTTCATGGTGTGTTATGATTTAGCTCTCTTTCAGAATGAGATCACTGATGGCAGTGGTAACTCAGTTGTTCCAGAGCCTATGGCAATACCAAAGTGTTGCATCTCTTGGTTAAGCACAGCATAGATTTATAAACCTTGGGCAGTGGGAGAGATTTCAAGAGTGAAATACCTTTGATTTGCTGGGGTCAGTAATTCAGGGATACTTGATTTACATGTAGTGGTACAGTGCCTCATTTTCCATGCAATAGCACGGCCCTATCACAAGATCATAGTACTTAATTATCCTATATATGGGAGAATCTCCAATTGAAGGTCACTGCTGAAGACTAAGATACTTAGCAGGGTGGGGTATTTCTAGGAATAGACAGCTAGCTGAACTGGTTTCCTTATCAGAAAAGGCTCTGGCCTATAATCTGCCCTGAGGTCTATGTGACACTCCTTACAAAATCTGGGGTCACCCAGATCAGGGGAGACTTTTAGAATCTTGCTGAGAAAAGAGAGTCCATCATCATAGACTGAGCACAAACAAATGGCTATCCAGAGGTATCAGACTTCAACCTACTCCAGCAAAGCACCACAGCCTGAGTTTAAGAGCATTGTACCGTTCTGGCAGAGGACCTGATTCCCATACCAACATTAGACCGATCACAACTGCGTGGATCTCCAGGTTCAGGGAGCCAACACCCCTTTGACTTCATTGGACACATGTAGACATGCATACATATACACAAATAAATAATAAATATTTAATATATGTATGCATATAAATAGAAATATATGAGCCTATGGGGGCCATTCTCTCTCAAACCTCCACAATATGCACATTATTGTATATTGTTACTGATCTCTATAAAGTTTTCATCTTACGAAAGTAAAACACTATACCAGTTAAACAAGTTCCCCCCTTTTATTAGCACCGGTTCATGAAAACCATTTTATTTTCTATTTCTATTTTACCACAGCAAAATGCTTTCAAGATTTATACATGTGGTAGCTTACCTCAGAATTTTATTCTTGTAAAAGGCCAAATAATATTTTACTGTACACAAACACCCTGTTTTCTCTATCTGTTCTCTATAGATTAATGTTTAGACTGCCTCCCCCCTTGCTCATTGTGGATATGATACAATGCAAATAATGCAAATATTCTTCAAGCTCTTCCTTTCAGTTAAGTTTCAGCTTAGAAGTGGGGTAACTTCTATAAGGCTTCCCACAATACATCTCACCCATAGCATACAAAAGATCCCATGACTATATATTTGCCAGAATTTGTTTTTCTCAGGCTTGTTTGTCTTGAAACCAGCTCATATTTCGTCAGCCAGGTTGGCCTTGAACTTAAGATCCTCCTGCCTCTTCCTCAAGGGTGCTGAGATTACAAGAGTAGACCACATGCTTGCTCTGTTTTGTTTTGTTTCGTTTCCTTTTGGCTTTGTTTATGTTTGCTAATGGCTACCCTAAAGAGTGTGAGCATATGCGTCATTGTGGATTTTTTTTTTCATTAGCTTTTTCTTGCTACAGTGTTGGTGCTAAAAGCTTCTTGGATTCCTTCCTTCCTCCCCTTCTCCCTTCCTCCCTCCCTCTCTCCTTTCCTCCCCGTCTTCTTACTTTGCTTTTTTTTTTTTCCAGTAGTTGTTGGTTTACTTGGAGACAAGAGTCTTACTATGTAGCCTAAGCTGCCCTCAAACTCACGATCCTTCTGCCCCTGCTGCTGGCACTGCAGGTACGTGTCACCGCACCTGGCTTCAAAGTTAAGTTTTGCATTCCCCTCTTCCTCCTAGCTTGTACCCAGGCACACGAGAACATTTACGGCTGTTACATAACAAGGTCCTGGGCAAGGGCACGGTGTTCCCACAAGTAGAACTCTGCCCTGGGTGTGGAATGTGACAGAGGCGAGTTTAGGCAGGACTGCGCCCCCAACCGTGGGGAAACTTCCGGGGAAGTCTGTGCAGCAGACAAAACCAGTCTCTGGGCTCCGCTCCTGCAGGTTTGTTTTCACAAAAAGGAAGGGAAACAGCGCGGCAGCTGGGCTTCTAATATTTGGGTTTGCACGTCTGATTATTCACCAGGCAGTTATGAACTTTACACGCGAACGCCGTTACCGTGGGGGACTCAGTTCTCCTGCAAGACAACCATGTATTGGAGCAATTAAAACTGCCGTCACCGTGTAAGCACCGCAGAGAAAAGGCAGAGGAAGCCAAGGCTCAGGGCTCCTCTGAACTTTAGAATCTCCTACGTTGCTACTGTGTGTTTGGACAGCACGGGAGAGCCTGGGTGGAGTCACGTGAGGGGTCCAAGTGGAAGGCAGTTCTACTCAAAGCTCTCCGACTCTCTTCTAAGTAAAACAAAACAAGCAAACGGCTATCAGATGCCAAAGGGATTAATGTATCGTCCTTATGCGACCTTCTCACTTCCATTTGAAGAAAACAGGTGGCTGGTTGCAGTCGCACACAGATTCACGCTCCGATCCCAAAGCCTAGACGAAGGAAGACAAACAGATGAATAGAATACTTGCTTCCCAAGAATGCAAGCTACCGGTGTTCAGAGCTAAGGCCCACGTTCTCTCAGCGCCCCACCCTCTCCGGCACTCACTGTTCATCACTGCTGTCAATGCTGCCTGAGAACTGTTTACAGTCACTCTGTGAATCTCCAAATAAAAATCGATACACACCGTGGGCATGCGTCCCGAGGCTCATCCGGTGGCTCTTCATTATGTAAATGAGACGACGACAACAGGAAAACAATGTTCTTCCTTTGTATTTGTAAAACTCGAGAGTGCTCATAACCTTCAGGGAAATTGGCCTTTGTTCTGGGAGTATTTCAAGTGCATCACATAAATTGTCTGTTCCAGCGAATACAGAAATAGAACCAAGAGCTTGCGCATACAGCAACTTGAAAAATGATTTTATATTAGTTGTCATTCTGCCTCCAAGGCAGTACATAATATGGATGGAAAAGGGAACTGGAATACTACTCACCACGGAGGCTATATTACTCTCCAGTTCTTCATTTCCCCTATTAACTATTATTTGTTTTAATTTTAGCTATATTTGTGTGTGTGTGTGTGTGTGTATGTGTGTGTGTGTGTGTGTCTGCGCGCGCAGGTACCTGTGGAAGGCAAAAGAGAATGTCAGCTCCCCGGGAGCTGAAGTGAAACGCAGTAGTGAGCTGCCTGACATGGGTGGTGGGAATTAAACCTAGGTCTTCTACAAGAACAACTCTAACCACTGAACTGACTCACCAACCCATCCTTGACTTATTTTTAAATACCATTTTCAAGAGACAAGGCTCAATCCATTTTTTAAAGGTGTGTTGATGGATATTTAACCTGCCGATATTTTGTCTTAGATGGAATTTCAGTTATCCTGAGAAAACAAAATCTTATGTTTTTTCACTTGTGTTTTCAAGCCCATTAATTCCTAAAAATAAGTTGATCAGACTAACTAAGCAAATGGTTAAATACATGCACATTTTTGCTGAAATAAGAAACTCAGCTTTAGAAGTCATAGTAACTAGAGAAAATGGTAATGACATTTCAGAGAAATGTGGTAACATGCATGTTTTATTTATAATAGTTTGAGATTTTGAATTTTTTGAAGACATAAAAACTTCAGCATAATACGTTCTAAGCTTCTGGACCTTTGAAGCTTTTTACAGAAGGTTGTTTACAACTTTACGTCTCTTAATACAGAAAAGGGAAGGCTGTTCAGTTTCCATCCATACAGAGACAGGCAGGGTATTGCAATGTAGCCCAGGATGGCCTCTTAAAACTTGTCTCAGCCACTTTAGTGATGTCATAACAGGGCACATGCCACCGCATCCAACTTCCGTAAAGGTTTTAAAAACCCATCATAATAGAAAGGAAAGTATTTAGCTGAAAGAAAATTTATCTGTTTTTTTCCCCCTTCAGCTTTTTTTTTTTTTTTGCCTCTGTTTAATTCTAAACACACTGTGGATTACTTTGGACAGACATTAAACAATTACTCTAAATACAGAACTCAATTGATCTTTAATGAAAGGTTTTACATTATGATTAATAATGAAACATTCTTCTATTTATCCTTTAGATCAGGAAGAAACTGGGGAAAACCCATCTTAAAGATCTTAAAATATGCTTATTATAAGTTTTTATGCTGAGCTAATTAATCGACAGGTTAATTAGCAAAAAGGTGGCAAGCGCTAGTCACATCTATAAAGGAAGGGCAGATACAAATGCAATGGCCATAAGAAATATGCAGATAGCCCCCACCATGCTGAAATGCTGGCTACTGAAATATTTTGGGAGAGGGAGAATTCACTATTTTCGGTTATGTGCTAGCTATGTGCCCACCAGTGAATAGCTCTGAACCCTTCCTTATGACAGATGGCCACAGTTCAGCAACGCAAAAAGCCACGAATATGGGCAAAGGGTTTGGGGCAGGGGGACTGATGGTGGAAGGGAACACTAGTTTGAATGCACATTGTAGATGCATGAAAATGTCAAAGGATGAATTTGATAAGAAAAAAGGAGAGAGAAACTTATAGATAATGTAAGATAGAAGCATGTAAAGTTAAGGTCCTAAAATTCTCAGGTGATCGCAAAGAACCAAAATAAATGTTACTCATGTAGGAAGGAAACCACATCCTAAACACTGCTGATGGGCTCTGGGCAACTTTTCCCGCCTCTCATTAACCACCACCACGCCCCCTGCTGTTTGCTTTGTTCATCTCTGGCTCCCTAAGGCCCAAGGCCTATGTGATTCATTAGCCCTAGCTAGTCCCTGTTTTTTAAAATCCATTCCACCCTGCGGAATGAAATTTTCTCCAGATGGCCTCCATTTCCTCTAAGCAAGCATCCAACAGTGTTTTGATTTGCTTCTTTTTCTTCCCATTTGTCTAAGAGTTTCTATTCATATTTCCTCATGTTGGTAGTTAGGTTCTAATTTCAGAGTTTTCTTTCCTGTGGCTTTAAAATAGAGGGTTCCCGCCCCCCTCTTACTTGATAGGATACAGATTTGTGCATCCTATACCAAATGCAGTGTCTTCATTCTCAAGAAAGTAGCCTGTGCTTGGAAACACCACCATAACAGCTACAATTAAAACCCTCAACAGCAGGGATGGAGAGCATGACCTACTTGCTCTGTTTCAGAACACCTGGGTTTTGGTTCCTAACACCCACATAGTGGCTTATGACTAGTTCCAGGAGATCCAATTGCCCTCCTCTGGCCCCTGATGGCACACAGCAGTGGACAGACACACATGCAGGCAAAACACTCATGCAAATAAAACAAACAAAACAAAGCAAAGCAAAAACAAAAACAAAACTCTGTGTAGGGTTTTTGGTGCACAAAAGTGCCAGGTACCTTTCTCAGTGCTTTGAAAGTACTGACTGAAGTACTCTTGGGTAGGTCCCGTTAGTACTGTGTTTCCAAAGGTGATGCAAATCAGAATATAGAACGGTGATTTGCTGAGCCTGAAGTCATAGCAACCAGAATTTAGGAAATGAAAATCCGGCACAAGCTTATACTTCATTTATTAAATTCTCTTCCCATTTAAAACTGAATTTCTGAAGGAGAAAAATAAAGTACCCAGAAGACATCAGAATAATCTTTCGCGCAACACATGTTGACTCCTCATTTTAAAAATGGACTTGAGGGGGCTGGAGAAAAGACTGTGCAGAGAGCCTCCATGCTGCTGTTTCAGAGGACCAGGGCTTGGTACTCAGCAACCATGTCAGGTGGCTCATAAGGGTCTGCAACTTCAGAGCTAGGGAGACCCCGATGCTCCCCCTGAAGTCTGAGGGCACCTGAATTCATATGCACACGTGCGCACCATCACTACCACCACATGTAGACATCACTAAAACTAACTAAAAAAAATGGGCTTGAAATATAACCCCCAAACATATCATATACACTGTCACTAGACTGTCACATTCAGCCAATGAATTCTGTCTCTTAGAGTCACTGATGTCATTTGAAAATAAATCTTCTTTGGGACTAGAGAGATGGCTTAGTAGTTGATATTGAGTAGTGTTCTTGCAGAAGACCACAGTTAAATTTCCAGCACCCAGACTGTGCGGCTCACAACAGCCTATATCTATATCTATATCTATATCTATATCTATATACACACATATATATGTATATAGCTGTATAGAAATCTGATGCTTCCTTCAGGCCTCCTTGGGCAACTCTACTCATGTGTGTACATGTGAGACACACAAACACACTCAGACACACACACACACTCACAGAGAGAGACAGAAAGACAGACAGACATGCATAAATAACATTAAAAACAAAATAAATCTACAAATACAAAGTCTGTGTCATAGAAATGCTTGAACCTGAAACAACTGAGCAAGGTTTGTATTTGGACTAGGATGTGTCTTCATATTTTGATAACATCCAGTTTGATATTCTCTCAGTCCTATTTTCAAAGCCTTTTTGTTTTTCTGAAAAAAATAAAAAAATAGAAAAGAAACTAGTCAGTGACAATTTTTTATTTTACCTTGTTGTAGCTCAGCTTGAGGTTATTTAAAATTGTGACATGAAGCTGGGAGCCGGTGGCATATGCCTTTAATCCCAGCACTGGAGAGGCAAAGGCAAGTGGATCTCTGTGAGTTCTAGAACAGCCAGGAATACACTCAGAGAAACCCTGTCTCAATAAAATAAAATAAAATAAAATAAAATAAAACAAAATAAAATTGTGACATGAGATATTTTAGTCTGCAAACCTGAACAGCACCTTCACCCTACCAAGTTAAAATCAAAATCAAAAAACATTTTTTAAAGATTTATTTATTTAGCATACAATATTCTGATTGCATGCCAGAAGAGGGCAACAGCTCTAATGATAGATGGTTGTGAGCTACCATGTGGTTGCTGGAAATTGAACTCAGGACCTCTGGAAGAGTAGCCAGTACTCTTAACCTCTGAGGCATCTCTCCAGCCCCTCAGAATCAATTTGACTCCCCCAGTACTGACCAAATAGTAGGCAGCTATGGATACAGGGATAAACAGAAAAATGTTCTTTGTGGTTTGTTTTGTTCTGAAAATTCTGGTAAATTATTATTATTATTATTATTATTATTATTATTATTTTACCCTAACTTAGAAAGTCTTTGGAACACAAATTTGGGGCCTCAAATTAGCAGCAGTATAATTCCTTTCTTGAATCTATAAGAAGAATAAAGCATGGGCCAGCAAAATAGCTCAGTAAAGGTAAAGGCACTTGCCATCAAGCCTGGAGACCTGAGTTCAATACCTGTGACCAGCACAGAAGAATATGAGAACTGACTCACTCCCTCAAGTTGTCTTTTGACTTCCGTGCCCATGTTGTGGCACATGCATGCACACACATACTAACCAACCAACAGACAGCAATAAAAAGGCCATAGTTCTGTTTCCTGAGCTTCACACCTTCATTTGCTACCCATTACAATGACACAGAATAAAACTGAAGTGTGTATAATTCCTCTGAAGTTTTTATATGGCATTAAAAAAATAAAAAAATAAAAAAAAGATTCCATTGTGTGTGGACCAGGCTAGCCTCAATCTTGCTATGATGTCCAGGATGGTTTTAAACACCTCAGTGGCCTGCTTTACCTCCTTAGTGCTAGGGTTATAGGTTATGTGTCACCAGGTCCAGCATACATGACACATTTTAAATAACCACTATTCCATTCCTAGATGGAATTAATTAAAAAGATTAAAAACGTGTATTTTTTCAAAAAGACTATTTAAATATTAAACGTCTCAGCACATACTGACAAATTGCATAATGAGGTAAATTTATGGGGGTAAATTTAAGAACAGCATAAAAAATATTCAATACTTTCTTTGGAAAATGTTAAAAGCATTTCAAATTTTATGTACAATATCAGATGGTACTCAGAACCTGTATAGTTTCTTTATATACAATAGCATACAATTTGGCAATATATTCCTGAAAGGTTAACAAATGCTTCTTCACATTTGTTTAGAATTTTCTTTTGTTTGTTTATGTTTTTTTTTTTTGACAGGGTTTCTCTGCGCGTAGCCTTGGCTATCCTGGGCTCACTTCACAGATCAGGCTGGCCTCGAACTCACAGAGATCCTCCTGCCTCTGCAGGGATCACAAGCGAGTGCTGGCCTATCTGTTTTTCGTTTGCTTGTTTTCTTGTTGTTGTTAAAAAATAAAAACAAACAAACAAACAAGGATTTATAAAATGGAATCCTCTGGTTGCCTTTAGTAAAAGCACATAGGCTCTGAGGTTCTCTTCATGGCTCTTCTAAAGGCAGTAAGGTACTTACTGGAAAGAGGCTTTGGAGAGATGCCTAAAGATTGCTAGCGGCTGCAGCACAGAAAGGAATACAGCCTGGACACACTATTGACCTCAGCTGACCTTTCCTTTTATGGATGACATGAAGACTACATTAATGAGAAGGTTTATATTTACCTAATACTTATAAAATATTACTCGGTTACGTAATATATTACTTAAAATAAATTGCACTCTTTTTTTTTTCAGTCTAGAAATAAAATCATTAGTTGAAAAAAATCTTAAAGAAGTGGGGAGAGTTTGGAGAGGTGGCTCTGTGGTTAAGAGAATTGGCTGCTCTTCAGAGGTCCCATGGTTTGGTTCCCAGCACCAAAGTCAGGTAACTCACAACTGCCTGCAGCCTGCTGTTGTCTCTGCCTCTGAGGGCACGTGCACTAATGTGCATGTAACCATGACCACCACCACCAACACATAACTCCACTTCCTCTTCTGACTTCTGTTAGCACACATGTGGCTTGCATCTATACCTTCAGGCAAAACATTCATAAACATAAATACATCTTTAGAAAGGATAGTAAAACTAAAAAAACAAACCAACATCATTTTTAGCTTTCCTGGCATAAACAGCGTATACTGTCAGCTGTAAAATATATTCTTTGGATCTTAACCCAAAGAAAGTGATTTTATGAAAAAAAAATTTTGTTATGCTATTTCTGTACAACTTTGCTTTACGCAGCTTAACTTTCTGTGGACATTTATACCTTTTCCTATATCTTTAATATGTCATCTACCTAAGAAATTTCCCAGAATATTTAATAGGATTTTTTTTTCCTTTTTACAAAGTGCATCAGGTCAGCATGACCGGAATAGTTTGTGTCTATGAATGGAGCCCAGAACCATCTATTAATATCAACGTAAACAGACCAAGGAGGCTTGAAGGGCATGACACTATGTCCTATATCAGTATTTCTGACTCATCCTCAAAAACTACAGTATTCACTGAGTTGTCACAGTGTCTTGTCCAAGGTACAGAGTGTAAAGGAGATGGACAGACCTTGTATGGACTTAACTTGGTCATGAGATGAACTCGGGTCATTAAACTATAATAAAATGACTCAAAGTGCTGCTGTATCCCTCCTAGCTTAAAGAAGGTACATTCTAGAGCTCATATCAAAAGCTACCCAATGAGACTGGAGAAATGGCTCAGCAGTTAAGAGAACTGCATGTGCTGGTAGAGAACCCAGGTTCAGTTTCCAGCATCAACATGGTGGTTCATGACCATCTGCTTTTGGCAAAGTAAAAAGGAACCACGTGAAGGGATGATAAACCAGGATTTGGGGGCAATCCATTTTAGTGTCTTCAGTCCAGAAATGTGACGCATGTTACCCAGAAGACTTTATTTATGACATTCTCGGCGGGACTTCTGCGTCATTTCCTAGTCCACATTTCACCTATTGAAAGTATAGACCTTAGTCAAAGTCTTATTACTTTCTAAAAAGTGAATGTGACACGTTGATTATAATACATGAATTTATGTTTCTTTTGGTCCCTGAGATAAAAAGATATCAGCTCTGTCATGTGTGTGCGCATGTGTGTTTGAGTGTGTGATTTATGCTAAGCAAACCCCAGGGGTTGTCTTGTCTCTGCCTCCTCAGCGCTGTGCTTATAAGCATGCTCTGCCGTTCCTGGCCCTTTAATGTTGGTTCTGCTGGCAAATTACCTTTGACATCCAAAAAGGCAGCCACAATGAGCCTTCCTTTCTTTATAGTTAAAGGAGGATTTAGTACCAGTGTGGGGCTTTGGGGGTACCCTCCCTGAAACAGTTACAGGGTGAGGTATTTAAGCAGAATGCAATTCCTTTTCAGTTGTCCTATATAGAACAAGTTCATGATTAGCTATATAGAACTTGTTTATGAACAAGTTCATGTGGAGTTGATTTGGTATGTTTCAAAGGAGCACCAAATTTATATTTAATAGGAACCCCAGATTCAGACTTTACCATTCTATCTATCTATTTATTTATTTATTTTACACAAAGCTGTGGGTTCTTCACATTTTTCTGAAGTCAGACAAAGCAGGACTTAGATTCTGGTAGGAAATTATTTAAAAATTTTATTTATTTTTAATTTATGTGCATTGTTGTTTTGCCTGCATTATGTCTATGTGAGAGTGTCAGATCCTGGAGTTACAGACAGTTGTGGGCTGCCATGTGGGTGCTGAGATTTGAATCCAGGTCCTCTGGAAGAGCAGTCAGTGCCCCTAACAGTTGACCCATCTCTCCAGCCCCTCTTGTAGAAAATTAATAAGCATTTGTTGTGTGACACTATTCCCTATAGAGAAGTAAACAAATATTGGACTCACTTAGATAAGAAGCTGACGAAAGACCAATGTAAAGATACCACCAGAGTCCAAGTTGGTGAGCCAATGAGTTTTATTCGAGTTACACACACCAGTATGGCTGAGGTGTTATTTTCAAGAGTGGAAATGACTCAAAGACAGCTGCACCACCAAAAGCCCGAGCCAACATGGATAATGACCCATGAGACCTGTAGCTTATTACATAACTTTTGGAAGCTTGAAAGATTGGGCAGTATTTCTTTCAGGAAGCTTGGGTGGTCTGTGATTCTCCCAGCAGTCTTTAAAAGCTAAAATTATGCTCAGGGAAGGAGGGTACTGGTGAGTTTGATCAGTTTCAGGGATTTCCTGGAGCTTTTGAGTTGTTTGCTTCCTGAATTTAAGGCGCTTTCCTGAAGATTGGAATGTTTCGATTCCCTTTAGAATATCTTAAGTCTTAAGAAGCTTCTCTGAAGGATGACATGTTTCCCACCCTCCCTCCACCCCTACCTTTCCTCACCCCACTTGTAGAACATCCTACATCTTAACATACTTCCCTCCAAGATAGAATGCTTTATCTTGGAGGAAACGTCTACATGCCAATACTGTACGAGAGAGAAAAATATGCAGTTATATACATGCATATATACAAGTATGTAATATACATGTACATGTGTGTATGTATTTCCATGTGAAAAGAGAGATCAGGCATTAGGTGAAGAAAAGAGAAAAAAACATATTGCAGAAGTTTTGATCCCAAGTTTGTCTCTTGTGCAGAATTAAAGATCTCTGTGGGACCCATGCTAGTTTTTAATAATTTGTGGTATTTTTCTACTTGTCATTATCTTAACACTCCACACAAATGTTGCCCTGAAACATTTTTAGGGTTTCATGGCAGAGTAGAATAATTTTCACTCTTACCTTCCTAGAAACTGTAACTGTTTGTCAGTCAGCTCATGATAACGTTTCTATCCAGGACTTTGATTTGGGAGCAAAGGTTAAAATCATATTATATGGAGCTTTACGTGACTTCTGAGTTGCTAGGGAACATCCAATATTCATATTATATATATATATGTATATATATATATATATATATTTTTTTTTTTAAATCAGTGAGAATGCAGTCAGGTGGGCACTGAGTAGACTCTCAGTATTTCTCAAGCCAGTTATGAAGGAAAGTTCGTTTGCAGTTATTTGAAATGCTAGAATCTTTATAGGGGTCTTAAATATTTTAATTATATAGCATAATTAAT
Organism: Pachyuromys duprasi; assembly: GCA_028658305.1. Classification (NCBI taxonomy): domain Eukaryota; kingdom Metazoa; phylum Chordata; class Mammalia; order Rodentia; family Muridae; genus Pachyuromys; species Pachyuromys duprasi. The sequence goes on along the minus strand of JAQQSO010000348.1, from coordinate 103,996 downwards.
TTTCTTCTGACAAATCCCTAGGCATGCATTTCTTTAACTCTTAACAAAGATGGCTGATCTAAGCTAATCATCATTTCTTATGTAGGTAATAAGCACAGGAGCACATGAGATCAACAAGGATAGGCTGATCACATGCTGTCTCCATGGCAACCTGGAAAGTCTCAAAGAAACCATTCCCAACTAAGCTTACAGTTAAGGGTTAAAAAGAGTCAAGCAAGGAGGTCTTCCCAGAGGAGTGGGTTAGAAATGTGGAGGGAATTCACCAGCCACAGAAAATGTAAGATTTGGGGGAAGTGGTTCAATGTTTAAGAGCACTTAACTGGTCTTGAAGAGAACATGGGTTTATTTCCCAGCATCTACATTGGGTGGCTCATGATACTCTTCAACTTCAGGGAATTCAATGCCTTCTTCTGGCCTCCCTGGGTCTCTGCCCACATATGATAAACATAAAACACACACACGCACACATACAGACAGACAGACATGGATACATACGTGCATGCATACACGTATACACACATGTAAATAAAAAGTCAATCTTAAGATTTGTATGTAAGTATGATTTCTGTGAGATACTTGTTTAATGTAAGTCTCATGAGATATAAGCCTTATATAAGAGCTAAAATGGAGTTTGAATTAAATGGGGAGGACTTTAAAAAAATAGGATAGAGGGCTGACACTGTCAAGAACATCTTTATAGGAGAGATGACTTTGAAGTTTGGATGGAGAGTAGAACACAGAAAATAAAGACCCAAATGGAGACCAGGGTAAAACTGAGCCATAGACTAAAATACATAAAACTATTGGCATGTAAACTTATGTCCAACTACAATAAGAATATTATGCTGATTGGACTGCTGGCGGGCAGATGGGGCTACACAGGTATAACTACGGCAAACTAGAGAGGACACTGACAGCAAAGCTGGACCAAGTTTTCTGCTGCGAGTCGTCATTCTCTGGGATGCTCTAAGTTAAAAAAAAAAAGATAAGTATGTCACACATATGAAATATATTAGATATACCAAATATACACATCATGTATGTATATACATGTAGGAGAGGTACATACATATGAACGAAAGGTACCTCAGTGGTTAAGAAGGCTTGCTGCTTTTTTTGCTGCTTTCCTAAAAGTCCCAAGTTGTTTTTTTTTTTTTTTTTTCTGGTATCCACACTGGTTGGCTCATAATCACCTGTAACTCCAGTTTCTGGAGATCAGACATGCTCTTCTGGCCTCCAGAGGTAGCCATATTCATGGACACATACCCACACACAGACACAGACATGTGCACAAAGAATTAAAAAAAGTAAAGTCTATACAAAGACAACGGAATGTCTAAATGAGTACTGGTGGGCCCCTCCCTATTAGGCTTCACATTTGATTCTTCAGCTTACAGCTTCAGCATGGCCACCTTCCTTTGCCTTGCCCCTGATATCTAGCAGACACTTAGAGAAACCCCTCAGAAGTGTCCTGCTCAGATCTGTACTGCTCCCTTGAAGGTCACTTTGCAAAGTGTCATAGGAATATTTCTTGTCGTTCTAACTACTGATTAGAAAGACATTTAAATAATTTTTTAAAGTTTTTCTTAAATCATTAGTGGCTTCAGTAGACAGGAGCCTTGGAACTCTAGAACTGGCATAGCCTGAGGCTAACCCTCCTTGTTTCACTTTGGGACCAAAAGAATCACAGAAAGGCAAAATGGCTTGCTTCAGCGGACCCAGCTCAGGTCCTTAGTCAGGATGAGAACTTAAATTTCTCACGTCCAAATAATTACATCTTAACAAATCTCATTAGCTTAAATTAACTTAGAGGAGGGATGCTATGAGATGCTATGCAAAAGCATCTCATACTCAACTCTGGTGTTTGAATCAGGTAGTTCTTTGCTGAGGGTGGGACTTCCTGTGTCTTGTGGGGCATGCTAATTTCATTCCTTATTGGCAGTATCACCCCCTCTTTCTTTTACAATAAAGCAGGCTTTGCCAAACATCCCCCGGAGGCCAAATGACAGAAATCTATTGCCATTAAGTTAGAGCAGGTGCCTTTCTTAGCCTATGGACTATTCCTGATACTCACGCTACCACCTGCCCCACCAGCCCCTATCTCTGGAAGAACTGCTTCAGAAACCAGTAGGACCTAACCTAAGGGCCTTCTTCCGAGAATTTCACACTTTCAACCTGACAGCACAGGTGTTTTCCCAGGTGTTCTGGGTTCGCCTCAGGTGTTACCTCTGTTGTTAGAACCTAGTTATTCCAGGCTACCCGAGGTTACAGGTCCTTACCCCATCTACTCCATGCATGACTGCAGCAGAGTGTGCTAAATGGTGTCCTGGGGCACTAAGAATTAGAGAAATTGGTACAATCTCTGATCTCTAGTACTCTATCCTCCTAGGGAGACTCATAGATAATGGAACCGTTGTCAGCCCTGAGATGAGCCTCAGGTGAGATCCATGTGTGAGGTATTACAGAATTAAGGAGCGCACCCAATGAGGGTGCTGGTAGGGACAGGCTCACTACAGAGAATATATTGAGACTGGTAAAGGACAAATCAGAACTATTAGATGATGAAAGAGTCTTTCATGTACAGAGGGGCAAGTGCATTCGGAAGGGCCAGAAATCCTGCCTTCTCCTGGGTATGGTATCAGCCTCAGATGAGGGTTGAAACTGGGGAGTATGCTGGGCTCAGGCCTACACCAAGGAGTTTGGATGCAGGTTCTGAGGAGAAGTAGAATCTATCATTTTTGTCTTAGAAGGATCTGAAGTTGGAAAACCCCAAGGCAAACACTCGGTAGGCCTATGAAGAAGCTGCTGGGATTCCCTCTTGCTTTCGCATACCACTGCAATCTGGCAGAACATGGGGTTCAGCTTCTTGACCATGTAGAGGAAGGAGGAGGAAGACACCCCTTCACACCAAGGGAAGAGCCTCCTTTTAAAACCTGATTTTCAAAGAGGTTGAATTCCCTGTCATTCCAGCACACTTCTCCACACCCCCACTCCCCACCCCCCACACGCAGAACTCAGGAGTTACAAGAGAAGTGGCCCACTCTGTCATTCCACAGTCAATGGTGCAGGCTGGCTTGTGGTTAAGAGGAGTTTTGTCAACACACATCAAGCGTTGACCACCTCGGGGGAGAACGAGTGGCAGAGTGACCTGCAGCATGTGCTTCCTTTTCCAGCTGTGCCTCATGTGTGCTTCTTCAGACAAAGCACAGGCCAACCCACGGCATGATGCACCGCACCAGCTGAGATCAGAACTCTTCTCCAGCCAGTGAGATGGCGCTGGTAAAGGCACTTGGCATCAAGTCTCATGACTTGAGTTTGACATGAGGTGGAAAGAGAACTAATTCCTGCTAAATTGTCGCAAGACCTTCACACGTGCTCTGTGTTAGTCACGTGGACAAATGTGTGTGTGCAGACACTTGTATTCACACTAAGCAATTGTAACAAAAGTAGAGAACTTTCTTTGTAAATGAGACCAGGCTCATTGAAGATCAATGCAGCTGATGACACGAAATACAAATGGACAGCTCTGGGTTCAGGTCTTGTGCCTAAGACAGGCTACACGAAGCATCTGGCCTGTAGGAAACATTGTTTCAGAAGGAAACTGGGGGTGGGTTGAAGTGGATCTATACACAGGGATCTCCCGGTTCAATGAGACCTAGAAAACAGGCTTAGGAAGGAGGTTCTAAACCTGCCTGTAGAAGGCAGGAAGTTATAGCACAGATTAGACCTGGAAGACAGAGAAAGTAAAGGACAGTCCCTGCGTCCTGACACATGGGACAGAAAGCTAATCTCTTTCAGGCAGATGCTGCCCCTCTGTATGTGAAGTTGCCTTGATCAGTTGATGAAGTCACCTGAATGTCAGTAAAGGAAGCCAGGAATTGTGGGCCATGCCTATAATCCCATCACTTTAGGGGCACAGAGGCAGGAGAATGGCTACAAATTCTACACACTGAATTCCAAGCCAGCTAGATAAGGGAAGATCTCAATGTAAAAAAAAAAAAAAAAAGAAAGAAAGAAAAAGAAAAAAAAAAGTGCTCCCTTGCTCCCCCACCTACCCAATTCAATGCATATTTATTTTAAGAGCTGATTTGCTAACTTGTGTTGGGAGGGGGCAGAGGCAGGAGGATTACAAATTCAGACCCTGTGTGCGCTGCGGACTGGCTGCAAAGGCCAGCCTGGGTAACTCAGCTTGATCCTGCCTCAAGGGGAAGAAAAGGGCTGAGGCTATGGCTCGGTGAGAGAGTGCATGCCTGGAATGCCTGAAGCCCTAGATTCAATCTCCAGTTCTGCAGGGAGGAAAAAAAGAGAGATAGTTGATTTGCAGTTGACACATGGTGGGTGGCCTTCTCTCTGATTCGTGGATCACTCAGACGGTCCTGGCTTCCTAGAATTCTTAATACAGTTCCAGACATTTTCATTAGCAGCCGTGGCGTATAAATCGACTTTCAGAAGGGCTCTTGCGGCTTCCCACAACTGACCTGTCTCTAGCCTCTTCCGCTTCCAACCCACCTGGATCACTGGGGGAGAATTTACATTCTTAAAACAATGATTTGATTAAGTTTCCCCGCCTCAAAATCTTTTACCTTTTTTGTGTTTTTGAGTAAATTCCCTTACAGCAGGTAAATTCTGACCACCACCACTCTTGCCCACTAGGATTAAGGTATTCTTAGTGTCCCAGGAATGGACAGGTGGCCCTATTCCCCCACACTAGCGTGTAGGTCCTTCCCCATCTGCCTTGAAAGGACCTTCCTGAAGGCGGTCTGCTAGGAAGCCCTAGCTCCCTGCTCACTCCCCCCTAATCCTTCCCCCTTCTTTCAGGGAATGCTTGCGCCTCGGCCTTCCTAATAAAGGGGAGAGTTTTTTCCCCACCGAAATACTGCCCACCTCTAGCCTTGAGCGCTGCAGGAAAAGGGGAAAATCCCAAGGTCTGGGAAGACGCCTGGCACACTCTGGGCTCCCAACAAACATCTCTTGATGGTATCAAAAACATCCAAGATATTCGACTTTATTCACTTAGAGTACTGTTCTTACCACCCACCCTTTCTTCTTAAGGCCAGGGACTTTTCCCTTCATTCTCTCTTTGCCTCAGGCAAGACATTTTTTTCTCAAACATCTTAATTTTGATTAAAATTGGCTTTGATATATAAGAAACAAAATTTCCTTTCTAACCCTGCAAGAAATGAGAGCTTCCTAAATCTCTCTCACTCAGTCCTACCCAGCACTAAAATTTCAGCTTGAAAAGAACTGACCCGGGTCGCTCTTTACTAAGTAAAACTTTGTATCTTCTCTGAAGCGCTAGATCACTACCAAAATCCCCGTTCAAGAAAAATGTTTGTTGTGACACGAGGTGTCAGGGTGAACGGTCTACAGGCAGAACAGTACACAGACGCTGAGCTGGAAAAAAAAAATCAACGCGTTGAACCTCGAATTAGACCTTAGCCTAGGGGTGCCAAAAGCGCCTTAGTTAACCCTGTGTTCTCTAAGCTGTTGATTCGGGGGCTTTTCGAGAACAAAAAGCTTTCTTTCATGGATCGTACGGTTTGTCACCCTTCACTTACTAAAGAGTGTACGTCCGATGTTTATCTGAGCTAGATCTCTGTCGCGCTCAGTCAGTCAGCCAGTTCAGCCACCGACAGGAGCACGTTTCCTTAAATCAGAGACCCGTGGACTCTACCTGGGAACTACATTACCCAGCGGGCCTCGCGCCTTTCGCAGGAAGGACGTCTGCGCACTAAGATACTCAGTTCCAAGTTTGGAGCTTTTAGCTGCCAGCCCTGGCCCATCATGTAGCTGCAGCACAGCCTTCCCTAACGTTGCAACTGGGAGAAAAATCACTTTCCAGACTGTTTTGCAAGGCGTGCAATTACATCTTGACTCCCTGAAAGTCCATCTGCTGCATCGGTCAAGAGAAACTCCACTTGCATGAAGATTGCACGCCTGCAGCTTGCATCTTTGTTGCAAAACTAGCTACAGAAGAGAAGCAAGGCAAAGTCTTTTGTGCTCCCCTCCCCCATCAAAGGAAAGGGGAAAATGTCTCAGTCGAAAGGTAAGAGCCTGTTTGCATTAGTTGCAAAAATGCAAAGGCTTATGCATGCATTCATGAATGCATGGATGCAATTTTCGCCCGGCGATTGCATTTTTAAGTTTGAGGTTTTCCACAGCTCAGTTGCATTTCCTGTTTAGTGTGTGTCTTTTTTTGCAGACACAGAGAGTTCCTGTAAGGCAGGGCTTGCAGCTCAGCTGCGCGTTGACATTATTTGCATTCTTCTGCTAGGATTACCGAGCCTTTTTGCCTTTTGCACAGTCAGGAGAGATATAGCAGGTTGGTAGCGTCTAAATGTGCAATGCTTTATATAATAGTACATTTCTCTAGTGTGCACGCATATTCAAAGTAATTTTGTGTGCAACAGGAATCCAAACTTTCGAAAAGTCGCGAGGTGAAGATGAAAGGTAAAACTCGACTTAAACTACTAGGAAATTTATGTGATCTTATATTCTTTGAGGGCATGAGCCACTGCGGTGCCAGTATTCAGCTTAAATTTGTATTGATTTCGTTTTGGACATTAGGCAACTTTTGATTTTTAAGGGAAGTAAAGGTGATATGTGGAAAGAAGTGTATTACTGGAAAAAAAAAAAGCAGACAAGTCTTGCTCTTACGGGGTTTTACACTTTGCTTGCAATGGTGAAGACCTAAATGTGTTTGGCCATTTGGAAGATGCTTTTGCGCCTGGGGGAGGATTTTAGAGGGTAACCGTATTTTTAAGTATTGCATCAACACGAGACGAGTGCACTATCTCCCTGGCAAATATAGTGAACACTAAGTGTGTAACTGCATAGATTTGAAGTCCTATAACAGGTCAGAAGCTCAGGGCTCTGGTTGCCTTTTTTTCCTTCTCAAATTTATTTAATTAAAATATTTTGTAGGGTGTTTTTTTGTTTTTTTGCAGACTTATTGATGTAGAGGGAATTAACAACAACAACAGAAAAGGATCCTAGCATGGGGTCAAAGATGAAGGCGTGCTTAGGTGCTTGTGAGACCTTCAATGACTTTTTTTTCTGTAGCAATCTTCCTTACAGTACAGAAATCAGGTGGCATCTGAGAAATGCCCCCAAATGAGGAGGTGTGCTAGGCTATCTGGGGGTACCGCTGGAGTAAGATCTGGTGATGTTAAAGTATCCAGTAAGATTTTTGCCACACTTTTGTTGGGTACTCTTTCACTCTACCTGATGAATATGGTGCGTCTGGCCTCATAAAGAGAGGGGTTGCTCTTCAGAGTTGAAAGTAAACTTGTTTGTGGTTGTCATTGTTTGTTTTGTGTTTAATATCAGGAGAGGATGAAATATTTTAACAACTTCAGAAATGTGCAGATGAACCTAGAAATTGGCTTTTTTTTTTTTTTAAGGTGCAGATATTCCTTAGCTAGGGAAAAAATTCAGAATCTTGTAATTGAGCAGAGAAATAAGAGTTGACAAGAGCGAGGCCATGCTATAGCATACTAAAGAAATGACTTCTAGTTACTTTGTATTTGGTAAACATTCACTCATTCATTCAATTCAGCTTAATATGCGTATTTCTGACATGTATGCTTATGACTGTATACATGCTTATTTATATATGTACATACACACGTATATTTACATGTTTGTGTAAGTGCATAGAATTTTGGAGTACTTGAGAATATTTAAAATGAAATCTTTGTCTTTGAGAATTGCCATCTGGTTTGTGAGGAAATTTTTGCAACACGAATTATAGCACAGACTGGGCCAATGAGATGGTTCCGTGGGCAAAGGTGCGGGCAGCCAAGCTTGACTACCTTAATTCCATCCTCCAGACCCAAATGGTGGAAGGAAACTCCTACAAGTTCTCCTCTCATCTCCACACATACACCGTGCACACCCCATACACACAGAGGAAATAGATGAAAATATAATAAAAAAATTTTAAACAGCCCAGCTATTGAAGAGGAATAGGACCTCCAGAGTTTAGAGGCAATATGGATTCTTTCATTTGTGGATTTGTCAGGAAGTTGCACGAAGGCTGTACGTATTGCAGCCTCTCTGCCACCCCCACCTCACTTTGGACTTTAGGCTCTAAATTAACTTTTTTTCCTGCATAGTTTTTGGTCCTACTTGTGAGGTAAATCTCTTTCTCAGCAGGTCACTTTTTTTTTTTTTTTTTACTTTGGAAGCTAACAGGGGTGTAATTGTGTGGCACTTTCCCACTCCTGATCATGGTCCTTCTAGTCAGTTTTCATTCGATGCCAATGAACTTTCTCAACCAGATATTGCTTGCAAACTATATCTGCTATGAACATGAGGTTTTTATCCTGAAGGAAAATTATTGGTGGAAAGACGTGGGCAATCATTTTAGAAATGGCCAAGGAGTCTTGGCCTGGACTTTTTATGTGGACTTGGCCTAGCTCAGCAAGGCTCTCCTCAAATGGCCAAAAGCACTTTTTTTTTCTCTCTCTCTCTTCTTCTTCTTTTTGGTTCCAAACTTTTTTTTAATACTTTAGCCAAATGAAATGGGAGGAAAAGTGAGAGGTGGGTACAATCTCACAGTATTGAAGAATTTAACAACATGTTCAATTCACGAACCTTTATGAACTTTTTAGATCACTATAATTCGGTTTTACAGACCTCTAATTTCAGGCATAGCAGAGGCAAAGAATTACAGACTGCCCAGGAGCTGGAAGGATTGGGCTCCTTCTTCCCTAGCCTTACCAACACTGGGATTCCGAGAAAGAATTTTCTTAAAAAGAGATTCTGTTTTCCACAGTTGTGAGTTGAGGTGCTGTGTTTCTCAGCTTGTTTGTGTTAGCTGTCTGGGGTTGAGCTGACATTTTTCAAATGTTAAAGCAGTAGTGTGCCTTTTGAGGAAATCTGAACTGTAAGTTAACAGGAAGGGTACCAGAGTGTGCAGGAATTCCTGCACATTACAGGAAGGCAAGCCACAGGAAAAATGTGTCATCTACACTACCCAGGAGAGAGAACTATTGTGATTAGCCGGAATGGTCTTCTGAGGGAGGCAGGGTGGTCTAGCATCTTCTGGTTTTCCTGAAAAATATATAAATTTGTCCCTTTTTAGAAGCCAGTCTTTCTCACGTCTTCTTCTGGTCACCTTGTAAAAACAATATGAGCTTATTTTAGTTGAATGTAGTCATAAGTAAGTCATGTAAGCAATGCTTACAAGGCATGCTTCAGAAGGGGATAGAAGCATGGCTGGGAAGATGTCAGTACCCCCCTCCCCCTCTGAGTTAACCTCTGCTTTTGTAATTCACTCCATCCTGGGGAAGCAGATGTGTAGATTTCTCATTCAGTGCACATGCCTTTGTTGGACTGTATCACACGGACTTGTCATGCTTAGCCTATAATCTGAGCCAGTGTGTTTTATAACTCTGCCTGTCGGAGTCAGAACAGGCACCTTGGGCCTCCTGCTTGCTTTGTATTGGTGTTGCTTTCAGTTCTTTCTAACATGGGGTGTGTTAGCTAAACTGGACGTGTGTGTGTGTGTGTGTGTGTTGCTGATGCAGCTCCTTCTGGACACACAAGTTGGGATCCTTTCATTTTTCACAGATTAATACCATTTTTTTTTTTAAAACCAATCCCCCATCTGTTAAAACCTAAAAAAATCTGCAAGGAGTATTTTTAAAACTTTAAAATGTTTACGAATAGTACTTCTTTATTATAGGAATATTCAATAGAAAAGAAAAACAAAATGACTAATTGCTACAGAATACATTATGGCATGTTTTCTTCAGGCTTTTGGTCTGTGCATATGTATATGAAACATGCTAGGTATGTGTACCACTAGTGTCTGTTAGGCTACATTTTATTCTACTTACCAATATGTTATGAAGTGTGTCTGAGTCAATGTATTTCTACATTAGCAATCTCCAATTCCATTGCATTTGCTTAAATAGACTTTCAATAACTGTTTACTCCAGTATCATCCTTATTGCTACATATTTCCCACCATATGGTGGCAATGGACTAAATTCCAGGGAGTCAACTGCAGATTATGAGTGTCTATATTTCTTTCATCCCCTAATATTTTCTCTATATTTCAAACCTAGGCTTTTATTATCATTATTCTAAAAATGGTCCATGTCCATTAAAAAATGTAAACCAAGGAAAAATTTATGATAAGAATATACATCTTGAGCCAACTTTGGTGGTGCATGTCTTTAATTCTGGAATGAGGGAGGCAGAGGCAGGTGGATCTCTGTGAGTTCAAGAACATCCTGGTCAACATAATGAGTTCTATGCCAGCCCAGGCTGCATAGTGAGACCCTGCTCAAAAATCACACGCGTGCATGTGCACAGACACACACACACTTAACCTCAAACTACTCAGATAATTGCTGTTCACTTTTGATAACTATCATTGTAAACACAGTCTTACATGTGTTATTTTACTGTATGGGATATTTTCCTTAAACTCTTTCATGAGTCTTGGCTGTCTTCCAATATTAGTACACATACAGTAGCCTCATTCTTTGTTACAGTTGCATACTTATAAGAACATAGCCATATACTCAGTCTTCGATGGACGTCCACATAGTTGCCATTTTATTTGAAGTTGTAAACATTGCAGGGAATTTCTTGGGCATAGATTATTGCACATTAGCCCAGTTCTTTCTTTTGTTCATTCATTCTTTCTTTTTCCTTTCTTTCTTTTTTCATTCTTTCTTTCTTTTTTAAGGTTTGTATTAAAATATTTTCAGGGCCTAGAGAGATGGTTCAGCAGTTAAGAGTGCTGGCTGCTCTTCCAGAGGACAAGGGTTCAATTCCCAGTACCCACACGGCAGCTCACAACTGCTGTAACTCCAGTTCCAGGGGATTCGCCTCCCTCACACAGACATACATGTAGGCCAAATGCCAAATGTACATAAGAATAATTAATTAATTAAAATATTTTCAGACAACCAGGCATGGTGGCACATGGCGGTAATCCCAGCACTCTAGGAGGCAGAGGCAGGTGGATATCTATGAGTTTGAGGTCAGCCTGGTCTACAAAGTGAGACCAGGACAAAGAAGGCTACACAGAGAAACCCTGTCTTGAAAAACCAAAAAAAAAAAAAAATTTTTTTTTTTTAGACAATATACTTTGATGGTGTTCTCTTCTCTCCCCAACCCCTCCCAGATCCTCCCCACTTCCCTGCCACCTCCCTTCAGGCTCTTTTTCTCTCTGAAAGAAATAAAACAAAGTCAAGAACAATAAACTACAAGAATACACAATACAAAACAAAAAAATACCAGAACAATACACACACACACACTCACACACACACACCCTATAGTATCTGTTTTGTGCTGGTCAACTTCTTCTGGGCTTTTGGACAGCCCTACTGTGTGGCTGATCTACCCATATGTCCAATTATTTCTTGAGGAGTATTCCTGGAATTGGAAGTCCTGGGTTGGGAGCATGTACGCGTATGTGGATAGACTGTTTTCTAGAGAGTCGGAACTTTCTAATCTTCTCCAGTGATGTTTGGGAGTTTCTTTCCTTTCAAGCATAATGGTGAATATTGCCAAATGTGTCACTCTCCAGAAAGATCCTATTTTTCCTTCTCTCGAGTATAATTAGAAAAAAAAAAAACCTTTGCAAATTTGATAAGATGTATTTACATTTGACTCCAACTTACATATTTGAAGTGATAAATTGAAAAATTTCAGTTATCTTGACATTCCTGTTTAATTTGGTTTTTTTTCATGTCATAAAATGTATTTTTAAAATTTTCACTTAAAGATAAAATTAGTTTTAAAGTTAGGCTAGAAAACCCCAGGACTGTAGGGGTTAGATAATCATGGGTTGAAAGTTGGGCTTTATACAACTAAACAATTTCATTCCTTGATAAGTTCTAATTCTGCTTTTGACCAAAATGTCTTGTGCATATATCACATTTTATAATGTAAACTCAGTATGGTTACACTGTCGATAGCTGCCCAGACTCACATAAAAATAATGAGGAGATTATAATGATGTGCTTTCAATTCCAGACTGAGAAATAACCTATTTCTGGGCGTGTCTGGAGTTTTAATTACCTCTACAGCAAAAATTCGCTTTTCTTTAGTTTTCTAAGTAATTTTTATGTAGTACCTGGTTATTTTGTAGACCTTGATAGAAAATAATGAATTGTTTCAGTTTTAATTACAGGGCTAATTCCAAGGAACAGTTGATTTCAGTGTACATCATTAAAACAATTAAGGCTGCAGTTAATGTTGTTGACCTCACAAGGTCTGTGTCAGCAGGTGTGATGTGCTCTTGGCTTGCCTGCCATAAGCCTTCCTGCTGATGCATTCTGGTACTACCTGATGAGATTTAAGAGTAGGAAAGGGTACTACTAGCCCAGGTTTGTCACTGTGTGAATGAGCAGACTGAGGCCTTAGAATCAGTGAGTTGCTTGCAGAAGCTACAGCCACAGATAAGCGTGACTTCACCCAAAGTTCTCTTCACGGAGCTACACACCAACACTGACCATCCACATTTACGTTCCTCCCTACTACCTCGGAATTTAGTGTATTTTACAGTTTTCATTTTATGTATTTTGTGGGGAGCAAGCTGGTGATGGGGTGGGAGGGAGAATGATACAGTCATCCAAGTTTATTATTCTTTGCCCAAGAAATGGTGATCCGTGAATCATGGTGGTAGGATTTTTTGCTAATTTTCTGCCAAAAGATATTTTGCAAATGCTCTCATTCTGATTGCCAGTTGCCTGCAGAGTACAGCTATGAGTTTTAAGGTCTATAATTACTTTTGCCTTTTATGGACTATCTCCTTTGGAAGATCTTGCAAGGTAGGTAAACTTCACATATGTCTTTGCTTCTGTAACTCTTTTGGTGTTCTGTTGTGTTTATCGATAATTGATAACTGCTGTTCAGTAAATACATTCTGAAATTATTTTTCAGCAGTAAGCATAGTTGTCATTTTCCCCCTAAAAGGTTTGGGGCAATTAAACTATAAACACAGTTGCCTTTACTGTTTCTTGTTCGAATTCAAAGTCTCATTATCTCTTTGCTTGATCATTATCTCTTTGCAAAATAGCATAAAGATAGTGGCTGAAGAAGTGTCATTCTTTCTACGAAGCCCTCTAAATGGATTTAACGGTTGCACGGTACTTTCCTAACTTTTTGAGGTGTTGGGGCAGTGGCTCGATGGTTAAGAGTGCTTATTCTGCAATCATGTGGACTTCGGATCCCTAGCAATCACCTACAAAACTGGGCAGGACTATTAAATGCCTGTATCCCTAATATTGGTGGGTAGAGACAGGCGAATTCCAGAGCTCCATGGCCAGCAAGCGAGCATAGCTGAAATGGCTGCCTTCTGGTCCAGTGAGAGATCTTGTCTCAAGGCAATAAGGTGAAGAGTAATGAAGAAACCTGCGCTTCTGCTTTGAGTGTGTGCCTGTGTGTGGCTACCTGCACACTTAGGGATAGGTCTCACACTTGTATAGCACCACACGCACACACACCACACACAGGCATACACAAACAAAACAAAATGGACAAATAATCTGCTGACAATGTTGCTCAGTGTAGAGAAAGCGCTTAGTATGTGGCCAAGGTGTATGGTCCAAAGGAACACAGTTGGAAGGGCAGAAATAAATGTCTCCATGTCCCTTGCTGCTTTCGGTTTCTAAGTCTACGGAGCCTTTGAATGGTTATTAGTGGCAATTGAGAAAATGTTAACAGTGGGCTTCCGTCTACTAAAACAGATCTCCAAGCATAACCAGTCAATACTGTGATTGCTCACTTCCCCCTTGACTACACTGCTGCTGCTGGCCACCCCTGCCTGCCTGGATTTCCTTTTCTCCCTACACTTGTGCGTGCAGTTTGATGTGTAGGCAACAAAAGCAGTCTTTCTATTTTGCAGAGGAGATTCAGGGAAGTCGATCACCATTTCTTGTTTCTTGGTTAGCTGTGCCCCTAGACAAGTCTTAAGCAGGCATTTATAAGATGCTCTGTTGTTTCTTTTGCTTTCCAGCATGTACCTCTTGTTTCCATACGCAGCTTGGGCTCAGTCTTAGTTGTGGATCTCTCCATGCACATCATTTCAAAACACTCTCACCCCCCCCCACCTCCTTGTCATCGTTGTCACTATTTGCTATAGTCACTTTTCATGTATAACTTTTAAAAATAGCACACAAATTCTATGGCTAGATACAAATGAGTACGTTAACTATGATATACCCCCACTTCCATGGACTGATGGGAAGTGGAGGTGGTAGGAGGCAGGAAGCACGAGGCAAACAAAACAAACAAACAAACAAACAAACAGAATTTCCCATGCTGTAACCAGCAGCCAGGAAAGTAGAGCCTCTGTGCCAAATCCTGTGAGCTAGCCGAGATTCCCTGCTCAGTTTTGGTGGAGCCAAGGATTTAACCCAGAGCCTGATGCACGCTACACCTTGTCCTGAGCTATATCCCAGCTCCAATTTTTTTTTAATTGATACCTGACATCTAGAGTATAATATAGTAATTTAATAAATAAATATGATGAGTAGTGATCAAACTCAGGTAATTGTCATTTCTTTCTCTCCATTTCTGCATACTGAGGACCTTTAAACTCTGCTTGTCTAGTTGTTTTGAAATATATAATAAAAGCCAAGCTCAGTGGCACACACTTGTGACAGAGGCATATCCGTGAGTTCGAGACCAGCATGGTCTACAAAACAAATCTAGGCCAGCCAAGGCTATACAGAGAAACCAAGTCTCAAATATATATATAGTAAATGTCTTTCAACTCTAAGTACTCTACCTTGGGTCAGAACAATGCAAATAATTCTTCCTGAGCTGGGGAATTTAGCTCAACTGGTAGAGTGCGCTTAGCATGTACAAAGCCCTGAGTTGATCCCGAGCAGAGCAGAAAATGGGAGTGCACAGTTGTAACGCCGTTGCCTAGTAGGTGGAGGCACGTGGATCAGAAGTTTAAGGTCATCCTCGGCTACACAGCAATTGGAGACTAGCCTTGGCTCTGTGAAACCCTATTCTAAAAATAGACAGACAGACAAAAAAGCAACATCATGAAGGAGAAGGGATAATTGCTTGTAGAATATTCAAACCCAGGGTTCACCAGTAAAGTTACATTGTAGCGCAGACATAGTTGCTTAGTTTCCCTGGCTGGTGTTTCCTCTGCGGTATTGGGATTGGGTGGTTCTAACAGGGATTCTGTGTCCCACCAGGAAGAAAATATTTACCATTTGTTCTTTTCTGAAAATATTTGCTCTGGCTTTGTTCAGGTGAGTGGAGTTGGTGTGTGTGTGTGTGTGTGTATGTGTGTGTCTTGTTATGACAGGGCTCCCCTATTGCATTCCTGTTTTATTTGTTGGGACATGGTTAGCCTGGCCTGCAATCCCTTTGGCCACCTACCTATTGGGCCTAGCCTACAGGAAACGTCAGAGTGGCCATTCTCCTAGCTATGTGAATTTAGGTCATTGCTCATTTCTGCCCAAAGCAGCCACTCTTCTCCTTTAGCCCATCTAGGGTCCTTTTCCCTTCTCTATGTGCTTCCTGTTGGCTTTACAGTTTTTTTTTCTTTCCTCTCCTTGATGAGATGCCCATTCCCTTTCCTTCCCACGTTCTCCATCCTTTCCTTGATCCTAAGTTTTGTTTAGAAAGCGCATTCAAAGCCACCCTCATGCCACCCCCGTTGTCCAGCTTTGTTGATTTTCATCTTGGCCTGGCCCAGAGGCTCTGTAGATTCCTTTGTGTGAAGATGAAAGTCTTCCATGCTAGAACATTCTCCATGCTCCACAGAGGAGTTTCTGGTTCTCTGAAAATGTTGACTGCCTTCTTAGGTTTGTCTTGTTTAATGGTGGTGTCTTGGTTGTGTTGTGAGTGTCCATTTGATTGTAGATCTACTCAATTAAATGTGCACTGTGTATATTTAAGAAAGACAGCTGTCGTGAAGGTTCTGAGAGTGAAGGAAGGTGAAAGGCACAGGAGGACAGAGACAGTTTGGCAGGATGAGACCAGTTTTTTGTTTTTGTTTTTTTTCTTTCTTAACCTAGATTGATTAAGACTCACAGTGAAGGTGCTAGTTCCCAGGAGTCCAGAAAGGATTGCTGCTCGGTATTTTCTCTGTTTCAGACACTGTGCTTCATAACGCCTGTAAACTATATCAACTCCCCCTCTTACTCGGTGAGGTGACACCCCATTATGTAATTGAGCAAACTGAGGCCAGAGAGGTTACGAACTTAGGTGTCAGTTAGATTGACAGTGGCAGAGCAGAGGTTTTAGGCAAGGTCAGCCTGAGTCCAGAACTCCGGCTCACATCTGTTCCAGTTTAGCTCCTCCTCCAAAATCAATTTTTGAAACCCTTTGCACAAAAGAAATGGTTGCAGATAGGAAATCTGATCAGAGTCCGTAGGGGCTCAGTCGATTTGGGCATGCCTGGGCCCGGTATGGTAGTTAAAAAGGGTGACCTGTGCCTAGCTTTTTCTAAGTTCCCTTTGACATGACCCTTTAGGTGTCTGTTAAGCAGAGGATGCCAAGTCTGATTCATTTCTGATTCCACAGGTTGAGTTCCAGGCGTACATTTCCATTTATCTGAAGGAGGCTGATTATGGTTGACCTGCTGGCAGATATGGTTAAATGTCTCCTGGAAGTTAATGTTAAAACATTGGTGACAAATGGTTCTGTTCACTGATCATAGGCTGTAGAAACTGAGTGGACTTAAACCTTGTGCATGTCCTTACATGCCTGTGTGACACTGCTTCAAACCAGAACACAGCCAACTCTGGTTCCCTTTTGGCTTTGTTGTTTCCTGTCTTCCTGGTTATTTCTATGTAAACATATCAAGTGCATTTTCCTTGAAATTATGAATGAACCACTGTTTTCTTCTTATACTGGACTGTGTGAAGGGACCTGAGTGGATAAGCTAGAACGAGTTGGGAATGAATATTTATTTATTTTTTATTTAGTTAATTATTTGAGACAAACTCTCCCTATATAGCTCAAGCTACCTTTGAGCTAGTCATGTAGCTATGAACAAGCTACTTTTAAATTAGAACAGGCTGGTGTTGAACTCATGTTGGTCCTGTTTCACCCAGCCTCGCGTACTGGGATGACAGATGAGTTCCACCATGCCTGGCTATGAATCTCCCAATGACTTCCTTCTTGTCTTTTTTTCTTTCCAAAGCAGTGATGTCACAGCCATTCTTCAAAGCAGAAACAAAAGATCTAGATATTGAACAGCTGGTTCTTTGGTCTCTTCCTTTATTCTCTCTCCTCTAATCATACATGAGATGGGATGACTTGGGCTAGGCTCTGAAGGACCATTGGAAGCAGGCTCATAAAAACCAATGTACATACAGAGACCGCTTTTCTGGAGGCATTTGAAAACCATGCCTTGTAGACTTCCTTTTTAATGTGTCCCTTCTGTCCTCCATACCCACTTGGACATTTGCTAAACAAAGCAAAACCCAGAACAACCCCCACAGACTCTGGACATATCTACAGAGGAGACTTGGGTAACTGATTTGTCCGGAGCGATTCGACATACCGGCTTCTGAAGACATTGTGCTGGTGGGAGAGGTGTGTGGGTGGGTGAGGGTGGCATTGGAGAGACGGCCCAGCAGTTTCCTCCGTGCTCTCACTGCTCTAGCTGAGGCCCTGGGTTCAGTTCCCAGCACACATACAGTGACTCTCTGTAGCTTCATCTCTAGTGTATCTCATGTCCACTTCTGCCTTCTGTCAGCACCAGTCATGCACATGGTGCCCAGGCATACATGCAGGCAAAACACTACACGTAATCTAAAAATAAACAAATCTTTAAAAAAAATGCTGTGCATGGCAGAAGTGGAGAAAATACACCTGACTCTATTCTCCTTATTATTCACTAGGAAGCCTTGCAAAAATCTACTTTAACCCCAAGCTGCCGAGTCTTCCTCCTCTCAGCGGAGAGACTGACAGTAATTCATGGTGCTATTAGGAAGATTAAACAAGGTTGTGCATATGAAATGCTTTGTTCCGTGCCTGGCCCTCATTCATTTTACAAGTGCTCACTGAGTGCACGTCTAATCATCTCTCCACAATCAAATTCGTTTCCCTCTTCTTTCCCTCCAGTCCTTAAAGGCATTCTCATGTGGGAGGAGATAAAAATGTCCACAGTTAGATTTTTCTAGAGCTGGGGAGCCTTGTGCATAAATAAGGCCAGGAGAGGCTTCCTAATTGGTATGGGGGACATTCGTGGCATCTTCAGAGTAGATGAGGATTTGACTCCCAGATCCAAAGTAAAGGTGGGAAGGAACCTTGACTTCTAACATCCAGTGGCAGCAACTGAATGCTGGGATAGGCAGGGCAGCTCTTCAGAGGAATTAAAAAGAAAAAAAAAGTCAAAAACAAAAACGAAAAAATGAGAGAGACACTGCCGGGAAAATACCCGGGGAAAGACATGATTTGTCTTTTCAAAGCGCTTCCTGTTCGTAGCGAGGTAAACATGGTCCTGTTTGTAAGTGGAATGAATCCTATACTATGCTTTTAGGTATGCTTTTGGATTGTAGACACTCCAGGAAGTCTGGAGGTTAATAGTTAAGCAAGTATATCATATCAACTAGGTTTATAGGCACACTGTAAGGATATAAGCAAGCTGTTGGTTCAATAAGCAGCATCTAGCTGGGGCAGGGAATATTTTTCCGGAGCATGATTGCAGTGTAATTTTCATTTTTTATAACCTACTCACATGCCAGCCTGCCCTTTTAATTTCTTTGTACCTTTCTCTTTTCTAGAACCCATTTGAAAGAGGAGCAAAACCATATCATATACTTCTGAATTCTTTAGAATGGAGTTCTAGAAGATTCTTTGTTTTACTAAGCTTATTCTCCCAAGAGAGACATATACGCACATACGTAACTAATCTCTTAAGCTATATTTTTTCTGTAAATTGTATATCTTCGGAATTGTACATGTAAGTTGCATGTAGATTATATAAAGCAACATAATTTCTAAAAAAGTACAATTTGGAAAATAAATTATATTTTTTGTAATTGATAGATTAAATTATTTTCTTTTTCTAGTTCAGTTTCAAAACTATAGTAGCCTTCTACTCTGAAGCTCACAATGGGCCTTTTCTGTACATAGGCACTGTCTTTTCCTTCCTTGCCTCTGTTCAATCAGGGTTAGAACAGTGGCCATGGGGGGTGGGGGGAGTTAGGGGTGGGGTTAGACGAACCACCCATAGTCAGAGCTGTGCAAACCATGAGGCTGATTTCTGCCACCTTGATGAGTAGTTACGGACAGTGTAAACCCAGCCATCCAGCCATGTTCACAGGACATGTCAGCCATATTGCTTTTCTCATGTGCCTTTCCCAGCGATCTCCAGTGAGATTTTGTTCTTGGCTGCACTTTGATTTTTATAGGGAAAGTAGGAGAGGGTGGAGATTACATTTCGATGTGGTTTCAGAAAAGAACTGAGAGATTTTGATATGTTTGCGTTAGCATATGTTCTCAATCCAGAATTTCAATTTTGTATATGTGTGTGTGTGTGTATGTGAGTTCCTTTGTGTATGTATGTGTGTATACATGTGTATGTTGTGTGCACGTGTGTGTGTAGGTGTGTTCATGTTCATGTGTATGGCTGTGGAGGCTGGAGGTGCACTTCAGGTGTAGTTGTTTTTCAGCAGTCATGTACCTTGGGGCTGGAGAGAAGGACTAGTGTTCAAGAGCGCTTGCTGCTCTTGAAAAGGACCCCAGTTCAAGTGGGGTGGCTCACAGCCTCCAGCCTCAGGGGGTTTGAGGCCTCTGCCCTCCTTGAACACCTGCACACACCGTGTACATGTGTTCATGTACTTGCATCCATACACATATACACATAATTAAAAATCAAATAATTCTTTAAAAAAAAAAACCTTAATAAAAGAAAAGTCTCCCACCTTATTTTTCCGGGAGGCAATGGCTTTTACTGTCCTGGGGCTCACTGATCTGTCTTGGTTGGCTGGCCAACCAGCTCTGGGGATCAATTTGTCTCCGCCTTCTCAGTGCCCATATTACAAGCTTGGCCTGCTACAACTGCCTTTTTTATGTGGGTTCTGGGGATCAAACCTTGTTCCTCATGCTTGTGTGATCAGTACTTTACCAACTGAGGCTTCTTCTCAGGCCTTGCATTTCAGTCGTTCTAATGTTTTGTCTCTAAGGACAAAGCATGCGGTCAGTATTGAGGGGTGTGAGAATTGGAGGACCACGTCTTTCTTGGTTAGATGCAATAAGCATTGCTGACCAGCTGACCTGATCCCGCGTCCCTTGTATAGTCCTCTGTGGATTCAAAGACAGAGCCCTGTTTCTGCCCTCTAGAAGCCTGTTGACTGGTGGGATGCATTTGTATGGTAGAGTTCTTGGGACAAAGTGCCACATGTTGGGTGGCTTGAATACCAGATGTTTAGTGTTTCATAGATCTGGATACTAGAAGTCTGAAGTCAAGCAGGTAGTGGGTTCTGCTTCCTCCTAAAGCTAGAAGGGCCATCTGTGTCTCTCCTAGCGTCTGCTGGCTTATTATTGGCAGGCCTCCAAAGGCCCTTCCTAGGTAGACTTACCACACAAGATCTTTGCCCTCCAAGTCACATGGCATTCTTCCTTGTCTGTGTGTCCATATTCAAAATATCCCTTTTTATAAGGAAGCTAGTCATACTGGAACAGGGGCCCACCCTATTCCAGGGTGACATCATCTCAAGTAATGACATGCAACCACCCTGTTTTCCAGTTAGGTCACATTCTGAGGTGTCGGTAGCTAGGATTTCAACATATTAAATCTTGGGGGACATAGCTCAGCCTATAACTTGGGTAAACAAAGATGTCAACAAACCTATGCCATGCCACATAATGAACAGGTAAGGCACAGAATGGAATGCTTCAGGATACTGATGAAATGAGGCTTGTGGGAGATAGGGAAGCCTGTCAGTAAGGGAGGGCATTGATTTGGCACAGTAGAACTTAGAGTGGGGTACTCAGAAGAATAAGGAGGTAAAAGAAGAAACTTGCTCACTCGAGTTTGGACGCTTCTAAACTGGGATGTGTTAAATTAGAAAACAAATACGTGTGTGTATGTGTGTGTGTGTGTACGAAGGTACACACACGCTCTTGTTACTGATTCCCCAAACTGAGTTTTTATTAGTAGTGAGGCTAGTGAATCATTCTCAGTGGTTGCCACAGGCAACTCTGAGGCGTAGACACAGGTGTGAGGTTTTAAAGGTTGGGGGAGAGGGTGTCCTTCCCATTGTAGCAAGAGGCCATCGTCTCAATGGAACAAAGCTTGGGAAATGAGAGTAAGATCTAAGTATCTGTAGCCAAGAGGAACTTATTTTTAGAAAATGCCTGTAAGCCTTAATAAAAAAGGACTACACACGTGTTACCACGCTTTTGCAATATTGATTTTTGTTCGTTTTCCTTTTTCTTTCTTTTTTTTTTTCATGATGCCTGGGATAGAAACTGTGACCTTGCAAATGTGAGGCAAGGATACCTCCACTGAGCTACATCTTCAGCTCTTGATTATTAACAGAAGGTCTTTTAAGTTTTGTGCACATGTATTTAACAAGCAGCTTCGTCACTGTAATGTAATCTGAATAATTGGCATAAAAGTTATACATTAGAATACCAAGAGCCACTTCATGAGAGGAGGCAATACAGAAAGGAATGGTTAGTTATGGTGTGCGACATGTTGAAGGTTAAAGTCAGTGGGAAATAGCGTTTGTGTGTGTGTTGGAAAGAGTTTTCATCATTCGTCTACTGTTCCAGTGGCAGCTGATGGTGAGTATGGAGGCCAAATGGACAACCTAGAGAATGTCATAGGGGGATGTGAAGATAAAGCCCAAAGCTCAAAACAAATCATCACATGTACTGTTGTCCACTTAGGGGTGCTATGGAATGAGGTCTTGGGGAGGAGGGCAGACATGGGACAAACAAATGGACTGACAGAATGAGCAGGCTGGGAAGAAATGCATGAAAAAGGAAAGAAAGAAAAAGAAAGAAAGAAAGAAAAAAAGAAAGAAAGAAAAGCAAAACAAGCAGGCAAGCAAGCACTATGCCTGGTTAGACTTATATTCAAATGAGTTATAATTTGGAGTGAGAGGTGGTCTTGGGGCAGGTGAACCAAATAACCAAAGAAGACAGGCTGAAAGTTAGGAATGAGTGAGTTCCACATGCAGGAGGAAGGAAGAATTAACGGAGAAATCAATTATAAAGCACTAAGCAGGGAGTGAAAGGATCTAAGAAATCAGCCCAGGTGTGGGGTGGACGTGCTGGAGAGATGGCTCAGTGGTTAGGAGCGCAGTCTTCTCCTCCGGAAGACCTTGCATATTGCTTTCTAGTCCCCACGTGATCACTCAACTTCCTGGGGATCTAATGCCCTCTCCTGGATGTCATCACCAGGCTGGCATTCGGTACACAGACTTACATACAGGCAAAGCACCCAAACACATAAAATAATGCTGTGTTTGAGAGAGAGAGAGAGAGAAGAAACCAAGCTGAAGAATCTAGCCAAACACAAGTACTTATTCCATTTGAACCCTGCGTGTGAAGACTGAGCATCTGCTTCACCTGTCTCTTCCATCTTCAGAAGCAGGTTGTTCACCTGGCTGTTGTGTGTGGGTATATTTGGAAGAAGCCTGGGGAGGTACATGCACATGGATACACAGGAAAAAGAGCAACAGAGACCAGTTTGGGGCTTGTTCCAGATGAGCCCAGACTTATCTTCCATGCTGAGTATGAGTGCACAGCTCTTTAAGTGAGACTGGTAGACTCCAAGGCAAGCGGGAAGGTTTAAACCAGCTTGCATTGTCAGGTTTTGTGGTCTAAGAAACACCACCTACCAGTTTTTCTCTCTCAGGTTAGGGGGTGCACACAATGGAATGCACAAAGCAGCCCCAAATCCCGAAGGCCCAGCAAGAGCAGGCTAGGAGGGCCTGCTTTAGAATTCTATCAAAAAATATATCAGGGTCTTGTAAAGAGGCTTGTAAAGACCAGAAGAGTTTTCAGTCCTTTCCAGACAGCATTTCTGTGGACAGCATCTTGTAATAGTGACTACCAGGTGTCTATTCTGTTCGAAGCTCCGCCACAAGTACTTTGTTTTTTACTAAGCACTTAGGGCTTTGGGGTAGCTCCAATGCTTATAAAAGCCCGGGAAGTATATTGTGTTCCCATCTCATAAAGAAGGAAACTGGAAATCAACAGAATAGCTTGTCCATCATCACACAGTTAGCAAACATGGAGCTGGCATCCGATCCAGTTCATTTAATCATTTAATTCCCTTCCTACCTGTCTCTTTTCTCATTTTGATTAAACCTAAGATACCTTTAGCATCCCAGGCAAGCATTCTACTGCCAAGCTATAGTCCCAGTCCAAATCCTCTTAAATTCTAAAGTTCATGCTTCTTTGTGTGCCACTAGTATGTTAAAACAGTGGGAAAATGGAGAACCGTTTTATGACGGTGAGGGCTTGTTCGGACACCTATGTGATAGCTATGTGATAGCCTGTTAGATACCTGTGTGACATCAGAGATTATGGAGGAAGGGACGTAGCATTAGTGGAATGGCTGCTGCTGAGGTAGAGTGGATGTAAACCTTTCTGGAGGATGATAACAAGTACATGCATTTGTGTATTAGTGTGTGCTTTGTTTTAGCATCAAGTAAAAGAGGACTCAAAGAATTTCATTGCGTCCAATAGTAAGAGCCTCAGCTGGGCCTGGTAATTACTAAGAGATATGTTCTCTAACTAGCTCCCTTCTACCTCGCCTTCCCTCCTCCTCGCTCTCCCTCCACCTTCCTCTCCCTCTCCTTTGCCCTCTCTCCACTTTGCTCTCCCTCTCCCTTGCCCTCCTTATTGCTCTCCCTCCTCCTTGCTCTCCTTCCACTTTGCCCTCCTTCCACCTTGATCTCCCTCCACCTTGTTCTCCCTCCACCTTACTTTCCTTTCTCCTTGTTCTTCCTCCTCCTCGCTCTCCCTCTACCTTGCTCTCCTTCCACTTTGCCCTCCTTCTACCTTGATCTCCCTTCACCTTGTTCTTTTTCCACCTTGCCCTTCTACCTCATTCCTCTCCCTGCACAGAATCCTCATTATGCCTTTCTCTGGGATCATCTCTACCCTCTGCCTTCCGCTGTGGACCAGGATTTTGCTTACTCATCAGTTGCTCATGGGTGAAAACAGCCACTAGCCCTGAACTGATATGACTTTGTAGTTTCTTTCAAACTGTTATTATAAACTTACTTACTTGGTACCATGGTAAATATGGAAAACCCAAGGATTGAACTCAGGTCTTCAGGCTTGTCAGCAGGTGCTTTTGTCTGCTAAGCCATCTCACTGGCCCAACTATGTAGTTTCCGTATGTACTATTCCTGAGCTACTTAGAGTCTGTGGTCTGAAATAGAATTCTGTATGTTTCAAAACAAATCCTTTAATGAGTGACTATTTGATTGTCTAGGTCTAAATCAAATATTCATCACAGTGCTCACAAATTATCACATGTATCACTGTCCACTTAGGGGTGCTGTAGAACCAGGTTATTTGGTAGTCGGTGGTGATGGGACAAGCAAATGGGTTGACACAGTAAGCAGGCCAGAAGGAAGTGTATAAAACAAAATGAAAGCAACCAGTATGCCTGGTTAGACTTACATTTATTTGCGTTACTTTATTAACACTGTTTTTAGATTTCTTTATTTTATGTGTGTGAGTGTTTTGGGTGCATGTATGTATGTACTCCATGTGTGTGTCTGGCGCCTAGGGTATCTGAAGAAGGCATTGGATCCCCTGGAATTAGAGTTATAGAAGGCTGTGAGTCACCACGCGGGTGCTAAACTAAGGACCCCAGCAAGAGCACAAAATGACTTAACCTCTGAGCCATCTCTCTAGCCCTAATGGTTAGACTTACACTAAATGATGTGGTAAAAGTGTTGTGAGCTCTGATGTTTCATATCACTCTTTTATAATGAGCAGAATGAATTTATGAAGTTGAAAGTGGCAGTAATAGGACTTGGCTACTGAAAAGATGTATTTTCTTAGATTGGCTCATGTTCACTGTTTGTAGAAGAGACCATGGGGGCAGACAATCATTTATTCTGCCACCAGTTGCCTCTGCAAGGCCATTAAAGTCACAAGATGAATATTAACCTCTGTAAGGCTGGGGAGAGATGGCTTGACTTGAAAGCATTGAGGTCCTGAGTCTGAGCTCAAGAACCTTGATAACAGAGCCGGGCCTGGCAGGACATGCTTGTGACCCAGTGATGGGGAGGAAGAGACAGGACTCTCTAGGGCTTGCTGGCCAGATGCCTATTTGGCAAATTTCAGGCCAGTGAGAGATGCTGTTTGAAAAACCATTGATGGATGTCTGGCATGGTGGTGCACACCTTTAATCCCAGTGCTCTGCAGGCAGAGGCAGAGGCAGGTGGATCTCTGTGAGTTTGAGGTCAGCCTAGTCTGCAAAGAGAGTTTCAGAACAGCCAGGGCTGTTACATAGAGAAACCTTGTCTTGAAAAACCAAACCAACCAACCAACTGAACAAACAAAACCCCGTTGATGGTGGCACCTGAAGAATGTTCATCAGTGGCTTCCACATGCATGAATATACATGTGCACATGCCCACATGTACAAACACACATGTATATGCATGCACACACCAAGAATGTAATCTGATTAGTCAACTGAGGTCATGTCCTTGACCAAAGAAAATAAAACAGAAAATGTCCCTGGTGCTTTCTGATG
Source organism: Pachyuromys duprasi (assembly GCA_028658305.1). Taxonomy (NCBI): domain Eukaryota; kingdom Metazoa; phylum Chordata; class Mammalia; order Rodentia; family Muridae; genus Pachyuromys; species Pachyuromys duprasi. Next base: position 78,309 of record JAQQSO010000348.1, on the reverse strand, counting down.
CCTAAGTGGCAAGTGCAAGGCTGTCCGATGATGTGACAATAGTCCAAATAGTCTACCCCACTGATCCCAGTAAAGACAGGACATTGGAATCAGATGCTTACATCTTAGAAACCATGTGGGTTGGACACATCATTGTAGAGATGAAGTCATTCTAACCAAGAGACATTAAGTAGAAATGCCAAGGTATTGTTGAGGCCCCAATGGAAGGAAGCAAGATCTTCTAAAGCTCACACCTGGGTCACTGGTAACATCTCAATAGTATTTTGATGCTGAATGACTTTGGCTGTCGGAGCAACCCTGTAAAAGAAGCAGCTAACTCATTGGGCTTAAGAGTGAGTAAGAAAGAGAGCCTCAAGCACAGTAGAAATCAGGATCTCTTTTGTTTAAGGCATCAGATAATTGATTGGGTCTATTCTATCATTTTGTAATACACGTAGCCCTTTGTCCATCCGTTCATCCCCTGAACATTAATTATCTGGTTTTCTATGTGGTTCTTGGAGAGGTACTGAGGGGGTGTGTAGATAGAAGAATTCTCCCTTCCCCCACCCTGTGTGTGCGTGTGTGTATGTGTGTGTGTGTGTGTGTGTGTACATGGACGACTGCATGGGTGTGCGGAGCCCAGAGGTCAAAACTACATGCATTCTTTTATCACTTCCCGCCTTATTTTTTTAGACAGAGTATCTCACTAAAGCTCACATTCCATAGCACAACAGATGTGCCTACTGACATTTGTGATTTAATGGTAACCCCAAATAATCAATTAACCATATGGATCCTTGCAACGTGAATGACAGAAGGGAGGATTGGAAGGAGAGAGATAGAGCATACCCACTTTGGTATGTAGACAGAATGAAGTAGCACCAGAGTCTAGAAAATCCTAAAGTTCTGTGTAGTTGGGTTGGAGGGGCCACCAGACAGAGCAGTCAGAGATGAGAGAGGAGCAGCGGACCAAGGAAGACAGATACTCATTGCAAGGCTGAGCTGTGCTAACAAGTGCGACTGACATGGTTTCTTCCAGCAGCTTAGCATAATTTAGTATTTTGGATTCAACTGTTCATCTGCATCCCTTAGCAACAGGGCTTTGCTAATATGCTGAGTTCAGTATGGAGCAGAGAGCCAAACTGGCTTTGAGGAGCTTTCTGTTGACAAGTCCATGGCTATGTTTATCAAGAGATCAAGAAGGATACCAACCTTTAGAGGGAAGGGAGTTCGTTCAGGCTATTTCGAATTAGATGTGGGTTTCTTTAGCCAGCGTTTGATGATTCAACTCAATGACACTATGCTGGCATCTCACCAATTTGTGCTTTCCCCTGTTCAAGAGGGCATGCCTTGAGGTCTGATTATACAGCTTTTCATTTATACGGGCACGTCTCCCTCCCCACTTTTTGTTTTTCTGTGAACTGACTTGACATTTCTGCCTGCCAAGAGCCAGGGAGTTTGCTGGCTCCCCCTGTGTGCTTCCTCCATGAGGTCACATTGGTGTTGCCTCATTTGAATGTCTGCCATTCTGGAGGGTTCATGAGGCAGAAACTCAGTGTATGTGTTCTAGAGCTGGTGACCTTTTGGGGCCTTTTGAAATCATTTTTACTCTGGGGGGAAAGGCAAGTTCTAGAGAGTCTTACAAAATGTTGGATGGAGGCTTCGGATGATAACCAGATTCAAAACCAGATGTAAGATGATCTCTTTCGGATTTCATAGTGCCTTGAAGATTACTTTTGTGTTGCTCTTTTTCAGCTTGTAATTTCCAAAATTGGTATCCATAGCTTTGCCTAGTTCTTAGCAACAAACTTAGCAATTGCCCAGACACCAAAATGGACTGGTTACCTGTATTTTGAAAGTTCTTTTTTATATATATTTATTTCATGTATCTGAGTATTGGTCTACATGCATGCATTCATGTATGAGACCTATAAGTATGTGTACCATATTTCTGCCTTGGTGCCCATGTAACTCAGAAGAGGGTGTTGGAGCTTTGTGGATGGTTGTGAACCACCATATAGGCGCTAAAGATTGAACCTTGGTCCTCTGCAAGAGTAAGTGCTCTCAGTAATGGATGGATCTAGAATCATATCCTATGACTTCCCAAGGCTTTGGGACCCTCCCCTATAACTGGGATGTGTCTTTATTCTCTGGTTCTAAAGAAATGCTTACTTCAGGAGAACATACAGGAGCTAAAATGTGTGAAGGACACTCTGAAATTCCACGTAAACGCAGACACACAGAATCAAGATACTTGTGTGCCAGTGGGTGAGATATAGTACTCATTTCATCTCTCTTTCATTCTAGTTTGACTCAAGGAAATCATGTCTCTTATTTGTCGTTGAAGCTTGGAGAAATGAGCTACTTATATCATAGTCTACTGGTAATCTGTACTTTTCATAAACTGAAGTTGGCTGATTTTTAAAACAGATAATATGTTATCTGTCTTCACTCTGCTGAGATAAAGGATAAACCTTGGATTTAATAGAAGAATGGTGTCTATAATATGATCAAAAAGTGTGTGTTTGTGTGCCTGTGTGTGTGTGAAGTAAAAAAAAAAAAAGGCAGCATCCCTTCAGCAGTAGTTTCTCTCTGTTCTCTCTAAAGGTTAAAGAAGAATGATCTAAAATGCATTTCCAGTCTTTGGACTTGATTTAATGGGATTAAAAAGATAGGTGGACTGCCAACAGCCTTAGATTCTTAGCCAGCGAACAACTCTTTAAAAGAAGCGGACAGCTGTCATCCTCTCTGTCCTGTAAGAGGCTGAGCTTTGGAGAGACAATCACAAATGAACAGAACTCATCTACATATCTAGATTCCACCTCTTTTTTTTTTTTTCCTGGAGCTTCTGTCCTCAACCCCCCCTTTCAAGAGCATAACTCTTCTGTTCCCCCAGAAGACTTTGCTTTTCTTTCTTTCCTTCTTCTTCTTCTCCTTCTCCTTCTCCTTCTTCTTCTTCTTTGGATAGGCTTAGGGTTAGGATTATGGTTAGCGTTAGTGGGTTGGGACTGGGATTAGAGTTAGAGGTTATAGTTAGGATTAGGGATCAGGGTTAGGAGTTAGGCTGAGTTAGAGTTGATGTTAGGGTTAGTATTAGTGTTAGAGGGTTAGGATGAGGGGTTACAGGTTATAGTTAGGGTTAGGGTTAGAAGTTAGCCTTAGGTGTTGGAGTTAGAGTGGGTTAGAGTTAGGATGAGGGTTATGGTTCTGTCAAGCTTGGTGAGAATTTGTGAGAAAAATGAGACCATCTATTTATTAAAGAATTTAAAGAACTGTTTTGTTTTTAATCTGGTTTATAATTTATTATCAATGTGCAGTTTATCTGTCCATGGTAGCTTATACCTGTAATCCCAGCGTTCATGAGAATGAGTTAAGAGAATCAGCAAGGATCTGAGGTGAGCCTAAGCTATATAGTGAGGGCCATGTCAACCTGAGCTACAGTGAGACTGGGTCTTAACTCCCCTCTCCCCACCCTTCAGCCATACATCATAAATTTTTAAAATCTCAATAACTGGTATAAAGTAGTGGTCAGCAGATATCTTTTTTGTTTGTTTTTTGGTTTTTTATTTTTATATCAATCAGAGGTTAGGTGCTTTGCATCCCCAGCGTAGCTCCCTCCCTCATTCCCTCTCACTCTCCCCATCCCTCCCTCATCTCCTCCCAGCCATATCCAAGTCCACCTACAGGGGAGGACCTCCTCCCCTTCCATCTGACCCCAGTTCATTTTGTCTCCTCAGGGCTGGCTACAATGTCTTCCCCTGGGGATCTAGCCAGGCTGAGCAGATATCTTAATACTGCATTCCTATCAGTATCTAGGGATAGCTGTATGTGAACTTTTAATGCTGACTAAAGTTGTTTAGTCTTGTTTCTGGTCTTTTCAATCTCGTAAGTGACCCCCTTGTCACATGTGTAGAATTCCATGCATCCCCTCTTTCTATATGTACATTTTATTGTCATGTACTCACATATCATGAAATCCCTTTTAGTAATTCTAAAGGATAGAATCTGCTTGTTTTTAGTAATACAGAAGGTAGTGTCATCAAGGTCAAAACATTTTTCACAAGAGACAAAGGGGTCCCTGTGCCCAGTAAGTAGTCATTTTTGTCCCTTCTCCTCAGTGTTCCTGATAAGCATGAATCTGTTTCTCTCTCTATGGAATTGCATCTTCTTAATATTTTTATGAATGAAAATGCATGTTTGCATGTGTCTCCCCTTGGTAAAGGGTTTTTAGGGTTCCTATATGTTCTGGCATGGATCCTTTTGAAGTCTTCATAACCTTCTACTATACTGATAAACCACATTTCTTTTGTTTATGTTTTGATAATCATGTAGGATCTAAAGAATTTCAGCAAAGGCAATCCATGAATACATGTAAGTATAGCTAATACAGCTGAAATAAAGAGCCTATCTATAAGAATTTCTGCTACTTAAGTGGAAAGTGGCCTAAAAGAAAGCAGCACATTTTAAATCTCAGGATGAACAAGGTGCGTCGGTGCACATCATTAATCCCAACACTGCAGAGGCAGAAACAGGGGATCTTTATGACGCAGCCTGGTCTACATGGCAAGTTCCAGGCCAGCCAGGCTTATATAGGGAGACCTTGTCTCAAAGAATATCATCATCATCATCAACAACACAGCAACAACAACAATAACATTTCAGAGATGGAGGGGCATTTTCAGGTGGACTGTCTCATAGAATTAGGTAGTCTTCTTGTGAAACTAAGTCTTTCAGCAGTTGTAGGAGAAGAGGAAACCCAGAATCAGTAGACAAGCACACAGGTTCTGATATTTGGTTTAGCTGGTAGCCAGCTGTGTGGCCTCATTCTCCTACTTCCCAACCTTCTGCTTGTTCTAGTGGCTCTGTCTGCAACCTTCTGTTAAGTTTGTTTTACATGCATTACCTCATTTTGTTTCTACAGGTTTCACAGAGAAAAAATAAAATTGTATGTTTCATGCTCCAAGAACGAAGGTTAATTGAAACCTGAGCATTTTTACATGAGACCAGTTCTTTTCTTAAAAGAAAAAGAAAAGACTTATTATTTATCATGTATATGTGTACAGGTGTATCCAAAAAGGTAGAAGAGGAGGGTTTCAGATTCCCTACAGAGCCAGGTGTGGTGGGGTGCACACCTTTAATCCCAACACGCAGGGAGGCAGAGGCAGGCAGTTTGATGTGAGTTCAAGGCCAGCCTGGTCTACAAAGTAAGTCCAGGACAGCTAAGGCTACACAGAGACACTCTGTCTTGAAAAACCAACCAACCAACCAACCAACCAACCAACCAACCAACCAACCAACCAACCAACCAACCAACCAATCAATTAAAAAGAACAGATCCCCTAGAGTTGGAGTTATGGGAGTTTGAGAGTCATCTTATATGAGTACTCAGAACTGCACTCAGGTACTCTGGGAGGGGGGCGGGGGGAGTAGCAAGTATTCTTAACCACTGAGCCATCTCTCCAGCTCCAAGTGGTTCTTCTTTGAGTGTTATATTTTAGATCTCCTCTGCTGTCTCTGAGTTTTATGTGCTGGTTAATTTTTTTTCTCAACTTGACACAAACTGGAGTCAGGTAGGAAGGGGCAGCTTCAACTGTCTACTTCAGATTGGCCGGAGGGTACATCTGTGGGGTTGTTGATTCTTGTAGAAGGGTCTAGCTCAATGTGAGTGATAACATCTCTGGTCCTCAGTAGTTTCTGCCTCCATGTTCCTGCCTGAATTCCTCCCTTGACTTCCTTCAGTGATGGACCTGCTACCTGGAAGTGGCTTATGAAATAAACTCTTTGCTATGTTGCTTTTGGTTAATGTTTTATTACAGGAACAGAGAAACAAAAACTAAGACAGTGGGTAGAAGAGGGTACTTCCTTGCTACTGCCAGATGAAGGTGTATATATGGATTTCCCCCTTGCTTTCACTGATGCCCAGAATGATGGGTACCTCTTCCTGTTGAGTGGCATTGGTCCAGGCTCCCTAATAGGTTTTAAAGGATACCTGCATGGTTTGGAGAGGCACCTGGTTACCACTTCCAACATAGTCTTTACTGGTGCTGTAGAGGGCATGGCCATGTCATCACTTTATGAAGAGGCCTGGCATCCTTTGACCTTGTCCAACACCCTTCTTAGTGGAGAGAAGAAGTGACTTTTTAAAGCTTGATAACTCCTTCGGATTGTGCTGACTGCCCTAACTTGTTAGAAATCCAGTAATGCTTTGTTATCCATTCCCCAACCTATGCCCATAATGATGTTCTTCTTCTAAGCCTGTGGACATTAAATCATCCTGTGCCTTACCTTGTCTCATCCATTTGTCCTTACCCATGGTTGTATTTAGGACAAAAAGCACACATTAAATATGCTTCTCTGCTCCTTGTGAGCTGTGCAACCTTGAAAGCTTTATTAGATTCAGCTTCCCTGTGTATGAATTGGGAATGATGATAATAGCAGCTACAGAGACTTGATTCAAGGATGGAATGAGATCATTTGTGTGCACTATCTGAATATTCTCTCTCTCCCTCTTGGTTTTTCGAGACAGGGTTTCTCTGTGTAGCCTTGGCTGTCCTGGATTCACTTTGTAGACCAGGCTGGCCTTGAACTCACAGAGATCCACCTGCCTCTGCCTCCCTGAGTGCTGGGATTACAGGCATTGTGCCACCGTGACCAGCTAGCCAAACATTCTTCAGACCTTGTAAAGACTCAGATGTTGCAGCTCTGGGGTATCTGGCCTGCATATATGCACATGTGCCACAGGTGTGCAGTGTAGTGCCCTCGGAGGCTAGAAGAGAATGTTGCGTTCCCTGGAATTGGAGTGACCAACTGTTGTGAGCAGCCCGATATAGGTGCCAGGAGCTGAACCCCAGGCCTCTGCCATAGCAGCCAGTGTTCTTCATTGCTGAGCCATCTCTCCAGACCTCTTCTTAAAAAAAAAAAAATTAACTATTTTATTTCACTTAAATATACCACTATGTCCTTATATGTTTGCTTGTTCCTAGAATGACAGTTCTCTTTTTCCTTCAAATTTTGTTCATTTATGTGGCCTTAGTGTGAGTGCCAGAGTAATCTGTAGCTGCTCCCTCCCCTTATGAATCTACTTAGAACTAGATTCACCAAACCATACACTGTGGCAGCCTAAGGTACCATTTCCTTCTCCCTCTCGGCCGGGTTAAGGGTTCTTTGTAGGCTCACCCAACTGATTAGCGTCAGTGACAGGCTCTGCTGCTGCACGGAATATTAATCTGTGTGCTCTTTCTCATTCTTCACTGCTTAGTTGACCAAAGTCTGAGGGCTTCACCCTGAGAGGCTCCAAGGTAGCATTTGAAGGAAGATGGGTAAAGACCAGTTTTGTGACCTTGCTCTCGAGAATGAGTTGTTCCTAGACTCTCACTTGTCTTACCTTAACTCCAGGTAAGACTTCAGTGGTTCTTGTAGGTCACCAACTATTGTGAAGGGGCAGAGAGTGCAGTAGCGACAGATGTGATTCAGCAATACTAAGAAAGTAGTAATTGTGGGGAGGGATTATGAAAATCTCACCTGGGACTGTCAGGGTACATCCAGTAGGTAAAGGATCATGCTCTCAAGCCTGTCAGCATGAGCTGGATTACCAAGACCCTTCCACAAGGTGGAAGGAGAGAACCGACTCCTATAGTTGTCCTCTGGTCTCTCTCCCTGCCCCTCTGTCTCCCTTTTCCTCCTACATACAAACACACACAGGCACACAAAAGGGGGGGGGGAGAACGAGAGCGAGAGAGAGCTTCATAAGAGCCCGGGAAAAGCAAATTAGGCAGAGATGTGTCCTACACCATTCACGAATTCCTTGGTGTGCTTGGAGATGGATCTGCTGTGTACTTCCCTGAGTGCACTGAGGGAGGGAAAGTACAGGGGAGAATGACAAAGGCTCGCCTAGCTTTTGAGCTAGAAAGCCCATAGTATTCTTGTAACATCTAATCCTATGTCTGTACGCAAAGTCTTAGTACAGTTGGCCCTAAACTAGTTAATCTAATCTAGATTTGTCTTTTTTGAGCTATTAAGCTACAATGTGTTTACTTTCAGTATTTCTTTTTCCTTCTATCTCCGTGGTTTTTCTGATATAAATTGTGAATGGAGAGGCTCAACAGTGCCACGAGATTTTTTTTGTGATGCCTCATTCGGACCTCTCTGTACCCAGCAGAGAGCTCTGCTGGTCCCAGTTGCATATTGTGTGGCCTTCAGAATGATTTCTGGGCCAATGAAAGCCCCCATAAAAGGCTGCAAAAACAAACCTTTCTAATTTGCGGGGGGTAGGGGGAATATACCCAGTGAGAAAGTATAGGTAGCTCCTCCCAGGAGGTTTGAGAACTAGAGTGAGGGCCAATAGAGCGACAATGAAGCCCTGAAACACGCAATCTTAAGGAGTCTGATGTAGAGGCCACTGTCGTCACAGTGTGTGCACATATCTGCCCATGACCTTATAGTGGGCGTGGGATGTCACCATACCAGGAATGCTTCCAGGAAAGCTTCCCCAAACCAGATGGAGGTACTGTCATGCTTGCCGGATGCTTAAATGGATCTCACGCTGTCCCTTCCAGTGTTCTACCATTACGGGCTGATTTTGACTTTACAGTGATTGCCCTGGGTTCATGCTCTCCCTCAAAGGATGGCAGGAAAGTGCACATGCAGCATGTTAGCCTCTGTAATAGATAGCACGCTATCTGCCTCAGTTAGTTGGGGGGTTTCCCAAACACAGGCGGGGACTGCCATGTCCAGTACAGCAGTCACAAAGCCATCTGTCTGTCCTGAGTCAGCCACCAGCTGTCTTTCACTGGAGTCCCTTGGGAAACACCAAAGTACCTGTACATGAGGAAGAGACTTTACCAGCTCCCTGAGATAGAGGAAGGAAACTTGACTAAGGAAAGTCAGGCAGTGGAGAGAAAATCTCTTTGAGTCTTAGATTACTTACTGACCTCAAAAGCAAAAGGGCTGGCTCAGCCTTAGCTGGGTTTGTCAGTGAGCTAATTCTGGCTCGCTAAGCAAAAGTGAAAATGGAATGTGGACACCATCTCCTCTGTTTGTGAGCGCTGCTCGGAGATCACGGGTCAAAATCCTACTTGCATCTTCTTTGCTCTGCATTACAAACCTGATGAAACAGAGCAGTGCTTGCCCCCTGCTCCTTCCCCCACCCCTCATTTTTTCTGCTGTACAGAGGGGGGAACTGTTACGTGCTGGAAGCTTTTTTGGGAGTTATGTAACTCTCAGGTGGCAACCCAAGGTTAGGACCCTGCCTTTCAGTTCTCTTTCAGTGTTGTTTCTCATTTTGTGCTGAGTACTTCCCCATAAGCATCTTCTCTCCTTTTATGTAATAAAATAAGCTGCGCTTGAAGACTGAACCGTAAGAACACCTATAGAGCCTCTGCTTTTATGTGTGGTAATTGTGCTGATGGGATGAACACAGTACTTCCTTCGGATGGCTATGTGGATTAAGTAAAATTTTGCGTCTTTAGAAAAAAGTAGACTCGGTCAAGGCTTCTCTTCCAAATTCTGAAGAACTGATACTATCGGTTTCCCTTATAAATGTGTTGCTCTTTAGGTTTAGTTCCAGACTTATTTCACAGTATTGAAAGAACCATGTCACACTGCGTGGGAAATCACGGCAGGTAGTATCCACCTGAGTAGTTTAGACTCCGAAGCCAGGAGAAAACATGTTGTTGTTTTCCCTACCCAGCAACAAAGGTATTTTGGGTAGAGAGCATGTTGCCTCGCCAGCTGCTCCTTCTTGGGTGTTATATTTACCTCCATTGCGTTCATCTCCTTTGGTGATTAACAGAAAGCGGGGTGCAGGAGGGCGGGTCTGTCACTTTAAGAATATCCAGTTTATGTAAGCAGGCCAATAATTGGCAATTGGCTCTTAAGCAGCAGCATTCTCCCAAAGAATGAGAGTACCAATCCAAGGAGACCGCCTTGATTTACTTTAGTCAACAATTTTTTTTTTTGAGTGACACAGGAGAAACCTGAACTTAGGCTAAATTTGGAGAGGCCGAGTTGCTGGGCTCACACTCCCATACACAGGCTAAGTCGTGGCAGCAGGGGTGATGGGGCCAAGCCGTCTTCTGTACCTCAGTTTCTCCAGTAAGGTTTACACTCAGTTATGTGTCTGAGTCTTCGGTTGGGTTAGCTCATGATCCCTTCATGACAAAACCATCAAGAACTTGTCATATCCCCCCCCCTTTTTTTTTACAGAGGAGAAAACCAAAGCGCAAGGGGTTGAGGAATTTTCTTGCAGGTCCGGAGGTAGCTAATAGGTGCAAACTTAGGTTGGGGTGCTGCAGAGACATGTTGCCTTTGACTGTCCGCTGCTCTTGCTCATCCTGTTAGTTTTACACTCTTTCCCCGAAGGCACCAGCACACTGGTGAATCCTCCCCAGCCTGTCACAGTTTCAGCGTTGGGTGTTTAGTGGGGGAATGGGTGCTTCAAAGCACAGTTGGTGGACGTCCCAGAGACATTTTCCTTTGTGACTCCGAATTACGCAATCCTCTGAAGCGCTTGTTCATTTGATACTTGTAACAGGTGTGATGATGAGGGCGATACATGTAACTTCTTCTTTTTATTGTGATCTTTGTTTCCACATAGAAAGGAGTCATGTGTAAAGGTTGGTTTGAGGAACTGGGATTTTAATCGTGGAAGGCAGTGTAGTAAAGGGGTGGGTGCTAAAAGAGGGACGAGATGAGTACAGGATGAATGAAATCTGTGGGTTTGCTTGGGGGCCCCTGAGAACCTTTCTGAGGGGTGAGCGTTAGGAGAGTAAAGGGGACAGCTGTTAATACCAGTGCAGCAAGAGCAGGAGGTCGCTGGGGACACATTGCACAGGGCTCCCAGGCAAAAGAGTTTTGCTGAAGCAAAGCCTGTGTCAAAGCCAGGAAACAAAGAATTACCAGATGGTTGAGGTCACTTGGCTGGCCAGCCTGTTTTCAACCCCATATTGAGAGGCTGCATCTGGAGCACAGTGGACAGAGGACAGGTGACTCTTAGGGAAGGAACACAAAACGAAGTCTCCTCAGGCTGCCCTTAGTGCTGCAACACTGTAGTTCTGATCGATCTTGCTGTCTCCAACCTCAAGCCCCAGGTCTCCATACCCCATCCCCTCAAATCAAGCAATGCCTATTATCTCAGCCTGTAGGGAAATACCCCTATGGAATTGTTTCTGTACTCAAATTTAGCTCTCCAAACTCCAAGGCTTGGTTTGAGTAATTCCCTTTTCGTGATACTCTTTCTAAAAGACATTTATTCTTCTTGTCAGGTAATTCAGCTTATTACTTCAGAAATAGCATTCTTTTTTCTCTTCTATCCCCATGGGTGTGTGGTGTACATGTATGTATAGATGTGTGCTTGCATGTGTGTACACATGTGTGTATGTATGTGGGGGCCTGAGGTTGATGTTAGGAATTAACCTTGACGGCTCCTTCGCTTTATTCATTGAGGCGGAGTCTCTCAATCAAACCCAGAATGTGCCTATATGGCTAGTCTTGTTAATAAGCTTTGCTCTCTCTTCCAAGCTGGAATTACAGGCAGGCCAGTTGGGCTCTGGGGATCTGAACTAGAGACCTCACAGGCAGTGCCTTAACCCCTCAGCCATCTTTCTGTCCCAAGAAACCTTATTATTTTGCTCGTCTACAGTGCCTAGAGATACTGCTGGAGGTTGATGAGGGGCAGGCCTCTCTGTGCCCAGCCTGGGCTTGGGTGTCTGCAGTATCTCCTTGTCCCAGTCAGACAAGGAGACCCTGGCCCTGCTCTCAATTACTCTTTGTCTTCCCTAGCATTTCCTTTCTACACTTTTTGTCTCAGCTGGAGCTCCCCTCTGGACTTCTGCAAGTGACATTTGTAGCCAACCCCAGGGAATGAGAGGCTCCTTTCTCCCAGGGTGAGCTGATGGTATATGGGTGTGCTCTGGGTGCTCACCCTCATTTGGGCTTTTCACGCTGTGCCACAGAGGGATTGTTCACACTGCCAGGGGATGGGTCCTTCTTTCCCTTTGCTGCATCTCTCTGATGCAGGCTCTTGGCTTTTACTCACATTGAGGCTGCTAAAAGCAAGACTCCCTTGACAGCTGACAGGCTAGAGGTGCTTGTGGGGCTGGTAGGATGTAGATGTTACTGTTATCAGGCCTGCATGTTAGGTCAAGGTGATGGGCAGAGGCCAGAGCTCCCATGATGTAGTCTTTGAAAAGGACATTAATCCTTCGATGGCAGTACCCAGAAGGTATATAGAAAGCTGCTTTTCTCTTTCTGTTAGGTTTGTCAAGGGCATAGAGTTTGGAGCCTGGCTACCCTTCATGCATACTAGCTGTATACTTGATAGCTGTTTTTCAATCATGAAAGAGCTAATACTAGTATTCAGAAAATAAGGTTAATAGGAACATTATACTATATGATATGCATTGTATAATATATACTGTATATCTATTATTTATATATGAGCATTCTTTTTTCCTGAGACAGGGGGTCTCTCTGTGTGTAGCCCTAGCCATCCTGGAACTCACTTTGTAGACAAAGCTGGCGTTGAATTCACAGAAATCCACCTGCTTCTACCTCCTGAGTGCTGGGATTAAAGGCATGTGCCACCACTGCCCACCTATCCATAAGCAATCTTTAGGGACAAGCTGTTATTCAGCCAGCAGGTACTGCATAGGGAATCACTGCTAATTTTCTTTACGAAGGTTTTTCTGGGGGCACGTATTAAATTTTATTAGTTTATATTTATTGTACATTGTGCTAGCTAGTTTTATGTCAACTTGATCGTTACAAGCTAGAGTTATGTGAAAGGAGGGGACCTCAGTAGACAAAAGGCCTCCGTGAGATCCAGCTGTAATGCATTTTCTTAATTAGTGATTGATGTGGGAAGGTCCAGACCATTGTGTGTGGTACCATCGCTGGGCTGGTAGTCCTGGGTTTTTATAAGAAAGCAGGCTAAGCAAGCTATGGTAAGGAGGCAGTGAGCAGCACCCTCCATGGCTTCTGCATCAGCTCCTGCCTCCAGGTTTCACTCCTGCTGAGTTCCTGTCCTCGCTGCTTTTGGTGACAAACAATGAAATGGAACTGTGAGTGAAGTAAACCTTTTCCTCCCTAAGTTGCTTTTGGTCATGATGTTTAATCACAGCAACAGTTACACTACACCTGAGACACGCATACTAGTAGGTGTATTCGATTCTTTTCTGTTACTGTGATAAACAGCAGAAACAACTTACAGAAGAAAGAGCTTATTTTGGCTCATGTTTCCAGAATGTAAGAGTTCGCCATCGTGGAAGGGAGGCAAGGCAGCAAGAGGCAGGCATGGTTGCAGGAGCAGGTATCTGAGAGATCACATTTTCAATGGCAAACAGAAAACAGAGAATAAAGTGGAAACAGGGCAAAGCTCTAATCTCCCAAAGCTCACTTTCCAGTGATGCACTTCCTCTGGCAAGCTCATACCTCCCCATAGCAAGAGTGTACCAACTGGGGACCAAATGTTCAACTACATGAGCCGATGGGGGGCATTTCTCATTCAACCCCCATCTCTAGGTACCACTGAAATGTTTTCATTGAAGTATATCATGCACCATATTCATCCCTCACTACTCTCTCTTTCTTTCTTGTCCTGGACATTTTTGTTTTTGAATGAAAAGCGAGTCTGGCTAGCATTTCCCAGATGCCACTGAATGGTACATGCTGAACTTATTTTAAAGATGCAGGAATTTACAAGTAGGAGGTCCCCACTGTGATCTTGAAGTTGAGGCCTGGCAAGTTGTTGGTCAAACTTAGAGACAATAGGATGTAAGAAGGCTGCTTCCCAGAATGCCTAGGTGGGGGCTGAGAAGGGGTGAACCTGTGCCCTCTCCCTCTACCATTCTTGGTTCTTGTAAGTGCTTCTTTCTCCACAAGGGGTCTTCTGGTGAGGTGAGGCCTTAGATGCCTGTTCTGCTTCAGCCATCATGCATGCTTTGTCTCTCTGGAACATTCTGAAAGTAGAGCATGGGAACTCACGCCTGTATGTATAAAGGATGTGTAAAAATTCTATATTCCATGACAAAAGTGAGGGAGTGAGGTCAGTCCTGAAAAACATATTGCAAGGTCACTGAACTCTCTCGCTCTGTGAGTGAACATCTGTACAGGTATGTGTCATGTGTGTGTGCACATGTGGAAGGAGGTGGAAAGTTGATACTGAGTGTTTCCCCCATCTCTATTCACTTCCCTAGGCACGGTCCCTTGCTGAACCTGTAGCTCCCCAAATCAGCTAATCTAGCTAGCCAGTTTGCCCCAGGATTCCCCTAGCTCCACCTCCAAGTGCTGGAGTTATTATTGGGCTGTTGTGTCCCCCCACCCCGACTTTTATGGGAGTAATGGAGTTCCAAACGCCAGTCTTGACTCTAGTGAGTAAGCCGTTTATCTGTTGAGCCATCTCTGTAGGTTTTTGACACATTTTTTTTAAATCATTTGTTTTTTGGTTGCTGTTATGGGTAAGTGTATGTGTATGGTGTGCATGTATGTTCAAGTATGTGTGGGAACATGTGTATATGTTGGTGCATATATTTGTACGTGCACAAAGAGGCCTGAAGTTGAAGTCAAGAATCTTTTCCAGTTGCTCTTCCAGTGGATTCTTTAAGCCGAGGTCTCTAAATCAAACCCAGAGATCACAAATAGGGGCTGCTGTACTGAGCCAGCTTGTTCAGGGAATCCTGTTTCCACCGTCCAAGACTAGAATTACAAGTGAATTACTGCCAAGCCCCCGCAGCAGTTGCTTAGGTTCTGGGGACTTGAACTTTGGTTCTCTTCCTTGTGTGGCAAACATTTTAATAGCTGAGTCATGTTTCCTGAGAGTTACAGATGATTGTGATTCGCCATATGGGTGCTGGGAACCTAAACCGGGTCCTCTGGAAGAGCAGCCAGAGCTCTTAACCACCGAGCCATCTCTCCAGGCCTTCTCAGATATATTAAAAAAAAAAATGGCAGATGTGAAATATAGAAACAAAATATGGACAAGATGATGGAATTTCAATAAAATGCGGCAGGAATACAATGCTGGAAAATGCTTTTGACACATGTGGGCATAGAAGGAAGAGGGATTCATTTAACCTTTCAGGGAAATGGAATGGGTGGAGGTGAATCCTGAAATTCAGAGAGCCTCATTTGAACTGAATCCAAAGCATTGAGTAGGTCTGCATGAGTCAGACTAGGAACGGAAACCCATGGGAGACAGTGAAACAAGCAACAAGGACAGAGAAACTCAAACCAGGCTGGCATCGGAGAATGGCAAGTCTGTCCTGGCTTAAGTGGGGAGAACAATGGCAGAGGGCTGCCAGTGGCTTCCTGGTGCTGGCTCAGGGCTGGTTCTTAGGAGGCAGTTATTAAATAGCCAGTACTTTTGTAAGCTGGTAGTTAAGCCATTAGCAGCTTGAATGTAGAACGGAAGAAAAATTTACGTCCTGGCAATCGTCAGATTGGACATTCAGGGCGTTCTCCCCTCCTCCCCAAAGAGGAGGCATGCATGGTCAGCATAGCATGACATGCTATCCCTAGGGCCCCTCCTGGAGGTGTTGGGCACTGAGCACAGAATGGTTGGTTAGGGAGCGATGTTCCAAATAAGAAAACCACCTCTGGGTTCTGGGTGCTGCTCTTCAGAAAACAGACCCCAGTGTGGGAGATCTGCTAGCAGGAGGTTTAGCCGAATGTTTTGGAGACCAAAGTCTGAAAGGCTGCTGAGGAAGCGGTTTGAGGCAGGAGGAGGGGGTTGGATAATAATGCAGCTGTGACAGACCCCTCTGGAAAGTTCCACAGCCCATCAGAGCCCCATCCAGAGATACAGAGCCGCCGGACCTGCGCACAAGGCTGCCCCTGTGGGGGAGGGGGTCATGGAATGATGGTGAAATCTCTCTCTCCTACCAGGGTTTCTGGAGGAGCCTCAAGTAGCCAGAGGAGAGAACGGTCAGTTTAAAGGGGTGGGTGGGCGTGGGGGAAGTTATCTCCTCATCTGTGTGAGTTTTGAGGATCTGTGGGGCCCTTGGGAGGTGGAGCTTGGCAGAGACTGGCTGAGAGCGGGTTAGTCTTATAATCTGTGAGGAAGTTGTGGGCCTGAGCCCAGAGACGGTGGTGGCAGTTCGAAAGGGTGGGATGGTGTAACTGGGAGAAGGTAGAGTCAGAGTTTGGACTATTTTCCGTATTGCAGTAGTTCTCCACTGGGAGTACGGGGTTGCCCCCAGGGCGTATTAGGCAATGTCTGGAGACATGACAGGGGAGTTTCATTTCTATTAGTTAAGTTATTGTTGGGAATGGAAGTCATTTTCTTCAGTGGTCCAGCCATTGTAAGTTACCCATACTCCCATGAATAACTCTCTATCCATGTCCGTGCCAGCAACCCTAATTAAATTCAGTGGGTTACAAACAAACAAAACAAAACAACAACAACAACAAATATATATATATATATATATATATATATATATTTATAAGTATGAGGGGGCGTTGTTGAGAAGGAGAAGGGGTTCAGTGGGAGTGAGAGAGGAGGGTGATGGGAATGAAAATGACTAAAGTACATTAAACTCATGGATTGCCAAAGAACTTTTTAAAAGTTTCAATGCCCCCATTGAGTGCCGTAAAATAACTTTTTTGCAAAATTAAGAAATGATATTTTGGAAGGAGATGAAAGCAGACATAATAAGGGATGGGTGCTCCGAGCTCCCTTCCCGCTACTACGGGGCAGGGTTTTTCAAGAAATTTAAGTAGAAGAATAAATTTAAAAGACACTTCTGCCGTGAGTGAGTGTGTAGCAGCGCACAGCAAACCCCAGGTTCAGACTGCAGCCCCAAGTAAGTAAACAAAGAAAACATTTAACAGGCATCAGCAGGGTAGGGAAGCAAAGGGATGGCAAGGAAAATGTAGTCTGGAAATACTGAGAGGTGAAGGGAAAGCTGGAATTTAGGTTCTGGGGAAGCTCCACGCAAAACGCTCATGTCGTCTGCTTCCTCATGCTGCCTTTCATCTCTCTGAAAGCTGGTTATTTCCGAGTGACAGGCTTTAGCTAGAGCCACTGAAATGCTCCTTGAGACCCTGGGAATGCCATTGCTGGGGCTGATAGAGTGAGGAGATCTTTGGCAGGGACCAAGGTACAGATGTCTGGGATGGACACCAGTGGGAGGAGAGGAAAAGGACAAGGCAGTAATTGCTTGACCAGAAATGACATCTCAGACTAGAGAAGTGTGATCTGAAAACCTTTTCTCTACATGACTGCGGAGGAAATGCTGCAGGGTTTGTAGGCCAGAGGGTCTGGGTTGCACTTCCTTTGCAGTAATGGGAAAGCAGGCAGATGACTTGCGAATGAATTTGAGTGTTTTGTTCCAATAAATATTTACTTTGCAAGAGAAGCGGTGGGCTGGATTTGTCTATCAGTGGGTACTTGACTAACCCCGGAACAAAGTCCTAAGAAGCATGGTTTGCTTTCAAAGCTGATGGGTACTGCCATCTATGGGAGGTGTCCAGACAGGGGTGGAAATCCAGGGATAAGGCTAATAGTTAAGGAGGTCAGGCACATTGCTTCCTTGTCTCTTTCTTCTGTGCATGTCTTACCTTTCTTAACTGATCTGAAAAGCCTATATTTGTGGTGCTGGTTAGTTTTATGTCAACTTGACACAGGTAGAGCCCTTGGAGAGGAAGGAGCCTCTACTGAGAAAATGCCTCCATAAGATCTGGCTGCGGGCAAGCCTGGAGTGCATTTCCTTAGTGATTAGTATGGGGCGGGCTCCCCCTGGGCAGGTGGTCCAGAGTTCTTCCCATAAGAAAGCAGGTTGACCAAGTCAGGAGGAGCAAGCCAGTCAGCAGCACCCCTCCACGGCCTCTGCATCAGCTCCTGCCTCCAGGTTCCTATTTGAGTTCCTGTCCTGACTTCCTTTGATGCTGAACTGTGATGTGGAAGCAGGAACCAAATAAACCCTTTCCTCCCCAAGTTGTTTTGGTCATGGTGCTTCATCACAGCAATAGTAATACCAAGACAATACGTACATTAAAATGAATTTTTTAAATGGATATAGTCATTTTGCCTGCATGTGTGTATGTTGTACCGTGTGCGTTCCTGGTGCCCACACAGGCCAGAAGAGGATGCTGGATTACCTGGAATTGGAGTTACAGATGGTTATGAACTGCCCTGTAGGTGTAGGGAATTGAACCTGGGTCCTTTGCAAAAGCAGCCAGTGCGTTTAACCGCTGAGCCGTTAGTCCAGCCTTGATATGTGCATTTCTGTGTATACAGTTATACATTTGAATTGCTTATTAGTTGGTGATAATTTATTTCCTATTATTTTGGGAGTGTTAGGCAGTGGGAAGAACTTTCCCTAATCCTCTGTCTTATCTCTTTTAAATAGAGTTAGCTATTTTTCTCTTGGGTGTAGTTCTTAGTCACATTTTCTTGTTTGCCTTTGACCTTGGGTCAGTACTCAACCTTGACTGTGCATTAGAATTGCCCAGGGGAAGTTTTAGACCTCAGAATGCCCAGACCCCTGTGTGAAACTATCAGAGCTCTAGGGACTGGGGCCCAGGTGTCCTTATGTTTTAAGGCTCCCTGGGGCCTGAGGGGTGGGAGTGGAGGGTTCTCTGTGTAGCCAAGGTGAACAGTCACTCCCTGGTATTTTAGGAAGAAAAAAAGACATTAAAAAAAAAAAACAAACAAACCTTTCGTTTAGCTGTTGAAGTAAAGAAGGAAATTCTGTGCTTGTGAGGGCCCCACAGTTATAGAAATGAAAACAGGACACTTTCGGTTTTAAGGGCTGTTTTCAGGCGTTCTTATTTCCTAGAGACAAAATTGAAACTTTTTTTTTTTTCCGGTCCAGTAGAAGCAATAAAAGAAATACTGGGAAGCTTTTGTGACATGCTGATGCTTCTATCCAGAAGCACTGTTTCCATCGCTGAGTATGACAGCCTTCAAGGCTGGCGAAAGCATTCAGGTTCCAGCGATTAACCTCTTACTCACAGGAGCCATCTCTATCAGAGCAAATGATGGGGACGGATGTTCCCGCTCACAGAGAGTGGGCTTACACTGTCATGGTGCTTGCCCGTCTGATGAGCTTTCTTAAGAAGCGCTGAGCTGACAAGCTCATGGGGGAATTTCTGTTCAAGGCGAAATGTAAATTCAAGGGAGCATTTATAACAATTAAATTGAATTGATTTATAAAATAGAGGTTGATTTGGGAATATGGAGAAAAGTGTTGCGTTTTATGAGTGGGATATTTTTACATGGCTCCTCACTGGCGTGTTGCCGAGAACAGTACCCTTTCCATGTTGTGTGCAAAGGCTGAATATAGCTCAGTTAGTATAATGCTTACTTATACCTAGAACATATTAAAAACACAACCACCATCTCCAAAATTCCCAGAACAAAAAGCCTCTACATTGGTATGGTGGTACCTGCCTGTATCCCTGGCAGTTGGGAAATGGGAGGCAGGAGACTCAGAAGTTCAAGGTCATCTGAGTTGACCTGGGAGTCTAAGGTCAGCCTGAGCAACGTGAGACTGCCTGAAACACAAACCAAAGAAATGTGAGGTTTTAACCTTATTAGGCCCCATTTCAAACATCTAGTGCTTTTTCTTCATAGCCAAGGTTGAATCGTGTTATTCATTGTATGCGAAGGGGTCTTTCTCTTCTCTTTCTCTAGTGTGTTGGGGAGTGGGGTGCAGCAGTGGTGTAAAGAACTTTCCAGTTGGGCTGAAACCATCTTGTCTCTTCAGCTTCCATTATGCTAGAGCTATGAAGAGTAAGGACTATGGGTATACTTCAGATTCGTTGTTTTCTTTTTAAAAGGTTTAAGTTCTATTTTATTTTGTGCATATGGGTGTGTTTGCCCTTGGAGGTCAGAAGAGGGCGTCAGATTCCCTGGAACTGGAGATTCAGATGGTTGTGAGCTGCCATGTTGGTTCCAGGGATGGAACTTGAGTCCTCTGCAAGGGTAGCAAAGCTCTCAGCCGTGGATCATCTCTCCAGCCCCCTCCCTTAGGATTCTTTCAAGTGCATACCACTGGATATGGACAGAAACAGTCATGCTGATAATTTTTTAGTACTTTTCCTGTGAAGAGAACTGGACCAACACAATTCCAGGGTTGGCTAGTTTAGGTGTTCATCCAAGGCCTGGTTCTGTAAGGTGTCCCTGGGTTTCCTGATACCCACAGGAAGCTGCAGTAGCCCTGTATATCATGGCATCAGTGATAACAGTACAGAGCAGGAAGAAAAGGGGGGGGGGACTCTTCTCTTTTGGTTCTCATTGTTATTTCTTTAAACCAGGGAGGAATATCTTGCCCAGGAGTTCCCAGCGAACCCTTTCCTCAGATTTCAAACCGGAAGCCAAAAGGTTTTGGCTCTTGTTCTGGCTGTTCAACCCTTTGCTTGTAGTGGGGTGTCATTGTGTGTGGCATAGGGATTAGTAAGCTTTTCCTGCACAGTATCACACTATAAATGCTTTAGACCTTGTAGGTCATGTTTGGTTTCTGTTGCACAGTGTGCTGGTTAGTTTGTGTCTACTTGACACAAAGCAGAGGCACTTGAGTAGAGGGAAGGTGGATTGAGGACATGCCTCCATCTGATTGGCTGGTGGGCAAGCACCGAGTATTTTCTTTATCAATGTGGGGAATGGCCCAGCCCTCTATGGGTGGTGCCACTCACAGGCAAATAGTTCCAGATCTTTTAAGAAAGGTGGCTGAGCAAGCCACTGAGAGCAAGCTATTGGTCAGCAGGCAGAATTCTTCTGTGGTCTCTGCCTCTGGGTACTTGATTTGTGCTCCTGTCCTGGCTTTTCCTACATGATGTAACCTACAGGCCAAACGATTTCTTTCTCCTCTCAGTTGCTTTGGTTGAGTGGTTTTTCACAGCAACAAAAAGCAAACTAGGACACATGCCCTTGACCCTGCGAAGACACAAAAGCCATGATCGGCACAAAGGGTATATGCCACGATATGGCTCCAGCATAAGCTAACCATATTTTATCTCCTGCACCTGGGGAGGTGGGATGTTAACCAACATCCCTTCTCATGACCGAAAATGTGGGGTTTTGTTGTTGTTGTTGTTTTGTTTTTGAGACAGGGTCTTACTATATAGCTCTGACTGGCTTGGAACTCACAATATCAACCTGGCTGGCCTTGAACTCACAGAGATCCACTTGCCTCTACTTCCTGAGTTCTGGGGTTAAAGATATGTGCTAGCATGCGTCATGGCTCCAAACTGTGATTAAAGATAGGGTTTGGTTTTTTTAAATTTTTTAAATTATGTGTGTGTGCATGTGTGTGTAAAACTTTGTACATGTTTGTGTATGTTCCCAAACAGTACAGAGGAGGCATTCTATCTCTTGGACCTAAGTTTCAAGCAGCTTTGAGCTGCCCATTGTGGTTGCTGGGAACCAAACTAGGGTTCTCCATATGAGCAGTGTGTGCACTTAACCACTGATCCATCTTTCCAGTCCAGACCTGACTTTGTTAACAAATTGCACGGGAGAGCCAACAGTTTTTGATTGAGAATCTAATTTGTAAACAAGGTAACTGAATGTGATGTTTGATGTTGATGTCAGTTTAATGGGATTTAGAGTCAACCCAAGAGACATACCTTCTCCTGAAAGGCTTAAATGCAGAGGGAGGACTCATTCTGAATGTGGGCTGGAGTCCCAAACCTAATAAAACTTCTTCCTGACTACAAATGCAATGGGATCTGCCACCTCATGCTCCTGCCACTGTGATTTCCCTATATGATAGTCTGCACCCTCAGCCTACGAGACAAAACAAACCCTTCCTTCTTTAAGCTTTTAGTTAGGCGTTCTGTCACAGCAAGGAGAAAAATAACTAACAGACTGAATAAAGTAAGAAATTAGTTAGCTGTGGGGGAAAGAACGCCGGTGTGAGATAGTTTAGATGCAAAACCGGTTAAAATTCATGATGACGGCTGAGGCTGTGGTGATTGGGTCTAATTTTTCTATCAGGGAGAAATGATCCATGTTTATATAAATATTAATTTACGTTAATATGTAACTCACTTTAATCAATGGCCAGCCAGGCAAGCGGTGCCTTACTCAGTGCTTCTGTCTCCAAGCCACTCAGAGTCACCAAGGACTTGTTGAATACACAAGTCTGGCCAAAGCCCAGTTTCTCACTCAGGAGTGTGTGGGTTATATTTGCCTTCCCCATGATCAAATACCTGATCAGAAACCTACAGGAGGAAGGCTGTGTTTTGGCTCATGGTTGAAGGAGACTCACCGTGACAGAGAAGGCTTAAACTGAGGAAGTGGAAGGCAGCTGGCCATGCTGCGTCCCTACCCAGGGAGCAGAGAGTTGAACATTGCTCTTAGCTGGCTTTCTCTGTTCTCGTCTTTATTCAGTTTCAGATCCATAGTCTATGGGATGGTCCTGTTCACATTCCAAGTGTCTCTTTCCCCTTAGTTAATTCTTTCTAGAATGTTCCCTATAGACACCCAGAGGTGTGCCTCCTTTCTCCTCTAGATAGCTTCCTTCTCTGCTCTGCTCTCCTCTCTTCTCCAGTGCTCTCCTCCCTTCCCCTTCCTTATCCCCTCTCCCCTTTTTTTCTTTTCTCTTATGACCTTGAACCTTTGATTCTCTTGCCTCCCCATCCAGGGTGCTGAAATTGCAGTCATATATACTATCACGTCCAGTTTTGCCCTGTGTATCTTTCTTTCTTTCTTTCTTTCTTTCTTTCTTTCTTTCTTTCTTTCTTTCTTTCTTTCTTTCTTTCTTTCTTTCGCTTTTCCTTCCCCACCTCTCTTCACATACACAAGTGAACGAGTAAGTGTGATAAAATATGTAAACAAAATTTACATTCACAAAAATATACTAGATCTGTTAAATTAAAGCATCATTGGAAAGAGGGAGAGGGAAAAAGAAAGCGAGAGAGAGAGAGAGAGAGAGAGAGAAAGAGAGAGGAGAGTGGGGAACAAGCTTTTGCATTTAAATAAATACTCCTGGAGACCAATAGGTCCCTGAGGTTCTCAGTTATCTATCTATCTATCTATCTATCTATCTATCTATCTATCTATCTATCTGTCTGTCTGTCTGTCTGTCTGTCTGTCTGTCTGTCTGTCTGTCTGTCTGTCTGTCTGTCTGTCTGTCTGTCTATCTATCTATCTATCTATCTATCTATCTATCTATCTATCTATCTATCTATCTATCTATCTATCTATGTATCTATCTATCTATCTATCTATCTATCTATCTATCTATCTATCTATCTATCTATCTATCTATCTATCTATCTCTGTAGCCCTGACTGGCCTAGAGCTCATCACGTAGACCCGGCTGGCCTGGAACATACAGAGATCTACCTGCCTTTGCCCTCAAGTGCTGGGACCACAGGCCTGTGCCATCATGTCTGTCCTTACCTTGAGGTTTCAGGGCAGATGTTAACTCTTGAGTTGTCTGTGATTTCCTATAAAGCTTTAGAATAAAGAAACCAAGTTCAAAATTAGTGTTGACTTTGTTGAGGTTGACAATAGTTGTTCACCTCAGCCGGTTCCCTGTTGCTGTTAGTTGTACCCTTGTTCTCCCGCTTGCCCCTTATTTTCACCTGACTTCCATTCCCACTTGCAATTCCTCCTTGCCAATTGCTTGTTAGGAAATATAGCAGCTCTGAGGTTTGAATAAAAGGAAAACAAATTTTCATGTGCATCTGTGTCCATTACTAGAAACATCTATTTTTGTGTGTGTCACCTTTGGGTCAAGTTTATCATAAGTCTTTGCTGGTTTTGATTTTATTTTTGTCTACTTATTTCTTAGCATATGGAGCCAGGCTTCTCTGCACGTCTCCAAACGCTTCTTGCAAGGGCTGGACAGATAACTCAGTGGTTAAGAGCTGCTCTTCCAGAGGGTCTTTCAGAGCTCAGTTCTCATCACTAAGGACATGTGGTTCACAATTGCCTATAACTCCAGCTCCAGGGGATCTGACACCTTCATCTGTTCTACAAAGATACCTGCATGCGCACACACGTGTGCACACACACACACGCACACACTATCCACATAGGAAAAATACAGATAAGCCTGGAAATAAGAAATAAAACAAATTAAAAACTATATTTTTTCAGAAGTCACCAGGGAAGTGGAACCTTGTAGAGGCTGGCAAACTTGTTTTAAAAACTCTGTATTTGGTTCGGAACTCGTTTGCTGGTGTGCAACACTGAGCATGAATGTCTGTGTCCATGGCAGGGAGAAGTTGGACTTTACTCTGCCTTTGTTTACCAACCTTCAGGCAGCAATGTAGCCCATCCCTGAACGCTTTTACGTTAAAAACATGTTTTACAAATTTGGATTCATTACCATTTTACTTTCCTTTTTATCCTTAATTTATTTTACTTTTAATCATTAAGCAAGCTCTTTTTATTCCTTTACTTGCAGAATCCCTTCAGATGAATTCATGATTTTTCTTATGATGTTTAATATTTTGTAGTTGATTCAGACTGGCATCTTCCTTTGTTTTTTTAAAGGCGCCCCTAGTTAAGTGTCTTTTCCTCTTGCTGTGATAAAATGCCTTGACAAAAGCAGCGTAAGGAAGAAAGGGTTTATTTGGCTCCTGACCACCATGGCAGGAAAGACAAAGCAACTGTCCTATCATGGCAGGAAAATCAGAGCAACTGTCCTATCATGACAGGGAAAACAAGACAACTGTCCATCATGGCAGGGAAAGTCAGAGCAGTAAGAACTTGAGGCAAGTAGGTAAAATTCATCCACAGTTAAAAACAGAGAGCAATTGAGTGCATGTATGCCTGTGTTCAGCTCACTCTCTTCCTCCATACATCTCAGGATACCCTGCTATAGGAATGTTCATACCCACAAATTACATGAGTCTCCCGAAGGCAATTAAGACAGTCCCTTACAGATATGTCTGGTAGTTCTAGGTTTTGTCAAGTTGAAATTACCAACCATCACAGTACTTTTATCCAGGGTCCCTGAGTAAGTAATTATCCCTTTAAGAACCTGTAAAGAAAGGGCTGGAGAGGTGCCAGAGCAGTTAAGAGCTGCTTTTCTGGGGGACCTGGGTTTGATTCCCAGCACCCACATGGTGGCTCACAACTGTCTGTAATTCCCTTTTCAGGGAATTAGCTTCTTCTGCCCTCTGCCGGCCTGTGGTGCACACATGCACATAGCCAAACACCCAAACACATAAAATACAACTTAAAAAGAACTTGTAAAGTAAATCTTTATAATTTGAGGAAGGGAAAAATAGTTAGATCAAAAGGAAATAGGAAAAAGGGACGAATTTAAAACATCTGAGAAATCTCTTCACTCCTCTCCCCTCCCATTTCTTCTCTCCCCTTTTCTTCTTTCCTTTTCCCTTCCCTACTTCCCCCTTCCGTTCCCGTTTTTCCTTCTTTCTTCCAGTCTTTTTACATATGCAGCGAACACATTTCATTTGTGCATTAGGCTCTGGCAACTGTACAGCAACACAAGCTGGGTTCTTCACCTCCCAGGTGCTTCCAGCCTCGTGCTGGGCAGCCATAAATTTTCCAAACAATATAATGGATTGCTAGACACAGAGGAAAATCCAGAGCCCAATGGTAGAGGGAAGGGAGTGATGAAGATGAGGTGAGAGGTATCAGGTCCAAAGGAAATTCCAATTTCCCCAGCTCCAAAAGGTAGTCCAGATATCCAGAAATGAGCTCAATATGGACTCTAGGAGGCTTGACAGCAGTTAGAGAGAAGCCAGCTTCCCTCAGGAACTTGTGAAGCAGGTTCTATTCTACCAAGGGGAGTCATTTCCCTTACTTCTGTTGGAAGTGACCTGTCATGCCTATCAGCATATGGAAGCTCATTTTGGCCTTTAAGCCCCTCAGTATCACAAGTGCCTGTTACACCTTTCAAAGTCCAAGCTAGCTAGTATCCTAACCCTTCTCATCTCCTCCCTTGCCCTGACCTCCCTCCAGCTCACAGCTTTCTCTCCCCTCAGCTCTGCGTCCTTCTTATAACCCTGCTATTTCTCTAGGTCCCTGCTGTTTTCACAATGCTTTCTCTATGTTCTCTATCCCTTGCTATTCTCCCCTCTCTCACAGATCGCCCAGCCATGTCTAGTCTGCTGGCCGTTTCCATGAAGTCTACTTCTTTGTGCTCTTTCTTCTTTCTCCTTTCTCTCTCTGCTCTGGACTCTCTCAGATGTGCCTGGCTGTTCTCTCTCTCTCCTCTCTCTTTCATATCTACAATAAAACCCTCCTACACCATGGATGCTGTCAGTTTATTCAGTGGAGAGTGAGTGGGGTCACATAAGAGAAGGGGCACTATTTGAATAGATGTTGAGGGGTGCCATGGTGCAGGCTTGAAGGCAGAGCTGCTGCAATGCAGAAGAAGGGAAATGAACGAATCCAGTTGAGGAGCACTGAGAGATGAGGCTGGGCAAAGGGGATCCCCAGTTTGGATGGATGTAGGCTAATGGCATCTGTGGGACAACAAAGATGACAGTGGGTTGGACAAGTGCTATCCTGAAAGGCGAGCGAGCCATCGTAAAGAAGCCCTGTGCAAAAGCTTAGCGAAGACCCCGGAGACTTGGATTCAGCTGAGGGGAGGCACCTGAAGCCAGGCACTTCTGGACTAGGATGGGATAAGGGTCACAGGACAGAGCAGGGGCACAGGGAGAAAGCAGGCTCTGCAGAGCAGTGAAGGAAGAGCCACTTAGAGAAGTAGGAGGAAGGCTTGATGGAGTTGTGAAGTAAGTCCTATTAACTGACTGGTCGGCTGGTTGACTGACTGAGTCTTAAAGTGTTCCAGGCATGCTTCAAGTAGTTGAAGATGAACTTGAATTTCCAGTCCCCCTGCCTCTGTCTCTCTAAGTGCTTCGGTTGCAGCTGTGTGTGATATTACGCCTGGATCTAACCCAGGGTTCATGCCTGGCCTGGAAAGTCCTTTTCTTTTTTTTTCTTTTTAAAATAAGTGACATGATGTGTAGCCTCTTATTCCTTTGTCTCCTGGAATAGCCCCTTTCTACCTGACAGGTCTTAAAATGACTGGAAGAAAGTTCCTTTGATATACATATATTTTCCCCTAAGAGGTTACATTCCTGACTCTGCAGCCCTGGCTGGCCTGGAACTAGCTAGGTTGACCAGGATGCTTTGTAACTCATAGAGATTCACTTGCCTCTGTTCCTTGACTATGCCCTGGTTTTTATATGCCTTCCCCGCTGTGCTGGTGTACCCAGCCACAAATGGTCCAGACGGAAAGGGAAGAATGGTGCTCAGGGCCTGCTCCTGTCTGCATCCCCCTTTCCTTCTGCAGGCATTTCTTCCTGCCAATTTTTACAACAGATTCTCTGAGTTGTTGGGTCAATGATCCTGAGGGGTGGAGGAGAGTGGGGACCACTGAATGGCCTAGCTTTGTCTGGCCGCATGTTTTCCTGACTGTTTATGGTTTCTGACAGGGTTGTTTTTGTTCTAGGGAGAGCTGGCTTGAGAAAGCCAGCTGCTGAGAAAGCCATGGGGCTCCACTTCCCTCTGGGGTGATCTCCAAGGCTCCCCCACAGAGCTGTGACTTAGCATCCCAAAGCCATTCCTTATCCACAGAAGTCATCTGAGGCCTCTGAATCCTTGACTCAAGTCTGAATCTTTTTGTTTGTTTGTTTGTTGTTTTCATTTTTGAAAATCGATTAATTCAATTTACATCTCGGTCATAGGCCCCTCCCTCTTCTCCTCCCAATCCCACCCTCCTGTATCCTTTTTCCCCTATTCTTCACAATAGGGGAGCCCCTTACCCAGACACCCCAGCTCATCTATTCACATGAGGACTGAGTTCCTCTTCCTCCCCTGTGGCGTAGTAGGGAAGTCCCACCAGGGGGAAGTGATCAAAAAGCAGGCAACCTAGTCCATTTCTGAGGTCTCTCCCACTCCCCTAACTTAATGGGCCCACATGAAGCCTAAGATGCCCATTGGACTAATCTTCTTGGGGTCTGTGCATTGTAGTATGTCTATCCTGTACTGTATGACTAAAATCCACCTATAACTGAGTGTATACCATGTGTGTCTTTCTGGGTCTGATTCTGATAAAGGTAAGTTGTGATGATTTTGGGAGCCTGACAGAATGCAAGGTTCCATTTCAGCCATCTATCACACCTGAAACCCTTGAGTGGAGGACGGAAGATAAGGAGTAAACTCCACTTTCGTAACTTTTCCTTTCTTGTTCCCAGTCACACTGCCTTCTTTCTCAGGACATACAGAGTCAATTTTAGCCAGAATTTATGCCTAGAAATTTAAAAGAAGGCAGTTTGGAGAGAAGGAGTGAGAGTTTCAGTTCATGTCTGGGATGAACCACGCACACCGGGGAATTATAACCGGCAACCATGAAGCTTTAGTCGGCAGCTCAGGCCTTGCTACCTCATGCCCATCGGCGCGCTGCTGAAACCTTCGGCAGGCAGACTTTGCATATAGCCAGACCGGCAGTGGCAAGGGAGTCTGGGAGACCATCTTCCTTAGTCAGCAGGGAGCTGACTGAGTTAGCATCTCCTCTCACCCAGAGATGGGACTCTGGTCAGCTGATCTGTGTGGCCAGGGTGTTCTGGCGGTGAAGAGATGCTTGGCCCCAGTCACTGCGGGTTCCAGCACATCCAGTTCTGCAGAGGGACAGGAACACGGCGTGCTCTTCACGTCTGTGCTGCAGCAATTGTACAGAGCCGTCATTCTTTCCTGTAAGGCCTTTGGGAAGGTGGTTTCTTCAGGTGAACCATAGACCATCGTCTGAAGAACTTTAGACTGCTGCCGCAGTTCCTGTCTGGATTTCGTTTTCATGTTTCACTTTCCTCCATGTCTGTGACGCTGTGTGTTAAGCTTCAGCCTCCTTTCTGGGCCAGTCTTGCACTGTCTTTCTTCACATATTCCAGGCTTCACACAGGCTTTCCTCATGCCCTTCCCACCTTTCTGCCTCATGCCTGCCACATTCCTTTCCCTAAGAAGTCATAGGCTTGAGAGCACATATGTAGCTTTCTCAAAGATTTCTTACCAGTTAGGAATGCGTGTTGGAACATGTGCAGATGAAATCATGCTATGTCTGGGATTTGCTTCAAAGGACTCTAGTACAAGTGTGGGGTGCGCATGAAGCAAGAACAACTAAGGATTGATAATTATTTAATGGAAATTTTAGGTGCAGAAGGGCTCATTACATTGTTCTCCTGTGTGTTTGAGATTTCTTATAATAAATGGCTGAGCAACAAAAATGTTCTCTTTATCAACCAAGCCAGAGGTGATTTCTCCCACACGTGTTTGAAGCTTCCTTGTGGTAGGTTTTTTTTTTTTTTTTCTTTTTTGGACATCTGCTTCCTGTTAAAGTTGTTGACAGGCAAGTATAGTTCAGTCATTAGATGGCCATGCATCCTGGTCTGCCGAGGACAGTGCTGGAACACTTCTGTGTCCATGTCCTGCATTCTGTCTGGGTTAGCATTTACCCTAGATTTTTAAATCTCTCCCTGTTTCTATATCTGTGTGTGTGTGTGTGTGTGTGTGTGAGAGAGAGAGAGAGAGAGAGAGAGAGAGAGAGAGAGAGAGAGAGAGAGAGAGAGAAACAGGGAGAGACACACAGACACGCACACACGCGCACACACACACACACACACACACACACACAGCCCTGTTCTACCATTTTCTACCTTAGCCTCCTGAGACAGTTTCTCTGATAGCCACAAAGGCCACAGCAATCCTCCTGTCTCCACCCAGCATATAATGCTGGGGTTATATGCCTGATCATGTACACACCTGATTTTATTTTATTTTTTATTTTTGGTCGTTCTAGACAAGGTTTCTCTGTGTAGCCTTGGCTGTCCTGGAACTCACTCTGAAGACCAGGATGTCCTCCAACTCCCAGAGATCCGCCTGCCTTTGCCAGCGAATGCTGGGATTACACGCGTGTGCCACCGCCTCTGGGCTCACACTTTTTAATGTGGGTGCTAGAGATCTGAATTGAGGTCCTCATGCTGGCCGTGCAAGGGCTCCTATCCACTGAGCTGCTTGCACTAAGAGCAGCAGGGTTCTTAGGGACTCAGCTGTTGACGGCTAGCACCCGACGTTGTCTGTCTCTCAGTGTATAAAACGCAAAGTACAAGGAACAGAATCTCTTTTCAGTGTGTGGGCACATCTAAGCAGAAGCAGGCAAAAATGTGCCTGACTTTTTTTTTTTTTTTTTTTTTTTGCTTCGAAGCAGCACTGTACAGGGTGCCTGCTGGCTGATTAAATCTGTGTGGTCAAGGTTGGCTGAGCCATTCATGTCTTAGGTAGCGAAGGGAGAAGTATTTGACACCACCGCCCCTGCTGACTGCCAGTTGCACCAGCTGTTTCGGCTGAGTTCCAAGTTGAGCTCTGTGAGGCTCAGTGTTTAGAAGCTTTACAGTGACTTAAAGGATGCGAATGGGTGCCAAAAAAATTATTCAGCTTGTGTTGCTTTATAGTGTCTTGATAACCGAGAGGAAGTTTCCCGTACAAATTTACATCTAAGTACACAGAGCTGTATATTCTACACAAGGTATATCTTAATGTGGCTGTTAGAATTTCATTTTTAGAATAACTTTGAAGATATTAGAACTGTATATAGGTTTATACAACAAAACCATTTTGTTGAACTGCTAAATATTTAAATGCTGTTCAACCATTATGGTTTTTCATATCATCTTTTCTTTACAGAAGTGTGTTTTGGCGATTAAGCCTGTGTTCGCTTTACATAGTAGTAAAATAGAGAGATTAGAGTTGTGCTTTTCATGTGGTTCTAAAACATCTTCCTCTCAGAGACATTCCCCGGTTCTCCATTTCCTCCTCCATAGACTGTAGCCGGTGGTGGTTGGTTCAGTAATTTTCACAAAGCTCAAATGAGTTATTTGGCATAGCACTTTCCCATCATAAGCCCTTAATCATTGCTTATTATTACTTTACCTATTTTTATATTTTCTGTGAGATTACATCTGTACTTTAAGAGATAGGAAATGTCTTGCCTAGTTTTTCAGACTTCTACAGAGCCTGGGGCACAGCAGCTCCAATACTATTTGTGGAGTGGTTGAGTCCCCAAATGAGTGATAGACAGATGTTCCAGAGGTTAGCCACGTGGGAAGGTTCAGGTTGTGATCTGTGTATGTGAGACTGGCGGGATCTCACTCATGCAGGGAGGCCGCTTCACCCTGTCTTCCTTAGCATCCAGCTGAGCTAAAGGAAATACTCACCTCAGACACAGAGGCGTGTGCGCATGCGCATGGGTGTGTCTTAAACCCTCCTATCAGCAAGTGGACTGTGATGTATCACCTGCTTATTAAGGTGGACAGCAGGGACAGGCATGGCGGCACTTCCTGACAACTCAAACTGCCAGACCGTCCCGCCTTTCTGGCTCTCTGCTTTACTTGGAATTAGTTATTTCTTCCTGTCAGCATACTAGACAAGAAAAAAAAAATGGATGGCTCTATAGGGAGGAAATAAGATCTTTGCATCTACGGAACATATTCCCAGGAAGGCGTTTGGCAGTGTTAGTCTGTGTTTTGATGCTTTTCAGGGAGGAATCCTGAGTGGGTATCGCGTCTAGTGCTGAGATGGGATCGGTCGGCTTTGTGAGGCTCCCAGCCATGTGGAGCTCACGGGCTGGTGTTTGTTAGGAAGTGGGTCATCTGTATCCAGGAAGGCTTGAGATAAGCTGGAGGGAAAGCGGGAGGACTGTGACTACCATCACAGAGCTTGCTATGCCATTGTGGTCCACTTCCTTCCATTGTGTATCGATCCGCGCTTGGACAGGCGCGTAGGGCTGCTGCTTTGACTATTGAACAATGGACCGAGAGTCAGGCGTTTTGACCAGGCCATCTGAGGATCCTGGAAGCTCTCTACTATAAAAATGTTAATACGTGTATATTAATGTCATAATTAATAAAATACATTCCGAAGTTTTGCTCGTGTGTCAAACCCTTTTTGCTGAAGCTTAAAGATAGGATAGAGTTGCTTGTCAGGTTTCACCCTACTTCTGCCTGAATCATCATCTTCCATCTTGCCAGATTTGCTTCTCCTCTGATGTTGTGTGCAGTTTTTTCTTAGAAAGACCTTTTCCGTATAACTTGATGTTCCTTCTCCCAGTCTCTGCTGGTACTGATTAAGTTCAGGCTCCTTACTTGTCTCATCTGAGTCCCTGGCAGAATCTCTCAATCTCTCTACCATTGTCTAATATTGTCCTTTATTTTGACCCATTATCCTGCCAACTAAAGGAATTTGGCATCCATCCACGGGCCAATCATTCTCTTTCGGAACTCAGAATAAAACAGTCAATGAATCACTGTTTGTGCTTCTACAGAACTTATTTCTCAGTGCTGATGACCATCAAAGCATCTACATGGACAAATAACTAACATGCTTATAAACTGTTGTGTAACAGAGTGAGAAAACAAGGTTCTGACATGGAGAAGAGAAGGACAGACACACTATGCACAGGCTGATGAATAAGATTCTTGCTGATTCTGACATTTCAGCTGAAGGATAAAGGTTGAGGAGGGATTAGGAAGGAAATATGGGAAGGAATGAGTATTTTAGGTAAACAGTTTGCAGAGAGTCCTAGAGACTGTCAGCTTGTTGGATTAAAGGAGCTGAAACTAAGAGAATAACACACAGAGCAATTAAGAGAGACTTGAATTGAATCAGAGAATCAGGAAAGAATAATATTACAAAGGTCTTGATAGCCTGATGTGAGGAGGGCATTTCACTTCAGCTTCAGTGGGAAACCAACACAGGAATGGCTTTATACAGTTTACACTTATTACTCTTGCATTCTGATGCACAGGGCAGAAGAAGATGAAAGAGAAGGCTCAGAGACCAATTAAAAGGATGGTATAGAAATCCAGGAAAAAGATGGTGATGATGATGTTGAATAGAGCATTAGCAAGAAAGACGGAGAAAAGTGGGCAGGGTTAGGCTATCCTTTAGAGATAAATTAGTAGATCTCCTGTTTCATTAGACATAAAGAAGACAGGATATTGAGGGTGGCTTGTTTGAATGGGTATATAGGAAGAACACAGGAACAAAAGTATCAAGAGGCCAGGGAAATGACTCAATCAGTGAAATGCTTGCTGTGTAATTGTGGGTTTCTGAGTGGTAGTACATATATGTAACTCCCGTGAAGCAGGGGTATGAGGATCTTGTGCACTTGCTGTCCAGTCAGTCTAGCCAGGATGGATAGAATCTCAGGGTGGAAAGCAATATAGGATGCCACTACCTGATGTCAACTTTTGGCCTCCAAATGCACAGACGTGAGCCAGCCCACCTCTGTACACGTGTGCACCAATGCATATGTCACATATACTCGCACACACATACACATGTGCACACCCATCTACACTTGAAAGCAAATAGAAGTTGCATTTGAATTGATAGAATTGCCCAGAATCTCTGAGAGAAATTGCTGTGATTTGATTTGTGCGTGATCAAAGCATGGTCCGGGTTGTAGGTTTAGCATGGAGCTACCCTCTGAAGTTGGAATTATAGCTATGGCAGTTTGTAATCAAGTAGGAAAAGAAGGAGGACTAAGGAAATCGGGTGTGAAATGGAGCACGCTTCATCCCAAGAGCCCAAGAAGGAGTGGTCGGTGAGCTGGGCCCAAAAGAGGCGCTAGCAGAACACGTTTTAAAGAGCATGGCTGCATGTAGCACAACCTTCAGAGTGTTTCTTGTTTTGTTCTGTGTCCTTTGCTGTTACCCTGTTATTAAACTGACAGAGCTGAACAGGTTTAAATGATATCCACGTGTCATTTTGGGGCTCTGTAGACTTTCATATGAGTTTCCCCAGGCTAAAACAAAGGTTCTGTCTCACTGTGCCTTATAATTGCAGCTTCTCTGGGGAAACAGGCTCACATTTCTTTTATTTCTTTCTGATTGTAATACTTTGATGCCTATTTGCAGGGTTTACATGTATGTAAAGGGGAAGAAATGAAGTTTTGTGGTTTTTTTGGGTGTTGTTGTTGTTGTTTTTAATGTGGGAACTTGCTATGGGCACAAGCTGGCCTTGAATTTAGGGTCCCTCCTGCTTCAGCCTCCCTAGGGCTGGGATTATAGTTGTGTGCCATTAGGCTTGGGCTGGTGAAGGTTGTTGTTTTAATGGAAAATGCAAGAGCATAATTGTTACCTGGTATAGAGGTACACCAGGCAAGAGGAACTTGGCAGTACTAGAGAAGGTTCATAGTTCTCAAATCATTCCTCCAGAAAGGATAGATGCTTCAGCCATGAGGGAAGGGAAAATGTTCGCGCATGCTTCCTACAAGAGGGATGGGTAAATCCGGAGCCTGGTAGAAAGGCTAGCTTTTGACCAGGAGAATGTGTTCACCTTTGTGTAGAGGATGTAGCGTCTTGGAATATTTTGCAACTAATAGAACGTTATAGGAAGACAATGAATGTCTATAGAAATTACTGACGATAAAATGCTGAGGACACATGAACAATTGTATATGGTTGTGCTTCTACAAGATTCTGTATCTGTGTGAGCATTCATGGTTACAGGTTTGTGTGTGAAAATTTGGCTATGCCAAGAATTTTTACTGTGCCAAAATTGTCATATCAGTTTTGCCTGAGTAGTGAAATTTGGGTAATTTTAATTTTCTTCTTTATTTTTTTTTATTGTCTTAATTTTTATTCGTTATCATCATCATCATCATTCTGGGATTTGAACTTAGGGCCTTGCACATGATAGGCAAGTGCTCTACCACTAAGCTATTCTTTAGCCTGACTTCCTAAATTTTAAATACATATCTTTCCTTTAAGAGTTGTTTTTTTTTTTTGGTTGTTGTTTTAGTTTTTTGTTTTTGGTTTTTTTTCCCCTTTGAGAGGGTGTCTTGCAAGCTAGGCTGCGCTGACATCAACATTCAAGGTCTTCCTGCCTCAACAGCCCAATCACTGGGATTATAGGCATGTTATTAAACCTGCATGGTGTTTTTTACTTATTGATCTACATTGATTTTTTTAAGGGTAACATTTTATTTTTTAAGCATCGCTGTATAATAACTTCTTTTTCTTTTCTTGGGTTAATGAGTGGAATAAATCTGGAGTCCTAGACATGAAATGATTTTAGCCAAGAGGACTAGAGAATGATAGAGAATGTTTATAAGTGAATATTAGTCAGAAAAGAGTTGAAGATGCTTTAATATACAAAATGTGATCATGGCTTTAGATATTAATTAATTACTCTCTCTCTGTGTTTGTGTGTGTGTGTGTGTGTGTGTGATATGTGCCACAGTGTAACTGTAAACTTGTGAGAGATTTTTCTCTTCTTCCAACACTTGATGAAACTCAGGTTGTCAGGCTTGGCAGTAAGCACCTCTATATACTGAGCCATCTTGTCAGCCCTAACTCAAGATATTCAGAAGGTGTATCCTTTCCTCCTCAATCATTTATCTGTCTAACTCTCCATCTCTGGCACATGTTCCAGTGGTTTGTAAGTCAGGTGTCCCTCAATTCTCCACTGTGTGATGGCAGAAAGACGTTCTCAATGTAGCTTAATTCAAGAATGAAATAGATGAGTCTGAATCAGGTTTTAAAAAGTCAGAGCTTGCAAATAAGTACTCCTAATGCCTTGACTCAGAGGAGACATGGAAAATTTGAATGCACTGGAATCAGAATGGCATTGCTGAATGACAAGCCAGAGTGACATTAGAAGTAAGATGGGGCAAGGAATACATGGTATGGTGTGTTATGGTACGTCATCATTTAAGATGCAGTATGCCATTTCATTTTAAATCATTTCTCATGTTCTCTGTGATCTTTAATAAAATTGAGCACATACAAATCATTTCACAGATGAAAAAGATTAGAGCAGGACATAGTATAATAAAATCTGCCCTAGTGGGGTACTGAGTCTCTGGTTGACTGGGGCTGTTTTGTCTTTCTTTTCTTGTAGTGGTTTGTTTCTTTTCTGCTCCCCTACCTTTTTTTATTTTAATTTTTTAAAATGGTGCTGAGGATTGAACCCTAGGCTTCCCATGCCAGGCATTAGGCATTGCTAATGCTATAAGACCATGCTCTTCCCTGGTCTCGAAAGTGTCCTCAAACGTGAGCTCTTTTGGCTGACCATAGAGTGACCCTTTGAGGTTATGAGAGAGATCTGGAGTCATGATTTCATGTCTGTCTGCACAGCAGTTGTCTGCCTGGCAAAGCTATAAGAGCCACACCCAAGGGCACATGCTTTAGACTGCCCCAGCACCCATGATTGCTCTTGTGTCATGGCTGCAGCCAATGGCTTTGTGTTTAAGACAGCGGTTCTCAACCTTCCTAATGCTAATGCTGTGACCCTTTAATACAGTTCCTATGTTGTGGTGATCCCCAACCATAAAATTTATTTTGTTGTATACTTCATGATTTTGCTACTGTTATGAATCATAATGTAAATATCTGAGATGCAGGATATTCAATATTCGACCCCTGTAAAAGGGCTGTTGAACTCCAGGAGGGTTGTGGCCCAGAGGTTGAGAACCAGTGTGCTAAGCCTTTTAAGACAGATAAATAGAACTGTTGAAGGAGCCCTCATGGATTAAAGTACTGGGCAGGTCAATCTCTTTCTATTGCCACAGCTGTTCCAGATGGTGGTAAAATTCTTTGGGCTGTGAACACTGCTGTGTTTGGTCTAGTGGGTGTAAGGTCTCAAGAGCATGTTGAAATGACAGGTTGCCTCGATATCTGTCTTCTAAGCCACAGACTTACTTCTTCTTTATGGCAGCTGGTGTGTCTGTGTCCTTTATTCCTGCAGGGATTCTTACTTAGTACCTCCTTTTCTTTGGAAGAACAAGGGCTGAAAAGGCAGCATGTCTAATTCAGAATTTAGTGCCCCTTAATTGCCCTAGAAGCTTGAAAAGTCTGTGTCTAGGAGCCAGCACAAGGAGGACTCAAGCTGAGATAAATATTTGTGTTTGGGCCAAGGCCTTAGAAGCAAAAGTGCAATAAATGAGATTTGGAGAACACTTGCGTTTTCTGAATTAGGGCTCGAGTTCCTGGAAATCTCTTGTGCTTTATAAACTGAAGATAGAAGACTGTGTTAAATTGAAATGAGGGAGCTTCTAAACTTTCCTTGGGTCACAGCATGCTCTGAGGCAGCGGCGATGATGGAGGATGGAGGGAAAGGTTTAGCATCTAACGTCAGAAGATTTACATTGCGCTGCCTACTCTGGACTGTAAGTTAATTTAGTAGCTAGTGGGGGAGCTTCCTTGTTGGTGAAGCTCCCAGACTCCCTTCCCTCCTTTCCATTAAAAACCCCACTGTTTCTGATCTTACCCCTGAAGTAGTCCTGGTGAGGGTTAAGGGCATGGATTAAGCATGGTGGACCATGTTCTTGTCTCCATAGGTTGGTTAAGACATGAGTATGCAGGTGATCTCCTCAGGAGAGTTGAAGTAAGATTTCGTTACTCTTAAAAAGAAGTGCATGTAACATCATGGATGTGGTGATCTTGAGAGGAGGCTAACCAGAGATAAAAACACAAAACCACACACCGTGAGGTGAACTGGGGTTGCCTTAGTGTGAACTCACGGGTTCTACAATGTGTGCAGTTGTCTGTATGTTTGTGGTACTGGTAGCCATAGGTGTATTTATAACTGTGTGTGTTTGTGTATCAGCTACTCTGCTCACTGCTGTGAGCTGACCAAAGAGCTTCCTGTGGAAGCTGGGTTTTATTTTGACTCACATCTCTGGTGACACAGCCCTTTGTAACTTGATGACAGGCGGCAGGAGAGGATCACAGCCTCTGTCTCGGTGGTAGCAGAAACTTCCTTACGTCTGAGTGGATCAGGAAGCAGAGAGAGAAGGAATGCTGGCCTTTAGGTTTCTCCTTCCCCCCTTTTTATTCAGTCTGGGAGCCCAGCCCAGGGGTTGTGCTCCCGACATTCAAGCTGAGCCTTCCTTAAATCTCTCTGGAGATACCTTGAAAGACAATCCCAAAGGTGCATCTCTCAGATGACTCCAAATTGTATCAAGTTGACAATAAAGAAAAAATATCACGATATGTATATGCAGCCATGTGTTTCTGAGCCCTGATTCATGACAGGAGGAAGAAGAAAGAGATGACACCCTACTAACAGTGAGAATGCCTGGCATCCAGGTCTTGACACATTTCCTCTCTCCAAGGAAGTCAGCCTTCTTGTGGAAATGCCAGAGTAGAGGTGCTCTGACCCTGGAATGGTAGGCTGCTTTCCTAAGCCAGCTCTTAGACTGAGCCTTGACATGAGTATTTCATTCTTTGATTCAGCTGGATGCTTTTGAATGGTGAGGCATATATAAAATTACAGACAACCCTGGACATACAGTGGCATGACTAGTGATTTCTTGACACTCAGTTAATGATGGTGTGAAAAACACATACGCGTTCACCAGAAATAGTTCGTTGAGTTTTAAGTTTTCATCTTTTCCACTGTATGATACTCTCTTTCTCTCTGATTCTGAGGCTCTTTATGTGTAAGTAAATGCGCACGTATGTGTACATGTTTACATGTCTGTGCACCTATGTTTGGGTGTATATGTGGGAAGAGGGTAGAGGTTGACATCAGCTGATTTTCTCAGTTACTCTCCCCCTCATTATTTGAGACAGGCTCTTTCACTGCACTTGTAGCTTGTTGCTTCAGCTAGACTGGCTGGCCAGCCAGCTTCAGGGTTCATCTTGTCTCTTTCTTCCCAGTACTGGATTATAGGCACACATCTGTAGGCCTATTTTTTTTTTTTTAATATGGGTTCTGGAGATTGAACTAAGGTCCTCATACTTGTGTGACAAGCACTTTACCAACTGAGCCATACCCCTAGCCTCACCAGATGACTTTCTCCTGATATGGAGCAGCAGTAGCCAATACTCAGCAGCCAGTACTCTGACCATATAGCTTGCTAGTAAGCTGCAATGTTTGTAGGTTAGGTGTATTAATGGTGTTTTGTAATTTATGATGATTTCAATTAGTTGCCTTACTCCTAATCGTAGCCTCCACAGTGGACTCATTGGTGTCCCTCCTTTGACACATCAATCTCCCGGTCTGAAGGAGTGTTATAAAGCACCATGAAGTAGATCAGGCGTTCTTATGTTCTCAGATAGTGGTGCTTAAAGAGGTACCACGGGCAGAGGGGGCACACTTGTACTTGAAGTAGGTGTCAATCCTAGTAACATGAATTGCTCCCTCCTCTCCTGGGTGGAGAGGTTTTCTGTGAACAGCCTTCCACAAAGGGCTGACTCATCTCCTTGCTGGAAGAGGCTGTGTACCTGCTATTGTTTGGTTGGGTGCTAAGCATCGACAGTGGTCAGGTCACTGATAAGGGGGTCCTGTAGCACTACACACATGCCCAGCCTCTATCCCTGAACCTACCCTTATGAGCGCTTTGGGAGACTGAAGCAAGGAAGCTAGCTGATAGCAACAAGTGAGCCCCCTCCCCCCAATTAATCACCATCGAATCTACTGATTCATATGGCGTGAGTAACAGGGCAGATTGCACCAGGGCCCAGATTGCTGCTCAGTTCACTCTTGCTTCTGATCACATTTCTCTTATCTACTCATTCTAGAGACAGAATTCTAAAGAGTGTGTAAGAGGCTTACATGTCACAGAAGTCCCAAGAGGTGAGAGGGATAAGGGGGTTGAATGGGGAAGGAGGGAAAGCCAGTGCAATGGTTGCAGCTAGGGACCAGATATTTGTTCCCTTTAGATATCAGAGCCTTTGGAATGTATCTTGGATCTGTGTGTCCAGAAGACTAGCAGGATTCTTCATCAGCCCCTGTCTGTCATTATTCACTGATCACAAGTGGCCCTGCATACTTTAGCAGTCAAGATAGGCATGCCAGCAGGCCCCACAGCTGCTTGCAGGTGTCAGGGAACTTTTAGAACAGGGATGTAGAGACAAAATAGATACTTGCTGTAGTCAGAATAAGGACTTCTCAAGTTGCAATTTATTTGGAAGCTGATAAATACCCATGCTTGCCCGACAAGCTCTACTGGGTACTGGAGCAGAAGGTGAGCAGGAAGAAATTGAGGAAGTTGCATAGATTATATCCCTGGTGCATGTCATACTTCACATAGTCCAGTGAGAAAAATGCCGGTCGGGGCCCTGGCACACCTGGCTCCACCCTTATCTCCTCATAACACTGTAGTCTATTTACCTGCCTATTCTAAAGTTCGATTTCTCATCTGCACAGTGGGAATAACAACTCATGCAAGTGAGAGGTTAGCACAGGCAACATCTGCCCAGTCCTTGCTTTGGGCCTTCTGTTACTGGAACTGGCTGTGCACAGAAGCAAATACAGACAACTTTGTAGTCTTGTAGAAGGGAGGGGGAGCAGAGGAGAGAAGGGATCAGTATGTGAGAAGATGATAGTGCTAAAATGCCAGAAGACTCTGTGTGTGTGTGTGTGTGTTACAGAGGAAATAAATAAAGATATTCTAGGACATTCAAGGTGGTAGGTGTAGCCTAGCCTGGTCCAAAGGAATACAGCCCAGCCTGAAGTTAGGTGTTCTGGCTGGTTGATGCTAATTGCCAGCTTGACAAGAAGTAGAGTCCCTCAGGAAGAGTCTCAACAAGGAATTGTCCAGGTCAGGTTGGCCTAGGGGCACGCCTGTGTGGGACTGACTGTCTTGAGAGCCTTAATGGCTGTGGGAAGACCAAGACTGAAAGTGGGCAGCCACATCCCCCAGTGTGGCACTCCAGACTGAGGTAGAGAGAGCTCCCTGAGCACTAAGCATCTCTGACTGTGACTGAGTCGTGATTGGCTGTCTCCTGCTGCTCCTGCTGTGGCTTCCCCACAGTGGTGAAGATTGGGAACTAACATAAACTCATTCTCCTCTGAGTTCTTTCCTGTCAAGGTATTCTATCACACCGCTAGAAATGAAAGTAGGACAAGTGCGTTTGGGAAATGGCGCTTCCATCTAACCGTCTCTTGGTTATTCCTTGGAGATCTGTATTAGTTACTCTTATTGCCATAACTGTGAGAAAAGCAGCTCTAGGGAGGGTGGGTTTTGTTCTAGCTCATAGGTTCATGGTAGGAAAGGCATGACATTGGGATGGGTTCTGGGTACTGAAGCCAGATCCTCCACAAAAACAGGTACTCTTAACCACTGATTCATGTCTTACTCTATGCCTGTAAGCTCCTGAATGCATGTGCAGAGCGTAAATTATAGGTGGTGGGCAGGTTGGAGGGAAGTGTAGACATAATTTTTTTTTCAGAGACTAAGAAATCAGTCTTTCAATCTCAAGGTTTTATTCTCCCTTATAGTTTCATTTAGGCCAGGAAGGAAATGGCTACTACATTTGTCCTCTCAGAAGCCTCTGGGAGCACTGCCTGAACATTTTGGGAGAGATATCTGGGAATTGTGGTAAGGAGGTGCAGTGCTATGTAATGTTCTGTATTTCAGAACCTCTCTCACTGCTGTCGCAGAGTAGGTATCAAGAAGAAACTTAGCGGCTGATGAGATTATTTCTTCCAGTTTCCCTTTGTGGCACGGTTAACATATGGTCCCTTCAGTATCAGCTAGTCTGCTTCCTAGCTTCCCCCAGGTAAGCCCTCCCTCTTAAATCCTGGCAGATTTGGAACATACGTTTTTATGCTGAATGCACGTGTCTCCATTTTCCTTCCTTGTTCAGACCGAGCTATGTTTCAGCCTGCATTTGAACAGTTATTCAGCAATCTGGAAAATAATTTGGCTGAATAACTGTGCAGACGGAGGCACAGTATAGCCAGTGACGAGAGCTTTGCCAGTGTAATGTAGAACAGGGAGTGCTTTGCAATGAGGGAGGCTGTCTCTGTGGCTCTTTTGTTTCATCTGAGACATGCCCCAGCCTCAGTGAATGCTTATTCTAAGCATCATGAAGCTGAGCGGGGTTTCAGGACTACAGAACCTCAGTGGTTTCTTGGAGGAATCTTATATAACTGTTTTGGACTTACCCTGAGACCATTTGGGGACCTAAGCCCATCCTGTCTCGGACTGCACTGTTCGAATTTCTCCAGTAAGAGGTGTTTGGAGAATTAAAATCTGGTGCTTCCCTGTGGAAGGTTTTCTTATTCGTTTATAAGACTTAAGGCATAAGGTGTATATTTCCAAATCATTTAGCTATCTGGGGAATTTTTATTAAAGGGCTTAGAGTCATTCTGGGATGTTGTATCTCTCTCCTAGCTCCTTCACATGCGTTTGCTTTCATTCCTGGCTTGAGAAACTCCGTGGTCACGGCACCTAATGCCCTCTGTGC
This sequence comes from Pachyuromys duprasi, assembly GCA_028658305.1. Lineage (NCBI taxonomy): Eukaryota > Metazoa > Chordata > Mammalia > Rodentia > Muridae > Pachyuromys > Pachyuromys duprasi. The sequence goes on along the minus strand of JAQQSO010000348.1, from coordinate 36,204 downwards.
ACCTACTCTTTTTCAAGGGACACTGCGTTCTCACCAGCCCCAACCTGTTAGCTGCTTCGCACATGGGGCAAACGGTGCTCTTTTCAGTCTCACCCTCTGGGGTGGTATTGGTTTCAGTTTTTGTTTGTTTTTGTTTAGCAAAACCTCTGGATCATGATCTTTGGGACATAGATACAACATGGTAAGAAAGACTAATATATGCAAGTTTAGAGAATGTGATCTTTGGCATGGAATAAGGAAGCTATTTTGGCAATCCTCACCAGAGATTCTGGGTCTCCTTTTTTCTTTTCTTTTCTTTTCTTTTCTTTTCTTTTCTTTTCTTTTCTTTTCTTTTCTTCTTTCTCTTTTCTTCTTTTCCTTCCCTCCTCTCTTGATAAGATTTCTCCACATCACCCTGGCAATACCATAACTCACTGTGTAGACCATGTTGGCCTCTAAATTACAGAGATCCATCAGCCTCTACCTCCCGATTAAGATGGGATTAAAGGTGTACCTACCATGCCTGACTTGAAAATTTTTATTTCACTCTTCTTTCTTTTGGAGCTTGTAATGAGAAGCCATAGGAAGAGTTGGGGGTGTAGAGATTGGCAGGTGAGAGAAATCTTTAACTCAATGAATAAAGTGCTTACTGAAAACCATCTGAACTGGGAGGTTATAGGAAAAATTAAAAAAAATAGTTAAAAAATAATGTTGAGTTTTGAGCTGGGAAGATGGCTCTGTCATTTCAGTATTTGCCTGGTAAGGATGAGAATCTGAGCTTGAGCTCTGAAACTCATGTTAAAAAAATAAAAAAGATGTCAAGCTAGTGTGCTAGTGATCCAAGTGATGGGGAGGCAGGGCAGGTGGGTCCCTGGAACTTGCTGGACATTGAATCTAGCCCAACTGATGAACACTAGGCTAGGTGGGTAGAGCTGGGCTTGTCTTCTTGCCTCTATACTCACAGATACATGTGCACCTGCACACCAGTGAGTATGCCTACACATATCTACACACACACACACACACACACACACACACATACACACACACATACACACACATACTTGATCATGTTTTAGATCTAGGGGTTTACAGCTTAGATGAAGACTCATTAACTGTGTCACCTGTCCCCTTGTGACCTTTGAGATTCTGGGACAGCACTTGGGCTGGGCACCGCTTCTGAGTCACTTGTTTCCGGTTGTCACAGTGCTCAGGTTTGGAATAGAGGAGACCGGAGGAGAAGTGTGGACGTTTCAGGGCACAGCTGTTCTTCTCTCTGTCCTTGCAGCATGGCTGCCTGTTTGGCTTTTCTCTTCAGCTTCTCATGTAACACGGCTTGCTTCCTTGTAGGAGGACTGGGTACAGTTTCACTTGAAACTCTTCTGCTGGCCCATCTGTCCATTTCGGACCTGTTGTTGTATCATGTTTTCTAGAACCTCTGTGGAAATCTTGGCGGAACATGCTGTTACATGTCAACATTCAGTGGTTCTCTCAGCCTCCCTTCACGTGGGGTTTTTATGTCACTGTTTTTAGACACTTTTCCTTTTTGTTTAAAAATTACTATCCCAGAGCCTATCCCTCTATTGCACACTTACTTGGTCACACCTTGTTCATTGTGATATGACCATGTCACTTTTGTTTTTTTTTTAAAGATTTATTTATTCACATATTTTATGTATATGACAGCTCTGTCTTCATGCAGATGGTTGTGAGCCACCATGTGGCGGCTGGAATTGAACTCAGGATCTCTGGAGGTGCTCTTCAGGCCTCTTAACCATTGAGCCATCTCTCCAGCCCCATCTACATCACTTTTTGAAAGACGAGGGAGGGTGCTTTGATTAGGATGTGAAATAAATAAACTAATAAAAAAAAAGGAAAAAAACCTCACAAATCTACAGCAAAAGTTTTCCTTCGTTTGGCAGTCATTCGTGTAGAGTAGCTTGTATTACTTTCATTATTATTTGGTTAGAATGTGTTTTTCCAGTATTTTAACTTTAAACTTGTGGCTTTGGATGTACTTTGTGACTCCTGTTCACATTATGAATTTTTAAAAAATTCATCAAATTTGGAATGCCTTTCACTTGGAATGGTTAGTAAAAATTTCACTTAATATTTGTACTCACAGGACTTGCAATTGGTTTTCTCTTCTCCGTCTCTTTAGAATCTTTCTTTTTTGGTTACTGCTTTCTTTTGTAGTAAATATAAACATTCTTGAATTAAATAGAAGAAAAAGTGTGCGTGTGTGTTGTCCAAGTAGGCGCTGGTGCTCATGGAGGCCAGAAGTCAAAGTCAAATGACTTTGACTGGACTTTGAGCTCACTGATCTTTCTAGCTCACCTCACCGGGAAGTCCCAGACATACCCCTGTCTCTGCTTTCTGAGTGTTGGGATTACAGGTGCATGTCACCCTGCAGCTATACCTGGCTTTTATGCAGGTGCATATCATCCTGCGGCTGCACCTGGCTTTTATTCAGGTGCATATCATCCTGCGGCTGCACCTGGCTTTTATGCAGGTTCTGGAACCTGAACTTGTTTGTGTCACAAGCACTTTACTGACTAGGTGATATTTCTGACTCTACCTTTTTTTTTTTAATCTCTAATTTTTTTAAATTTAATTTTATATCCTGATTTTAATTGTACTTAATAGTGAGTTTTATAACATTTCACGTACGTATTTAATATACTTTGACCATACCCACCTTCTCAGCTGCTTTTACCCTTTTCTCCTCCTCCGCTGGTGGTCTCCTTCTACTTCATGACATTTTTGAACATCTGGATAATGTAAGTGACAGGAAATGTGGTGTTTGTCTGAGTCTGGCCTGTTCCACATAACAGGCTCTCCAGGTCCATTCATTTTCCTGAAAATGACATCATTTCATTCTTTACAATTGAGTACTTCTCTATTGTGTATATTTACCATGCTTTCACTTTCCATTATCTTTTGATGGGCACCTAGGTTGTTTCTCTAATTTGCCTACTGTGAACAGTGTATCAGGTCTCTTTTGACCTTTTCCTCCACTGGATTATTTTTTTGACCCTTACTCAAATTTCAAATATAAATATATATATGTATATATACACAAATATATGATATATCATGATATATATAATATATAATACTATAATGACATATATCATAAATATGATGCTTCTATAATGTATCTGATGCATATAAAGGGATGCAGATATATATATATATGTCAGTAACACATGTACAAACAAAGGTCAAACATCTAACCTCTCTGTAGTTCTCTATTTTCTTCTTCATCTTCTATGTTCCATTATATCTTGTATTTAATGTTTTTGGGAGATTTGCAGATTTTTTCCCCATTTTTATTTATATGAAGTCTTAGTGAAGATGCTGACAAAGAGCCTTGTGTTAAAATTAAGTCTAGAATGTGTCTCACCTATAAGCATTTGGCAAATGGATGAGAGGTGAGGGAACCACAAGAGTAGATTTTTAGTTGTTTTTGTAGGAATTAACCGGGAACCCCCAAACCATAGTGGGTGCTGGGAACAGTGAGGGTGTTAGTTGATGAAAGGCTGTGTTTTTTTGTTTATTTTTAGGAACTAGAGAATGGAGAAAGTTCTTGGGGAAAAATTGGTACTTGATATGAAGCAATAAGAAATCTTCCTGCTTAGTAAGTTCAGCAAGAAACGGGTGTGCTGGTGCACACCTTTAATCCCAGCACTCTGGGAGGCAGAAGCAGGTGGCAGGCAAACCTCTGTGAGTTCCAGGCGAAGCCTGGTCTACAAAGAGAGTCCAGGACAGCCAAGGCTACACAGAGAAACCCTGTTTTGAAAAACAAAACAAAACCAACCAAAAACAAACAAACAGACAAAAAACAAAAAAATAGAAAAAGAAAATGTACCAAGAAGGTGAAACGGTCATGGAAATCCACTCTGTTTTGTCTGTTTATTTTATTCCAAATGCCCACCACGAAGCCAGATGTGAGTCATAGTGACTCTTGGTGTTTAGTCTCTTCTGGAAGAGGTGACTCTACTAACAGGAATCCAGAAAGTCCAGATAATAGAGAATGCTGAAGGATAAGGCAGTCACTGTAGCCGTCGAGAGACCAGAGCCCCTTTCTTTGGTATTGAAATTGGCTGTCTCCACCCAGCACACACAGGACACACACATGCCCAACACATAGCATCTTACAGGCAGTGATTATGGACACAGCTTTCAAATATTCACCTGACCCCGCTTTCCTGCTAAAGTATTTTATGTCAGACAGAGCAGTAGGCTTATCAACATTATCAGAATTCCCCAGGTGGGGCTAGGGAGGTGTATGAAGTCCAATAGGGATGCCACCGGGCTGTTCAAGAGCAGACATCCTTGTGACCCTATCTGTGAAGCTGATAAAGTGCTTTTCTTAAATACCAGAACTTCACTTACTGAGATTACTTGTTTGATTGACTGACCAAACGTTTTCCATTCTTGTGAGGGGGAACTAAAGTCCAGAGAGGTAAAATATTTTGAGCATAGCCCACAGCAGTAGACGGAGGTTGTTTTTTTTTTTTTTTTTAATTGCGTCTAGAGCCTGTTGGCAGACCTTGGTCATGCCCCCACAGCCCTTGGCAAACAGCTTTATGACTTGCATGTGGTGTCTGGAAGACAGGTCAGAGGAGCAGAGAGCCTGCACTGTGGACCTCCTTCAGGATAGTCCTCTGTGGATCCTGGAATTTATATTATCACCGGGACACAGCTCAGTGACAGTCCTCTCACAAGTAGACACATGACCAAGAACAATGTCAGTTGAAACATGGAATGCAATTGTATTATATCCGAAAGCCAACTGCCCCTATGTGCTCTATGTATCTGGACGGAGTCCTTGAAATAAAAATAACCCCTCACGGAGTTGCTATCATTAAATGAGTCATGGGGACTACTGAAGACACCGTGTTGTACAGAATAATTCCTAGGAGATTCAAGTTTTTAATTATTTGTTTCTCTGAACAGCCGTTTGCTCCAGCACAGTGCCAACCCTAGAACAGCAATGTAGCTAGCTTGGTGATTTAGCTTTTATTTTTCCAGCCTCTGTTTACCAAGTGTCATTGCCAATGTTGCCTAGCTTAGCTGCCTTTGGCCTGCTGCATCAGGTGGTGCTATTCCCATTTTAAGGATGAAGCTCTCAAGTTTTCACAGCTAATGAGTGTTTCCCCCACTGGCTTCTTCTTCTTCATTGTCTTCTTCTTCTCTTTTTAAGAAAAACAGGGTCTTGTTAAGTTGTATTCCAATTTATTACATATAACAACTTTTTGAAGATTTAAAAAAATCATCAGACAATAAATATTATATATATATATATATATATGTATATATAATCTGGGGTACTTCCCTCAACCCTTCATCCTGCTCTCCAATAATAAAAATGGCAAGTTTTCCATTAGTAGCATCCGTGAAAGTCAGTACATTAAGAACATACCGTGAAGAGCTAGGAGACGACTTATTGTGTAAGAGCACTAGCTGCTCCTCTGGAGAACCTGTGTTCAGTTCCCAGACTCCACACAGCGGCTCACAAATATCTGTAACTCTAGTTCTAGGCAAGCTGATGCCCTCTTCTTACCTTTGCAGGAACCAGGCCTTCAGGTAAAATGCTCATGCACCTAGGATAAAAATAAATCATTTAAAGAAAAACCCACAATGTAGAGGAAATCTTATAAGATTTTCATATCCAAGCATAATTACAAACTGTCTCCATATACATGTTTTGTATATATGTATATATTTAAAATATATGTATATTTTGTATGTGTATATGTATTATATTTAAAACTTAAAAATAAAATTTGTATGTATTGTTGTTTTGTGTCTGTATATGTTTGTGCCCTGTGAAAGCAGTGCCCTAGGAGGTCAGAATGGGCATTATAACCCCTGGATATGGAGTTACAGATGGTTCTGAGATGCCAAGTGGCTGCTGGGAGCCAACATGGAATGCTCTTTACCAAGGAGCCATCTCTTCAGCCCCCATATTTTTGACTAGACATTGTAACCATATTGGGAATAATCTTTAGGGAACAGTATGTATGAGAAACTATGGGGCATATAGACCTTCTCTATACCTATCTACACTCACCCTTGTGATAACATAGGAAGTAGATCACTGTGCTTATGGCAGAGAATTTGTACGTTTTCTGCTTGGGTTCAACCTTGTGTGAAGGTGACTACCCAAGACTTATTTCTAGACTTATTACCCAAGACTAGAGAACACCACTTCTTTGGACACATTGAGCTATGGCCTTGCCTGAAGTGAGATTTGTTAATTACCATGATGATGATTCATTCAGGAGTACAGACTGAGGGCTCCTGTTATTCTACAGGACTGAGGAATTTTTCCATTAAAGTACACGAGGATCTGAAATACTATTGAAATATTAGTTTACTGGTACAAACCAAACCACATTGAAAATAAGTAATTTACTTTTATAGATTAGCTTTCTCTTTTCTGAAAATCTCATATTTCAGTTCTATAGCTTTCTAGGAGCCATTTCTTAAGTCTTTGCTGTGAAATCGGACATCATAGGCCCCTAAATAAAAGTGTCACCATTAAAAGATGCATGAAGCCAGAAAATATATAGCAGAATGTAGCAGACACAGACAAGCTGGGATGGTCTGTTGCCAGGATATGCTTTGAAAATCAGATTGTTACCAATGTCTGGCCTCTCTACACAGAAAGTTGACTAGATAGTATACAAACCATGACAGAACAAAAGGATTAGATTGAGTTTGTTTGTTTGTTTTAGCTGGAGAGTTTGAGTTACAGGACAAAGACGCTGCCATATTTTCTGGCTACAATTTCTTTACCTTCTTGTTTTTCATTGCCAGGGAGCATGAGGTAGTCCAGAGTGTACCAAAGACCCAGAGTAAAGGGCTATATGTCTTATGGGTTTCCTGCCCATTTAGGATTGAATTAGAAAGACCTGGAAGGAGGCCGGAGTCTCCCCCTTTGCCCAGCACAGAATCACAGGTGACATTGAGATACCCATCTAGTCATGGAGGACAAGGGCAGATGGCTCCTGCCTTGTAGAAATGTGGAGGACACACGGAGTGTAATTTCATTGTTATTTACGTTTTGATAAGATTCAGATGTATTAAAAATAAAACAATCTAATGAGCCACCATCACCAAACTTTAACAATCACCAGCTCATGGCTACTCCCCTTACACCACTTTAATCTCCAGTTTGCAGTTCTCTCCTGCTGTCCACGTTCTTTAAAAGCAAATCCCAGAAGCATATCATGGTAAACATTTCAGGATTTATGTCTAAAAATGAACACTTTTAAAACTCTATCGAACCAACCACATCCCTGTATTTCTTCGCAATCTGTTTCTATATTTTTATTTCAGAGTGCTGTTTTTAACACCTTTGTAACTATGCTTCCTTCTGATAAAGGCTCATGAATGGAGCAGCACATAAATAAAGATGAGTGTAGCCAGACACCGGGGATTCCCCACAGAGCCACTGCCTGCCTCCTCCCTTCACCCTGGGTCTAGACCACAAGTAGCGGGCCTTGCTGTGATTGACATTTGGGCGCTTTCAAGAGCATGCAGTCAGCATCAAATCGCTAACAGGACAGAACATACTTTAAATCCACGGAAGTCTAAAAAAAGTGCTTCAATCACACAGAAATTGTAGGAGAACCATTCTGGGTCCTCACATTCTTGGCTTATTCTCTGACAGGACTAGCGATTCCCTGTCTGCCAACGACTCTTCTTTCGCTTTCCAAGTGTTGCCTGGCTGTCTTCTTTTCTCTCAGTTTTCTTGTTCCTTTTTCTGTCTTGTTCATCTTGTCTACTTTCAGACCCTCACATTTTCCTGTAGCACACTGTTGAGCCTCATTTGCCCACTTGAAATCCGTCATATGTTCTTCCAGTAGTTTTCCTTTAGCACTTCTGAATTGAAACTCATAGTATTAATTATATATATATATATTACATATATATATATTGTTTATGGGACAGAATATAGTGATGATGTTGATGGTGATGATGATGGTGATGATGATGATTTTAGTGATGGCGAATACCTACCACACTGAAGCAACTTAAGGAGAGAAGGGTTTATTCCAAACCACAATTCAGAAGCCCTTTTCCATCAGGGCAGGGAAAGCATGGTGGCAGCTGTGGTTCATGGCTATGTTGTGGAGACTTGTTTATATTTGGATGACCTTGAAGCAGAAGGAATATATCAGGAGGCAGGAAAGAGCCAGGTATACTATATAACATGATTCCCCCTTCAGTGGCCTATTTTTTTTTCCCAGCAAGGCCCATGTCCCAAAGTTTCTACATTTTCCCAAAACAGCATCACCAGATGGGAACCATGTGTTTAAGCTCTTAAGCCTCAGGGGAGCCATTTTATATTCGAATCATAGCACTCATCATCTTCCTTCTTTTTCTTCCCTGTCTATCCCCTTTCGCTCTCCCTCCTCCCCCATTTTTTTCTTTATTGAATTTTCTTATTTCTGTGGAATAGCCAGATGATGATTGTGTTAGTGGTAGTGATGGTGATAATGGTGGTGATGATGTTAATGATGGTAAGATTGGTGATGGTAGAGATAATGGTGGGAGTAGCAATGATGATGGTGGGGGGTGTTGATGATGACGGTGGGAGGGTGATGATGATGGTGGGGGGGGTGATGATGATGGTGGGAGGGTGATGATGATGATGGTGGGAGGGTGATGATGATGATGGGGGGGTGATGACGGTGGGGGGGTGATGATGATGCGTATTGGTCAGGCTTCTCTAGAGGAACAGAACTGACAGAACTGCCCCGCCCGTTGGGACAGGTTCCTCAGTAGTCCTGGGATTGCACTGAAGGTCTGGAGGTCTCCTGGAGAGCTTCTTCCTTCACTTCACCCAGGAATCTGGGTTCTGATGTCAGCCCAAAACGGCAGCAACAGTGGCAGTAGCAGAGTTGATGGACCCACCATCGGGGAGTGAAGAAAGAGCAGCGCCGCTTTTCCTCTGAATCCCTTCATACCTGACTATTCTGGGTGGAAGGTTTCCTCCAGTTCATTAATCCTCCAGGAAATGCTCCCACAGACCCACCATAAGGTGTGCTTTTCAGTTGAGTATAGATCCAGAGAAGTGGGCAACTGAGATTCACCACCACTACAGTGAACACTCATGTACTCTCAAATCAATGACTATCCATAATACCTTTGTGAGGCGTTTTATTCTCTTTGTCCTACTTCCTCCCATCTGCCCTCAGATTGCAATGCTGGTATCACCACCACCATAAGCTCACTGCTACTGTAGTAATTGGACTTTCATGTCTGCTGACTCCTTAAAAGCAGAATTTGCACAGTAATGAAGTTTACACCTTGTAAAGTCCACTTTACTGAATTATTGTTTTAGTCCAGTGATTCAGTTAGCACAGTGAGGAACTTAACTTTGAATTTAATTATTTAAAAAAGATTTATTTTATCATTTTTGGTTATAGTTAATGTGCCCGTGTTTAAGTATGTGCATATGAGTGAAGTGCCCATGGAGTCCAGAAGAGGGAGATGGAGTTATAGGAGGTTGTGAGCTGGGTGATGTGGGTGCTGGCAACTGAACACTCTAGGCTTGTTTTTTTTTTTTCTCTTCCCTTTCTCTCTTCCTGCCTCCCTCCCTCCCTTTCTTTCTTCTTTTCCCAGACAGGGTTTCTCTGTGTAGGCCTGCTTTCCCAGAACTCACTCTGTAGACCAGCTCGGCCTCCAGCCTCCTAAATGCTGGGATTAAAGGCATGCACCACCACTGCCTGGCCGTGAACTTTGTTCTTATTAAAAGCAGTGTGTGCTTTTAACCACTGAGTCATCGATCCAAGCCCCCTGGAATTTAATTCTTATGAGGCAGTTACAACTGTCTTGGTTGTAGGGGAAGTATCATGAGCCTAGGAGGAAAGGAATTTTAGTATTATGAGGTGGGAAATGGTGATAAATAAAAAACTTTATAGAGACATACTCTATGCTAGATGTGGTTCTTGACCCTGTTGGAGCTTAAAGTGTGTGTGTGTGTGTATATGAGAGAGAGAGAGAGAGAGAGAGAGAGAGAGAGAGAGAGAGAGAGAGAAGTTTTGAGGTTATACTCTCAGAAATCCTGAGTCTGTAGACCTGGAATAGTTCCCATAGTTGTTGGGCACACTGGATATTTGGTTCAAGATGTATAAGCTATTGAGAAATGTAATTTTAGCCCAAGTAATACCAGGGAAGAAGGTCAGAGGATGTCACTGGAAGTCACAAGATACCTATGACAGGGCATTCTGCTTACTGTATCTTTAAAAAATATGAGTACAAATGTGGGAGGGAAAGAGGGAGGAAAGGAGAGAGGAAGGGAAATATAAAAATATAAAACCCAAATGAAGTGGAATCATCAAGGCTGTGTTTCGAATCACACTTGTGATGGTTTGTGGTAACTGTCAACTTAAATCTAGAGTCACCTGGGAAATGGACCTCTGGGTGTTCTATTCAGGGACTGTCTTGATTATATCATATGGCTGTGGGAAGAACCATTGTCATTGTGGGTGGGACTAGTGGTAGAGCACTAGGATGTATGTTTTCCATGGTTGTCTTCTACCTGTGGGTGTAATGTGGCCAACTGCTTCAGGCTCCTGCAGTCCTGATTTCCCCGGCACAGTAGACTGTACTTTGAACTGTGAGCTAACATAAGCCTTTGCTCTTAATTTGCTTGTATCTGGTTATCACAGCAACAGGTAAAGAAACCAAGACACCAGCTGTGTTGCTCATTTATGGCATGCTCCTAAAGAGAATTCTTCACCATATGAGAGTTCTGAACCTGCAAACTGGAGCTGACAGTCAGCCACAGCATGTCACTCACAGATTCAACTACACAGTGTGCAGAAAGAACTATAGCAGTGCTTGTATAGACTGGGTTATACTTTTCTTCACTCCTGTTACCTCTTCCTTACCATTTCATCTTCCTCTACTTCTCCCTCCCCCTCCGTCTCTCCTTCTCTCCCTCCCTCCCTTCCCATCTCTCTGTGGTTTACTGTGTTCAAAACAGCCAAGAAAAGGACAATGAGCATTCAGTAAAACATTTTTATGATGCGACACTCTGGTTAAAATTTTTGCTGCCATTGAACTTACATTCTTATGGGGAAGACAGACAATAAATCAGGAATGAGTAAATGTGAAATTAGAAGTAACAAAGATAATACTGTGAGGAAAATAAATGGATGTTGGTCATAGAAGCTATTTTAGGAGAATGGGGGAAGGTCTTGGGCGGGGTCTGTGGGTTTTCCATGAGTGGGCTGAATTCAGAAGGTTGACTCTGCTAGCAGCTGGAACTCTCCCTGTAGAGGGGACCAGGGAGGGGCCAGCTGCTGAGAAATTCATGCTGCCTTCTTAATTAATAAGGTCAACGCGATTAGAGGTTTTCAAATGAGCTTTCCAACTTTTCTTTTCTAAACTTTGTGCAGTCTCCCCAAGGTTTTCCCCTCTGTGTGGAGTCTTGGTGGTGAGCAATATCTGGTGTTTCCCGGGTTGTCCCGGTAGAGACTTCTTGTCTTCTTCCTCTTGGCTTTTATAAAGGCAGCTTTTTTTTTTTTCTCTGCACCCCCTGCCTCCTCTGCGTTCCGCTAGCGGCTTTGCATATGATCCTTGTAGCTTAATGGCATATAATGACACTTTTTTGTGAGCTTTGCTGCCAGCTACACTTGGAACCCAAGGCCAGATGCAGGTTGTTAGGGAGAGGGCAGCCACGGCCTCCAGGTCGCTAGTGACTTGGCTGGAAGCCCCATTCACGCCGGGGGAAGCACACTAGAAAAATAAACTTGGAGCTGGTGACCCGCAGGTCTTCCTTCTGGGAAGCCATGTCGATAGTTGAAGACCTCCAGGAGTATGCTCAGCAGCCTTCCGGGAGCTGATAAATGCTTAGACACCAGCTTATCTCATGGTGGCACCTTCTGCCAGCCTTGCGGGCCTGTGTGCTGTTTGGGTTGGCGCCGGAGCGCAACCCTCTATTTTATGTAATAAGACACATCAGAAAAGGCCTTTGTGCTCACCCTCGGGAGCGGGCGCTGGGCGAGACCTCATTTGTACCCCATCATTTTATGTACACTTAAAGCTAGGGCGTTTCTACGTGGCCTGGTAAGTTTTTTTCCCCCTAAAATTTAGAAAATTTTAACGTTTCTCCCTCCCCTCTACGCTTTCTATTTTTATTTATTTATTTATTTTCTCAGCCTAGTGCTGTTTTACCTCGGGTTTGAATTCTCATGAGGTGGCTTTGGTTTAAGATGAATGTAGTGAGTCTCAGAGTGTGCCAGGATGGTACTGTTTACAGAGAAACTGTTATTTATTTATTTTTTAATTTTACACACACACACACACACACACACACACACACACACACACACACACACACACACACACACACACACAGATGAAACACAGGCTGTGTGTATTCAGCCAGGCAGGCTCTCCCTTTTCAAGTCTGTACCAAGAAAAAGGTATGCAAGAAACACAAGATTTTCTCTGAGAAGCCTTGTTTTCTGTCCTCACCTAAGGTAAAGCCCATTTTCTGACTTTAGACAGTTTCTGGTTTGGATTATCGAGGGAAAGGCCCATTAACGTTCTTGGCCGCTTAACTTTGTTGTTTCAATATCTCTCCTTCCCATTAAGGCTCTCCCTCCCCCTCCCCCCATCCCCCGCCCTCAGCCGTGTTAAATGTTAGCACGAGGTGTTGGCAGCCTCCTTGAGGGAACAGATTGCCCTGAAATAAACACAGCTGGAAACCGACCACCTATTGTTTTTCTTTTTGTTAGGAAAGAAAGAGCCATTTATCAAAAGGGTAGAGATCTGGGCTCCCAGAGTTACTCCAAGGATTGATAAGTGCCGGGCTGGTTAATGATCTATGCCACCACTGGATGTCAGAATGGGCCTGCTGGCCGCCTTCCTCCCCCAGTGGCTACCACTGCCAGGGGAACAATGAACTCGGGGCTGTTCGCTACCACACGAGAGCAGGAGGTGGAGTCTGCTCTGTTCTCTGCCTCCAGCAGAAGCGAGTGGGGCTTGGGAGCTTTTCGAGGACTTTCGGCTGGGGTTCCTTCTGCGGACCCTGTTCGCGGCTTTGCAAACCCCATGCGAGGCGATGAAGCTTCTGGAGATGGACGAGTAAGTTCTGGAAGGTTGGGACACGTGGGCAGCTTTCGTGTTACTTGCTTTTACATCCTTCAAGAATAGCGTTCATTCTTCCTAAGGGATTTCGGCTGGGTTCCGCGTCGCCTGAGGTTTGTTGCCGTTGACTGTTTTGGAATTTCGCACCTGTGAAAACTTTGAACACCGTGAAGATCTCTAACCTGTGGTTAGTCAGATGTTAGAGGAGATTAGGGGCTGACTGTGAATTCAGGGTCGGAGTGGTGTGATATCTGTTCGGTAGCTGGGTGTTCAGGGGAAGTGCGGGAGCGCCAGGGGAAGGTTGTGTTGTTGTTCTGGTCATTTATTGTGTTGTTGATTTCTGTCCCCAGTGGTCTGTCCCTACCCCCTTCTCTTTCTCCATCCCTCACTTGGCTTCCTCCCCATCTTTCTCTGTCTTTGGATAGATGCTTTGATAATTTATTGTGTTACGGCATCATTTAGTTGCTGCTAAAAATTTCTCCTGTTGTGTTAAGCTTTTTTTAAAAAAATACTTTTTTCATGTGCATTGGTGTTTTGCCTGCATTTATGTCTCTGTGAGGGTGTCGGATCCCCTGGAACTGGAGTTACAGACAGTTGTGTGCTGCCGCATGGGTGGGTGCTGGGAATTGAACCTGGGTCCTTTGGAAGAGCAGCCATTGAGCCATCTCTCCAGCCTCATGTTAAACTTTTTAAATGGTGACTTTCCTCTAAATTTAAAATGTTCTCTCTTCACGCTTGTCACATAGGAATCAAGTTAGAAGTGAGCAAAGAGTAACTTCTGTCCCAGGTCTGACTGAATGACTACTGGAAGCCCTTAATACAGGCAGAATAGATTTACTTTTGTTTCATTTGAGAGAACGCTAAGGAGGTATTTGTTGGGATTTCCTGATTTCCTTTTTGCTTGTGGGCAGCCGTTTGTCTTGATTTAAAGTGGCATATCTTGTATCTCCCTGGAATGACTCCTTTCAACTGCATCTTCTTGTCTGTGTGGCTGTTCAGAGTTAAACCATCCATGTACTTGGGACTCAAGGTCAGGCTGAGCACCTGGCAGCACAGTGAAAAGTTCTATACAGAGTCAATCCACATTGTATAGAGATGATTAACTTCAAAAAAAAATGTGCTAAGTGGCCTCAGAGACTCAGGAGAAGGGAATAATGGTGTACACTGATTGATTCTTCTAGAACACTAGAAGGAAGTGAAGAGAGAGTTGAGAGAAGCTATTTACTAAAAATGGTCCCCAAAGGTGTTCTTTGTGTTGATTGTTGACTAGCATTGCCTTTATGTTGCTTGCTGAATTGATATAGATATATGGAATTTCTAAAGAATAGGGAGAAAAAGCTCAATTATACACGATTCTAGGGTTCTAATAAATATAACCAGTTTTATGCATGGGTTTCTTACTATTTTTGAAATGAGACATATAGATTATTTCTCTATATGATCGTAATGAAAAGGTTCTTTGGACAGCTCAATGTTTTTCATATGCCTTTTCTGGTTTGATTCTTCCATTTGGTTTAGAGAGGTAAATACTGATATTGTTTCTGGATTTTACAACCAAGAAGACTGGGAATTAAAAGCCAATCAAGGGGGCTGGGGAGATGTCTCTGTGGTTAAGAGCACTGTCTGCTCTTCTAGAGGACCTGGATTCTATTCCCAATACCCACAAGGTGGCTCATAATAGTCTATAACTCCAGTTCCAGGGAATACATGCCTTTTGGCTTCCTCAGACACTACATGTGTGTAGTACACAGACATACATGTGGGCAAAACATCCATACACATAACATTTAAAAATATCTTTTGAAAAAAGTCAGTCTGTAGGCCATTTGGTAAGAGAAATAACCCCATGAGTTTTGAATTCAAAACTCCATCTTCCCCCAACCAACTCCCCAAACATTTTTAAGCTTCTGCCCTGATAGAATAGTGGAAAGAATTCCACATCAGGTATGAGGAGACCCTAATACAGATGCTAAGGAGGCTATTGCTGACTCTGTGAACAAGGCACTAAGCTCTCCGGATGCATTTTTTCCATGCAGAGACCACTTTGCTTTCTGAAGTTATGTTGTGCCTTAGGGTCTACTGGGATCTCATACAGGGCTTTCATCAGCACCGACATGCCCACTTGCAATACAGAGAAGAGATGAGCAAAGGAGCAAGACCATAGGCATCAAACCATTTCTCTGCTTTGACTTCTGCCAAGTGCAAATACCTGAGAATCAACACAGGAAGAAACTCCCAGGCCCCTGACGAGACTCATTTTCCCATTCTGCTTCCCTAGCTGACATTTCTTAGTCTGCTCTTTCTGATGCATCAGCAGAAGTGCTTGAGTCAAACTATCCTGTAGTTTCAGACCAGGGACGAACCACGGCAGCCCGGGTTCCCAGCTGGATCCCAGAGAGGGGATAACCTCTAGGCATGAGCCCATCAGTTATCCTTTTCTGAGCAGAGTCAGATGCGTTCTCTTCAGTGTTTCAGCCTCTCGTAGGTGGCTGAGGAATGAGTAGAGACAGAACAGCCAAGAAGTGTTTCCTTATTCATTTCCATCATTAGTTCTAACAACTGCTCCTCACACTGATTTAGAAAACTGTAGGATATCGAGATCATTTTTGGCAGTTAAAACAAAAACAAACGAACAACAACCAAACTATCCCATCTTGAATCCCATGTCATCTGTCATCGTGATTTCTGTATGAAAGAACAACCAAAGAAGTTAATGTGACAATTTCTCAGCTGGTAGGCAGGCTCTGCCTCCTTTGCAAAGTAGTTGACAGTTCTTCAGGGCTGGAAATTAAGCCACAGTCTTGGATATTGTATATAGATGCTTTGCCACTGAATCACACTCCCAGCAGGAATTCACATTTTCACCATGAAATGCTCACCTTGGGCGTATGGAAATGCCATGTTTGGTCCCAGCCTGCATTTGAGAAGCTTTCTGGTATCTTGACCCCTGTCACTAACAGGCTGCTCCTGTAGCAAGTTGAGTTCTGAGCTGAGAGGTGAGAGCAGATGCCTTTCCCCCTTTGCTTGGGAGTCTCTGTCCTTGCTCTTTTGGGGACAGAACAGACTTTAACTCTTTCCTTATGTTCTTCCCCATAGGCAAGAAGCGAAACCCTGGCCTTAAGATTCCAAAAGAAGCGTTTGAACAGCCTCAGACCAGTTCCACGTAAGTTGACCAGATGACGGGTCCATTTCAAACATTTGTATTTTACACACTTGGTGTGGGGCTCAATTTTGGACTAGTGAGCAAGGTCTTGACTTGGCAAGTGGTTCCCCTCCCAGTCCTACCCTCCCTCCCGACCACAAGGAGAGTCATTTGCTCACTCTTCTGAGGTCTAAAATAGTCTGTTAGAATACAGTGATCCACAGCTTTGAGATCAGTGTCGAATCACTGGCTGAGTGAGAGCTGTGTGCCACATGGTAGTTGAGATCCCATGTAAACCCAGCAGGTTCTCCAGGTATGGACTGTCACAACATTTCCCTGTAGACATCAGTGAACAGACACATAAACCCATGTGTGTATGTAGGCCACTACTCTGAAACTTGAGTTGAAATGGAAGGATGGTATGTGATGAGCATCCATATTCTGACACACCTGATCCTGTCTATAGGAACGATGCAACATCAGCTAAAGAAATGCCTTTGTATTAGCTGAGGCTAGGTGAGCTCAAATCTTCTTGTGAGGTCAGCTGGGTATCTCCCATCCAGCTGGAGGGCCGAGAACCGCTACACCTGCCTGCAGGGAGTGGGGAATCCAAGACAGCAAACTACAACCGAGGTGCTAGAGCTGCAGAGCAAGTGCAGAGAGTGTTTACAACTTCAGGTCACTAGTCTCCTTGTAAGGGAAATTTTACCTTAGCTGTGACACAGTCTTATCAGAAAGAGCACCCTCTAGTGTTAGGATGTGCTCATGAAAATGACCAAGAGACTGCCTAGGACAGAGGCCCTTGAATTCCATGCAGCTACATAAAGAGACTTTCCAGGGTAGCTGAGAGACGGAATTCACTTGGAATATTCCTTTCATGAAGATCTGTAGGAGGAAATTCTTCACCTACCTACATAAATATTGGGTTTTGTTTGAAGGGGATTCTTTTGTCTGCATAGTTTGGGGTTCTCTCCAATTGTAAACATAAAAAAAAAAACCTGTGTAATTCTATTTTTTTAAAAAAAGACTTTTTTCTCTTATTTTTAGAGAGCTTTCAGTCAGCTATGAGGTATCCTAGTGCTGTATGTACAGAACTTTATGGGATGTACTTTGACATAATTATAGGGGTTGCAAAGGAGTGTGTATGAAAGTCCTATGTGCTTGTGTCCCGGGCTACACACCTGTTTGTGAACAATTTATACAACTATGGAGTGTTCTTATACTCAAGGAATCCACATTGTAGTGGACCAGAGAACTTATTTGATTTCACTTGCCATATAAGCACTTGTGTGTGTGTGTGTTTTCTTGAGTGACTATGGGACCGTTTCATATACTGAACAATTGTATACGAAGGACATATAGAGTTTCTCTGCAGCTCTGCCAGCATTTGACTTACCATCACTAAAAAGTATTTCTTAAGTCCTTCTGTAAAGTAATGGATGACTGTAGCTTTAACTTGAATGCCTCTCATAGTTGATTATGTAGAAATATTTTAGATGTTCATTTTCCATCCACATGTTTTCCTCCGGTGGTTTTATTTCTGCATTGGTGGGACTATTTGCTGACATAAGTATAATGCCTGTAGAATCTAGAAGGGAGTATAGGATTACATGAATCTGGAGTTACAGATGGTTGTGAGCCCCCTTTTTAGGGTCCCTGCACCCTTAAGAGCAGTACACTTTCTTAACTGCTGAACTCTCTCTCTTGCCCCTGTATATATCTTTTGCCTACATCTTACTAGATGATTGCTTTCACTTTAAAATTAATTTTTGGTTAGCATTTCAAAGAAATGGGTTTCTCTGTGAAATTTTAATATATGCACATGTGTATATGTACATGCATATATATATAATTTCATGAGAAACCCATATATACATATATATATCATTATATGTTGTTCTTTCTCAGCACCCCCCTGCCTTCTGTGATTGACCTATTTTCTCTTTTTTATTACTCTTCCGTGTGTGTGTGTGTGTTTGTGTATACTTGCCTGTGGAGGTCAGAGGTAGTCAGTTCTCTCTTTTCACCTTGTGGGTCCCAGATACTGAACTCGGGACCCCAGGCTTGGCAAAGCAAAGACATTTCTCCACCTCACTATCCTGCTGGCTGCCTGATTGGCTGTTGAGTTATGTATCCTAGGTACAAGAACTTTTCAACTTATCTGAAAATACTTCTTCAGTGTGTAATTCATCCTTTCCATTCTTTCTTTCATTAGGACTCTTGCGGGGCAGAAAAATTTGATTTTGATGGAGTACTATTTACTCGTTACTGCTCTTCGTACAGGTTTTGAACTCTTGTTGCCTTAGGTCCTCAACAGTCTCAGTGTTCCTGTTTAGAAGCCTGAGATCCATTTGGAGCTAAGTTTTTGTACAGCTTACTTTGCACTGAGGGTTGTTTTTTGTCTGTTGTGGTTGACACCTTTTGATGTAGTCCACTTTGCTGTAACTTGTCCTTCCCCCTTTGAATTGCCATTTTCCTTTGTCTAACACTAAACGCGTATTCACTCTGAGCTCTTTCCGGATTTTCTATTCCGTTCTATTGCTTTATGGGCCCAACTCTCCCTACAGGCTCACACTACCTTGAATAGTGCCATGGGGAATGTAGCTTCTCTCATTTTGTTCTTTTTATTTCATTTTTAAAGATTTATTCCTTTATTATTTACACAGCGTTCTGCCTGCATGTGTGCCCGTGCACCTGATCTCACTATAGATGGTTGTGAGCCACCATGTGGTTGCTGGGAATTGAACTCAGGTCCTTTGGAAGAACAGCCAGTTTTCTTAACCTCTGAGCCATATCTCCAGCCCCTCATGTGTTCTTTTTAAAAATTAATTTTGTTATTTTTAAAACTTTTGTGTATACACACACACACACACACACACACAAAGTCTTTGCTTTTCTCATTAGTTTTAGAATAAACTTGTTCTTGTTTCCAAAGACACTGGCTGACATTTTGTTAGGAGTTGAGCTTAACCTGGAAGTCAACTGAGGGAGAGTTACTATCTCTTTTACACGGGGGCTGGTAGTGCAGGAATGTAATACATCACTCTGTAGGTATTTAGAGTTTCTTTTCTGTCTTTCATCTGCTTTCTGTGTATTGGGATTAAGGACATGTACCACCAGGCCCAGCAATTTTATTGATTTCTTTAACAAGATTTATTTTATTGCTTTTTTTGTTTGTTTTCAGTTTTGTTGTTTTCCATCTTTTAAAAACACATTTTTTTTTTCTGAAGTTATAGTCTTGTTTTGTTTTGTTTTATTCTGAGATAGGGTCTCACTTGCAACCCTGGTTGGCCTGGAACTTGCCGTGTAGTTGGTTTTGAACTAATGGAGATTCAACTGTGTCTACCCATGCAGTGCTATTGTTAAAGGCGTGTACCACCATGCCCATCACCTAAACTTAGATTCTTATATCGAGTTGAGCGTGTAATCAGTGTTAGGGCACGGGTCTAGCATGTGAGGCTAGCTCTTTAGATCTAGATTTGACTTTAGATTTATCTATATCAACCACTCAGTTGCCTTAAAATCCTTTTTTATTTTAAGACTTTTATTATTAGCTGGGTGTGATGTCACATACCTTTAATCCCAGCACTCATAGAGGCAGAGGCAGGCTGTTCAGCTGTGAGTTCAAGGCCAGCTTGGTCTACAAAGCAAGTCCAGGACAGCCAAGGCTACACAGAGAAACCCTGTCTCAAAGAAATCAAAACAAAACACCAACAGCAAGAGATTTTTATTATTTACCTTTCCTGATATTTACCAATTTCCTGAATTTTGAAATCATTCTTCGATATAAACAAAAGAGCTAGAACCCAAGCAAAGGCAGAAGTAGTTCCTAGTCTTTCTCTTCTTGGGGTAGAGCATACTTTTGATATATGGTTTTAATACATGGTTTTGTGTAACTCGAGAGCATCATTTTGAAGGACTTTAGCATCTTTGCTCATAGAACCTTTTTAATACTGAGGCTTACATTTACCTCTAAAGATGGAGCTTCCACATTTTGTAATTTTTCTAGGCAAGGAGACTGACCATTTACACCTCTCCCATTCCTGCTGTGCTGGAGTAGAGCAGAGAGCTGGGGACGGGGCACCTTCCCTCAGATCAGCTTGACCTTGAGTCACTGATGCCGGGCCGTCTTTACCTCAGGTTTCTGAGTTGTCGCCTCCCTTGATTGGCAGTAACTTGTTCAAAATGAACTCTATGCTAAGAATTATCAGTTCATTTAACCTTGACAAGACACTTGGCATGTGTGGTGGGAACTGTTCTTGTTTCACTTGAGAAGTGAAACAGTAGGCTGCTCAAGGGTCAAGTGCTGTGGGCGAAGTCTCATATTTGGACTCTAAATTTCTCCAGTTGAATACCTTTGCTTGGGTAGGATTCCTCATTACACCAAGCTTTAGTTTCTTCTTCAAAACATTAGGGCTGAGTGACATGATCTCTATTGAGATTAGATGTCCTCACCTGTAACCCGGATCTTGGGTTACAGATGTATAATAACAGTTGCCAGTGAAAGGTAGCTTCAGGCTGTTTAGTTTCATGGCCTAGCTTTCAAGCATACAAGATGGTATATAAATCTAGGGATATTGGAGACTCAGTTATCTTCTAGCTACATGTGAGATCAGACCTAACAGTTCGTGGTTAGTAAACAAGAATTCTCGACCTCTGTAGTGAGAAGCCATCATGGTATAGCTCTGGGTTCCCACATCATTATCTTATTGAAGAATATTGAATCATTTTATGTCTTTTGCTGTCCATTCTTTCCACTGAAGCAGAGATACAGCACCTTTGAGTATCACAAAAGTTAAAGAAGCTGTTTTAATATAAATGATCTAGTAATGTTTCTGGCCCACGTGGGTGCTTGATAAAATAAGCACATCACACATGTAATAGTAATCAATGAGCTGATTACTTACACAGCAGGTGGGTGTGTAATAAAGTAAATGAATAATACTTGTAATAGTAACGAATGAATTGGTTCATTGCATAGAGTTGTAGAGAAATAAATAATTATCAAATTCGGCCATCACTGATGTTCACATAAAATACCAGTCTTAGGTGACCTTTGAAATACCTTTGGTCTTCCAGGGAAAGAATTTTCTACTAAGTTTGCTTCTTTCCCCAAAGGAATAAAAAGCTGAATAATTGACAATAATATCCACCCACAGTTTTAGCTTTCTGTTGAGTCTCACCACCTCAGGCAAACTAATAGGTCCAACCCTGGACAGAGGGAGCGCAGTGTCAGCTAATCCAGTTTGAGCTGTCGCTCTTGGCTCTATCCTTTGATGCTTTTGGCAGACTTGATGAACCCGGAGGCCTGAGGCTTGGGTGGATTAGTCATTTTCATTAGATGCCTGAGTATTAGGAACCCATCCCTTGATTCAGTCTGATCTGCATGGGAATCATGGAGTGGGTAAAGTACTTAATCCAGCTCTCTTCCTTCTTCCTTCTCCTTAGGTCAAGGCTGAGGATGAGTTTTATACTCAGTGTAGTTGACAACTATGTTTCTTCATAAAATCACCAAACTTTTTGGTTTTCATTTGGAAAATGGCACTGTGCCCTATTATGTTGAAGTGAAATGTAAACAAAGTTCAGAGTCAAGGTTAGCAACCACTTGGGAAAGCTGGAGAGTGAAATATTTGGGGCTACAATGGGCAATGCTGGCATCACTTATATATCCTTTGTTGGTTATTCTTATAGAATATTGTAGAATTACTAAATTTATGAAAGTCCTTCCTAGCTGGACAGAAGGTATTAGATCTGGACGAGGCCCTATCCAGTGATCTCACTGGTTGGCAAGAAAATGGATGTAGCCATAAATATTTAGTGACCTGTTTTTTTGTTCCATAGTTTTACCAAAGATGGGTGTTAAACAGTTGCAAAAGATTTTATTGTTAGTCATGCACTTGGAGTTACATCTGTCTTCCTTTTGAAGTGCTATTATAATTAGTGCAAACAAATCGTAACAAGTAAAGGAAAAACAGCTTTGACTGTTTTAAGAATAAGAAATTAGGGGCTGGAGGGATGGTGCAGAAGGTATGAGTGTTTGCTTCTCTTGCAGAGAACCTGAATTCAGTTAGTTCTCGGCATACACGCTGGGTGTCTCACAACCACCTGTAACTCCTGTTCCAGGGGATCTGAGGTCCTCTTCTGGCCTCTGCAGGCACCTATAGTCATGTGTACACACCCACACACAGATATACATGTACATACATATAACTTTAAAAAACGCAAATAAATCTTGAAAAATTGCCTGCTTGGAAATGGTACACACGTGTGCCTCGTGGCACACACACGATACTTTAGTTCTGTTCACTTTCCCTCCCGGTCTCATGTTTACAGTTAGCTTAGAAAAGCTTTCAGTGTCCTGCCAAACTGAAATGTTATTTGAAGTAAGGGAAGGCTTGCCGTAAAGTCTTAGATTGACAGTCATATTTGTGTTTGTATTCCTACTTCGTCCTTCATTATTTTATTTGTATATTTGGTTTCAGCAGAAAAGATAAAATCTTAGTACACAGGAGTTGGGGAAAATGCATATTCTGCAAGTGTTTTGGTTTTTTTTCTGTTCTGTTTAGTCTGACCAAAGGCAATTCATGGGAGGAAAGGATTTATATAGCCTGAACTTCCAGGTCATGGTCTATCATTGAGGGAAGTCAGGGTAAGAACCAAACCAGGAACTTGAAAGCAGAAATCATAGCAGAACTCTGTTCTCTGTCTCAGCTACAGGCTCGGCCACGAGCTCATGCTTAGCTAACTCTCTTATATAACCCCGGCCCCCTACAGTGGTCTGGACCCCCTATGTCAATTAATAATCAAGACAATTCTCCTCAGACATGCCCACAGACCAATCTGATCTAAGCAATTCCTAAATCAAGGCTTTCCTCTCAGATGAACTGTCAAGTTGACGGTTCAATCTAACTAGGGTGTCAAGTGATTCTTATCTCTTCCTTTCATCTTCTCTTCTTCTGCCTTTCCCTCTATTTTCCTTTATTTTGTTCTGCAGAAGGTTCAGGCATGAACCTAGGAGACTTGAGTTCCTAGGCAGTTTGTTTTCTGGGAAGGGTAGCACTGATACTCCCTGATATCATCTGCTGTGTTCTGTTTGTTTGAGCATGTTAACCACATGTGTCTTATTTTTGGTGCATTTATTTTGAAAAGGTACCATTCTCTGCCCGTGGGTAGGTACACAGCCAGAGCCAAAAGACAAAACAAACAAACAAACAAACAAACAAACAAAAAACAACAAAAAAAATCCCCAAACCTTTCTCTTCAGTTCATTTCTACCAACCCAGAGCATAAGTAAGAAAAATTAATACCCAGGAGGATGCTATGGAGTACAAAGTCAGCAAATCCCTGGGTCCTGAGACAATCCCATAATAGAGTGTTCCCTGTGTTTAGGAGTCATATCACTGCACGTGGCCCTGAAGATATGAAAGTGCGCTGTTTAGGAGACCTGAGTTCTTCATGGTCAGGAACAAGTCACCTGGCCTCCTTACACCTTTCAGTCACCCAACAAAGTGGGGAGAGGTGGGACAGAATATTTTTGGAGTTCTTGCGTTTATGTATGAATTTTGTGACTTAACAAGGCTGATTCCAGTTTAAGAAAAATAATTATGGAAACAAATGGTAAAAATAACTGAACAGGTTTGTACTCTTGAATGAAAGGAAGTGTTTAAAGCATATCACTGTAGCATTGTTGTCTATATCAGGGCTTCTTACGCTTTTTCTACTCATGACTCCCTTTTGGTCAACAAATGTTTAAATACAACCTTATGTGTATGGGTAGTTCAGAGGAATATATATTAGACACCTACTGATAATAAATTATAAATAACCATTTAAAGATAATTCCATGGCATGCATATATATAAAGCATAACCATTTATGAATGATTAAAGCAAGTTTGCATACTGGTGAGACAGATGTGCTTGCTTATTTTTACTGAACAATTTAATCGTGGCTGAATATTCAATACTGCATTATGTAGACGGGTCTTCAATGCTCTTCAGAGTTGATCGGTGTTTTTATCTTACTAACTGCCAATACCCAGCATGCCACTTGACATAACTATGTATTGCAAAGCAGCAAGACTATATTTAGGGCCATTTCAGAAATTGTTGGAAACTCTGTCCTAATCCCAAGTCAAACTTACACTTAAGAGTTGTTTTATGAAACTCAAATCAGCAACTCAAACAGCATTTTTCAAAATTCAGCGCTACAACCCAATACACACCACTTGGGTAAACACTAAGGAATGGCAGTAGGGCAGTATGGAAGCCTTGTTTCCCATCATGAAGCCATTACGTTTCCAGGAAAGCAGAATGGCCTGTGTGTCTAGTGAAAACATGCCAACATTAATATACAGTAGCATAAAATTGCATCCGAGGTGCGCCAGGCAGTGTTCATTGGTGTTTCATGGTATGTGACAGCACATGGTGTCACGACCCATGATTTTAAAAGCTTTGCTTTTTTTGTGTGATACACACAGATCTTATTTATTGGGTATTTACTGTAGGATTTTTCCTGGATGATCTCAATACTTATTCCTACCCCGCAAAGTGTATGTATTAGTAGCCACATGTTAAACCAAGAAGTAGATACTCAGAGAGATGCCGTGAGTAAAACCAAATGCATTTTATTTCAAGCCCCACACTCTTCCCATTGGTCCTCTGTTTGCCTGGCTGTCAACCTGAACCAGTTTTCTTAGAGCAAATCCATCAGCTCCCCTACTTGGGAAGGACGTGGCTAACCAAAAATCTCATGCTGCTTCTTTCATGCCTTGTCTTTCTTAGGCCACCTCGAGATTTAGACTCCAAGGCTTGCATTTCTATTGGAAATCAGGTGAGAAAAGCCATATCCACTGATGGATACTTAGAACTCGTTTGTACGCTTCCCCACTGAACACTGAAGAATTTGTTTCCTGTGGCGGACTGTCAGGGAATGGGCCGAAACAGGTTTTGAATTAAAAGGGAACTGACTTGGGGTGCTTTTACTATTTTCAGTTGTGAATTGCAGTCAAATGATTGTGATACAGCATGGAAGGCATTTGAAGGCAATAGATGGTTCTTTTGGGAGTATGTTTTTCAAGGCCACGCAGGTCTAGTTGCTATTAGCCAGTCATAGATTATAAGGAACTATAGATAGATTCAGAGGCACAGTTTGAAATCCAGTTTGGGTGGAATTGCATTAGTTGCTGGGGACAAGCAGGTATCTACCATAGGAGCCTAAATATTTCCTGGTCCTCCTTGCTTTGAGTGGCACCTTCACATGTTAAAAAACTTATGGTCCATGGGCTGGAGAGATAGCTCAGTGGTTAAGGTCACTGGATGCTCTTCCAAATGGATTGGGGTTCAAATCCCAGCACCCACATGGCAGTTCACAACTGTCTGTAACTCCAGTTCCAGGGGATCTGACACCTTCACACAGACATGCCTGGGGACATACATGGAAGCAAAACACAAATGTAAATAAAATAACATAATTAAACAAACAAATAAACAAAACCTATGGCCTAGGGATCACAGCAAGGACACCAGAAGAAAGCAGGTAGAGGGCAGCATACTCAGTACACTGTGTAGTTTTCTGTTTTCTCTTCAGTGACTGCTCTTCCTCCTTGCAGAACTTTGAGGTGAAGGCAGATGACCTAGAGCCCATAGTGGAGCTGGGACGAGGTGCGTACGGGGTGGTGGAGAAGATGCGGCATGTACCCAGCGGGCAGATCATGGCGGTGAAGGTAGAGTTGACGTTCCACAAAATGCTTTAATTCTTTACTGTATGCACGTGCCCATCTTGATTGTGAGCTGGCCATTTTTATAGAAGTGAAACATCCCACAATAGAATAAAAAAAGAAGTACTCTTTTATGGATCAGTATTTCACTTGAACTTTGAACAAGGTTCTCCGTCAACCTTTGTCATATCTACTTTTATTTATTTCCCAAGTCTTCCCTGTTCTCCCACTTTTAATTTTTAAAGAATTTTTGAGACACTGTGTGTGTGAGTGAGTGAGTGAGTGAGTATGTACATGGATGCAGTGCCCTTGGAGGCTAGTGGAGGGCGTCAGAAATCCTAGAGCTATAATTGTAGGCAATTGTGAGACACTTGATTTGGAGTCTAGGAACTGAACTCTGGTCTTCTGCAAGTACAGTATGTGCCCTTAACCATCTCTCTAGTCATGTAACTAATTACACTTAAAGTAACTAGTAGTATTTTAAATACCTCATCTGAGACCAATCCAAATTAAAATTTCCTTGATTATCTCAAAGCATTGTTATTCTATTGTTGCTGTTTTATCAAACAAGATTGTAGATAAAAGCCACTGTAGCTACATCTTGAGAGAACTGACCTTGAAAATCAAGAATTAAAAACTGAGAAACAAAATTGTCTATATTTGTTGACTGGGTAGAGCTACGGGCAGAAGTTTGGAGTCAGCCTGCTTACCTAAGGTAGATTCTGAGTAGTCTAGAGGTGACTTTAGAATGTGGGAAGCTGTGACCTTAGAATGTCCAAATGATAACATTTTATGTTAGAGATACAGTTATCTGTGGCTTTTGTGTCCCAGTTGTATTCCAGAATGGATTCCCTAAGGATGCCTATGGTTGACTATAGCTTTGGTAGCTATAGTATTCAACATTCTCTCAAAGTGGGGATTTTCACCTTTTCTGCTATTTTATTTTTTGTTTTAAAGATTTATTTCTTTTTACTGTATGTGTAAGTATATGTGTGTGCCTCACTGCATGTATGTATACCATGTGTGTGCAGTGCCTACAGAGACCAGAAAAGGGCATCAGTTTTTCTGTAACTACAGTTACAGACACTTGTGATCTGCCATGTTGGTACCAGGTACCAAATCTGGTTCCTCTGCAAGACAGCAAGGACTCTTAACTACTAAGCTGTTGCTCCAGCCCCGGCTGCTTTTCTTTTAAAACTTTGGGACCCTAGAGAAGCAGGAAGCAATCAGTGGTGTCACATTTTACATTGAGCTGACATAAACATTAAACCAGATTGATTTTGCAGCTTTGGAGTGCTTTCCCATACACCTGCCCACTCTCTGAAATACACTATGTGTTTGCTTCTAAGCATGGGCTTCTCAGGAAATCAAAGGGTCAACCATCTTCATTATTTTTCACTTGTTCAAATAACAAGTACTTAGGGGTGCTATGGGTGAGGTTTCTGCTAACAGTGTGAAGTCTGATTCTGTCCTTGGGATGGGGTTCTGGCGGGCCCCTGCCTTTTCAGCTGATTCTTCCCCAGAGCAGTAACCGTACATTTCCTGTTTGTTTCCACTCAGAGGATCCGGGCCACTGTCAATAGCCAGGAGCAGAAACGACTACTGATGGATCTGGATGTTTCCATGAGGACAGTGGACTGTCCCTTTACCGTCACCTTCTATGGGGCGCTCTTCCGGGAGGTAGGTGACCCTTCTGTTCAGTGTCCAAGGAGAACAACAACCTATGAGTCTCTGATCTCATAGTCTTACTGCTCTCTGCTGGGCTGCTTCTTGGAGATAATTTTCTTTGCTTTTAAATTATTTTAAAATCATGAGGAGTGGGTGCTGGAGAGATGGCTCAGAGGTTAAGAGCACTGGCTGCTCTTCCAGAGGTCCCGAGTTCAATTCCTACCAACCACATGGTGGCTCACAACCATCTATAATGAGATATGGTGCCCTTTTCTGGCACATAGCATACACATAGGCAGAATACTGTATAAATAATAAATGAATAAGTCTTTTTAAAAAATCATGAGAAGAAGCCATCTCTTTCTTCCAGAAGCTCAAAAGAAATAGCCTTTGGGAAAAGTTGTTGGTTGTTTTTTCTCTCTCCCCGCCCCCCTCCTAATTGATAATCCCTGAACTTATTGGTGTCCAGGGCGATGTGTGGATCTGCATGGAGCTCATGGATACGTCACTAGATAAATTCTACAAACAAGTCATTGATAAAGGCCAAACAATTCCAGAGGATATCTTAGGGAAGATAGCAGTTTCTGTGAGTACATCCTGAACCTCGCCTACTCAAGGAGAGCGGGAGAAGTGTAGGCTTTGTGTCTTTGCCTAATAACCACCATCTAACATATCTGTGGGTACTGTGTCAGTGGGAGGCTAATGCTTTTCTTAACAGTCTCTGTGTAGTACATTCAGCCATTGACCTGGTAAACCATGCCAAATTCCTCTATCTTAGTTTTGTTTCTTTGTCTGTGATAAAACAAAACAAAATGAAACAAAACAAAAATCCCCGCAGAAGCAACCTAAGGGAGAAAGGGTTTAATTAACTCACAATTCCGGGCTACAGATCATCATTATAGAGAAATCTAGGTGTTAAGAACTTAAAGTGGCTAGTCATATTACATCTATAGTCAACGGCAGAGAGCAGTGAGTTAATGAACGCATTTTGCTTTCTATATTTTTATGCAGTCCAGAATCTTCTACCCATAGAATGGTGCCACCCACATTGGGCAAGGCCTTTCCACTTAAATGAACATAATCATGAAAATCTTCCACAGAGAAGCCCATAGGCCAACTTGATCTAGGCAATCTCCCTTTAGACTGTCCTTCAAGGTGATTCCAGATTGTGCCAAGCTGACAATTTAAACTCACCATCATGGCCTCCAAACCTGTATTCATCATCTGTGACTGCCATTCCTCCATCTGTACTCACACATACTTTAGCTCAACTTTCATTCATAGAATTTTTAATGTTTTCCTAACACTAAGGTGTAAGAGGAACTAGAAGTCAAGGCAACCTTAATGGCTGCCAAGGTTCAGGAAGGTGGCATTAAAATGATGCTTCGGAGGGATAAAGGAGGTGTCTCTGCAATCCTCCTTGGTGGGAGGAGTCCAATTTAGATAACTTCCCATTGTTTTTCTGATTAGGGCTACTACTCTTTGAGAGAATCACTCATTCGGCAACTTTGAGCAAGGAACATTAATAGTGTTGAACACCCTTAACATTCAGCTTCTTTCCAGTGATTGAGGTCAATAAATCTACCCTGTTTCTCTTGCAGATTGTAAAAGCCTTAGAACATTTACACAGTAAGCTCTCTGTTATCCATCGAGGTAAGCATGTATAGAGCTGTCTTGGCAGCTGCATTTGCTAAGTTCATTTCTTTTTCCTGGTGTCTCTTTTCCTCTCCCTCTCTTCCCTATATGTATAGGGGTGGGGTTGAATTAGGCAAGAGGGCTAAAGGGTTTTCCCATGGGACTGAAGAAAAGAATGTCAGGAGTTGTTTTAATTTTCGGTTACTGTAACAAAACACTTGACGATGTCAACTGATAAAGAGGAAAGGCTAATTTTTGGATCACAGATTTGAAGGTTTCAGTGTGTGGTTTACTACTCTTGCCTTTTGGCTAGTGGTGAGGTAGGGCAAGATGGTGGGGCCATGTTGTAGAGGAAGCTCATTCACCTTATGGCCAGGAAGGAAAGGGAGATGATGAGCTGGGCATCCCATAATCCCCTTCAAGGGCAGTCCCCTGTGACCTAAAACATTCCTACCTGTTAAAGATTGCAGCCTCCCGCAGTAGGACTAAGCTGAGGACTAAGCCTGTAGCACACGGGCTTTTGGAAGACATTTCAGATTCAGGCTGTAAGCCATGGATGTGAGGGAAAACCCCAGCTTGTCCTGGGCCCGCTGTGGGAGGAGGCGGTTAGATGAATCAGAACCTGTGTCTTAACAAGGTCCTGGGATGTGTCTTCGAGAGTGCAGTGTGGAAATCTCCAGAATAAAGCTGAGCCTTCCCAGGCTGTGGGAAGTGCGGGGAAAAAAATGATGTTGTCTCTTTCTTCTCATCCTTCTTCCTATCCCTCCTCTTTTTCTGTTATCTCTTATTCATTTATTTTTATTTGTGCATGTATGCAGGTATATTTGTGTGGGGGCTTATGTACAAACGTTTGTGTGTGTGTGTGCACACTTGTGGCTTATGTACGAACTGACCAGCTTTTTATGTGGGTTTCTAGGGGCTTGCACCCATGGTACAGTGTGCGCTTTTATGTGCTGAGCCATCTTCCTGGCTGTGCTGTCATGTTTTTATCTAATCAGATCACCTATCCTTCTCTATCCATCTCTCTCATAATATCGTTCCTTAAGTTTGGTTTTTACTTACTTGTATATGCCACGTTAGTGCAGAGCCCACAGGGGCCAGAAGAGGTCATTGGATCCGTTGGAGCAAGAGTAGCAGGCTGCTGAGAACTGCCTGATGTGGGTGCTGGGATCTGAACGTACGTTTTCCAGCAGAGCAGCAAGGCTTCTAGCTGCTAAGGCATCTTTGTAGACTCTAAAGCCACCATTAGTATAGATGTTTTTAGTGACGTTAAGAAGAGCCATCTCAGAAAATATATCCCTTAAAAATTCTATATAGGTATTCTCAATAAAGGGATAACTAGCAAAATGTCAATCAAACATCCTGGAAATAGGAAAGTACCATATATGGAAGTAGTGTAAAGGACAAGGAGGAGCTGATTATTGCTGGAAGATTCTAGTCAGGGGTAGCTTGCACTTTATAGAGTAAGTGGGTTTTTGCAGAACTTAGCAGAGGTACTCATGGGTATGAAGGCCTGTGCTTGGGGCTATTCTTAAACTCTGTGAACTTGGATACAGTGTAAAACCCTGCACACTATACCTGCTATTGCTAGCATTAATTGGTAGCTGTAAATCTGGGAAAATAGGAGAGTGGAATATAGGAAGAAAGTGAGAAGAGAGATGAGAACAATTATCTGTATGTGTGGAAGTTTTTTGAACTTTTTTTCTAGAGTGTATGTAAAGTTATGGAAGTAATAAAGTGATATTTGGTGTGCCATCCAGTTTAAGAGAAAAATAATAAGGGATTAGCTTAAAGTTTTTTCTTTTCTTTTATGAGACGAGCTCTCCTGTAGCCCAGGATGGTCTCAGACTTGCTATGTAGCTAAAGGGATATTCCTGCTTCTGTCTCTGAAGTTCTGGGCTTAGAGGCCTGTGCTATCACACCCAGCTGAAGACTAACTTTAGAACAAACCTATTCTTTTTATTGTATGTCATTTGTGGAAAGTGTACCAGAGAGCAGAAGTTTAGCTGACCTTTCTAATTCCATCATCTAAAGAGAGTAAAAGTTCGTCTTCACAGGCAGGCCAATGGGTGGGTTGTTTTCCTAATGATGGTTCATTTATTACCCCTGCCCATGTCTGAGCATGCCTGCGTCTATAACATTTTGCACCTTGGTGGCCTTTGATGAATAGAGGTTTCAATCAAAATGTCTTGCTGCGGCCATACTTGACATAGTGTTTGTTACTTTCTTCCTTTTCATTCTTCAACCTCTTACTTTCACACTAAGTATTCAGTAGAGCACTTTATGTGTGTGTGTGTGTAATGTGTGTGTTGTATGTGTGTGTGAGTGTGGGTGCTTGCATGCCACTGCTTGTTTGTAGAAGTCAAAGAGAAACCTCAGGTGTTGGTCCTTGCTTTCTACCTCATTTGAGGCAATGTCTTGTTCATTGCTGTGTTCATCAGGTTAGCTGTCCCATGAGCTGCTGGGAAGTCTGTCCGTGTTTCCCTTCTCCCTGCAAAAATGCTGGGATTACTACACACAGTGCACCAGGCCTTTTACACCGGCACTGAGTATTTGCACTCAGGTTACTGTGCCTGGATGACAAACGCTTTTACCCAGTGAGCCAGCCCTGATAGATCCCTTTGGTTTGGTCTTTTAAGTTCTTACTACACACATGGAAGCAATGAAATGGAAAGATAAGCAGAGGAGACAGATTTTCCCACTTGGAGATTCCTAATTCTGACCAAGTGGAAAGGAGCAAGCTGTGTGTACCCGTGAGTCAGGGTTGGCGTGACATTTGTGTTGGGCTGCTTGGCAAACACAGGTGTTGCAAGACGCGTGGAGAGTCTAGCGCCCTCTAGCAGTGAAGAAGCAACTCTCCATTCTCTCCTTCAGATGTCAAGCCTTCTAATGTGCTCATCAACACCCTTGGCCAAGTGAAGATGTGTGATTTTGGAATCAGCGGCTATTTGGTGGACTCTGTTGCTAAAACAATTGATGCAGGTTGCAAACCATACATGGCTGTAAGTACAACACCCAGAGGGTGTGTGTGTCTGAGAAACATACCTGCTTGCAAAAACCAGGCCAGAAAATAAGAAATGGATGAATGAGGGAAAATAGGAATGGACCTCAGATTCAGAAAGTATTCTACATGTGTCCTTTTTCTTAAAGTTCTAATGTCAGAAATCATTATCACTTGCTCATGTATTGTCTCCATCCTTTGAGGTTGCTGTAACCAAATACCATAAACCAGACACCTTACAGAACACAGAAGTTTTTTGGTTTTTTTTTTTTTTTTTTTTTGAGTTTCTCACTCCGATGAGAAGTCCAAGATCAAGATTTTGGAAGATTCAGGGTGGGGTGAGGGCCTGCTTCCCTGGCTCATTTGAAGCTCCTTGCTGTGTCCTCAAGTGGTGGAAGTAGCAGAGGAACTCCCTAAGGCTTCTTTTATGAGGGTACTAACCTCATTCATGAGGAATCTACCCCAAGTGCAAAGTCATCTTTTGCAGACACAACTTCCTTTTTGGTCACAGGTGGGTTAAGCTTTTACCACATGCATTTTTGGGTGACACAAACATGCAAACCATAACATACATTATGTTTCAGAATTAAGCCAAAACGACATAGTATTTGAAAATGCACGAAAGCAATACGCAGTGCCGCACAGTTTTGCACACCTGATTGCTGACGATGGAGGACTGTGGGGAACTGAAGTTCCTCACACAAAGCAGCTGTGGGCATCACAAACTCCTCAGGATATGTGCGCATTCACTGCCCATGAGCGAGAACTTGAAATCCTTTCAGCTGCAGCGATACATCCATCTTGGAATCAAGGACGCATGTTTTGGGGTAGAAAACTGCTTGTCCGCATCTGAGTCAAAGTCCCCAGGGTCTCGTAAATCAGGTGGTAGCTAGGAACTTCCGCAGGTTCTTTTTTAGTGGGTTTCGAGTTGTTGATGTTTTTAGCCAGCGATGATTTCAATGGCTAGAGAAGTTTTTGAATGTGTACCCTGGTTCTTCATAAGGCAATTACAATTTGCTATGAGGGATCTGAATTCATTGTTGCCGCTTAAAAAGGACCAACGTAAAGAGGGAAGGCCCTGTGGAGACATTTCATGGCTTGTGATTTCCTGTGATTTCCCAGTTTTTTAGCCTGGGACGCATGTTAACAGAGTCAAATAACTCATACAGCAACCGAGGCTGTCTTCCCCCCGGGCCTTATCAAGCTGCACGTGGCATCTCAATTGTCTTTTTATTTCTTCGCTGTCTCCTTTCTAGCCTGAACGAATAAACCCCGAGCTCAATCAGAAGGGCTACAGTGTGAAGTCTGACATTTGGAGTCTGGGCATCACGATGGTAACCTATGATCCTCTGTGTGGGCTGTGATCTTTGAACATGAAACTGTGGGGTAGGCTTTGAGAACCCAGATGCAAATGCCTTTGATATCACACTTGGGTACCCTGTCCCATCTGAGGTGGCAGGTCATTTTCCAGGGCTGACTGTTTCCAGAAGGGTTCAGTGGAACCCCTATAGTGGGATCTGGCAGTCCAAAATTTTCTCTTTCTGTCTTTAACTAGTCATATGACTTTTAATAACACAAGTATATTCATAGACCATATTTCTGAAAGAAAGGGGATTAATACGTTCCTTATAGTTTAAGATGAGGAGGCCACATGCCCTAAGATATATATTTTAATTTTTGAGACCAGATCTCATGTAGCCTAGGCTGGCTTTAAAATCTTTAGGTAGCCCAGGGCGACCTTGAACTTCTGATCCTCCTCTCTCCAGTCCCAACATGTTGGGATTAGAGGCATGTACCACCATGCTTAATTTGATACCATGATGGGAACCGAACCCTGGATTCATGGCAAGCACTCTGCCAACGGGGTGCCGTCCTCAGCTCTGCAGGGAACATTTTCATGGAGGAAGTTTTGGGTGTTGAAGTTAGCTCTATCCTGAGAACACAATAGTGGATGGTGTACTTTCCCAAGCATGGTTCTACGGCTGTACACTCAGTGCCTTATCTGTAACCCCGAGGTCTGGAATTATTTACTGTGTTCCTGGCTCCTGCCCAGGGCCAGCAGCTGAGTTAGCCCATGCCCCCTCCCAAAAAAACATGGGATTCTCTAACAGCAGAGTGGCCTTTATTCAAGTCCAAAAAAAGATCAGCCATTTGGTCCTGCGTAATTTTTTTTTTTTAATTTTCCATTTTACCAAGAGACCTGTAGGTGGCGGCAGAGTGCTGCCAAAGTCTTAAGCATTCCTTTTCTGGCAGGAGACTTGAAAAACTGGTTGCTTCCTGTCTTGAACTTTCATGCTCTTGGCCGATAAGTTTTTATGAAATTGCTCTGGGTGTTATTAGGTAGCTTTAAAGATCTGTTGCTGGTGAGATAATATTTAAGAAAAGCCAGCACTAAGATCTTGTGAGAACTGGTCATTAGCTTATTTTTTCTTCCCCAATTACACTTGGCCTTCATCTCTAGTCCACCTAAAAGGAAACACAGCTGCTTCCTAATGAGCCCTTCTTACACGGTTGCCTCCCCCCGTTTCCCTCCTTTTAGATTGAGCTGGCCATCCTTCGGTTTCCCTACGATTCTTGGGGCACTCCCTTCCAGCAGCTAAAACAGGTGGTAGAAGAGCCGTCCCCGCAGCTCCCTGCAGACAAGTTCTCCGCAGAGTTGGTTGACTTTACCTCACAGTGGTAAGAGAACCCTGCTCCCCAACAGACCTATGCTAAAGAAGACGGGTCGGTCACGTGACTCTCCTCCACGGGAGTCTAACCCATCACATACATTCATTCCAGAAGGGTCCACAGAGTACGTCCTCCGGCTGCAGGGCACAGCCCTTGCCCCTACCCCGCAGTCCCACTGAAACTAGTAGTAGGAAACTCACTGAAGCCAATATTTATTCGACAGCATTACGGTTGGGAAGACCAGGGCTGGAGAGATGCATAGGGTATTTGGAGGGTAGAAATTCAGATGGGTTCTTTTTGTTGGAGGAAATAAGTCCTGAGCTGAGGCCATTTAGAGGCATTTCCCCAGCTAAGGTGAGTGAGGAAGGAGAGGCATCCCACAGAAGGTCGTTGCTGTACGGTGTCACCCAAGCAATAAAGATGTCTCTGAGACCCGGTGGCGGCAAGTTAATTTTTTTTAAATGTAATTTATTTATTTTTATATCAATCACAGGTTAGGTACTTTGCATCCCAGGTGTAGCTCCCTCCCTCATTCCCTCCCACTCTCCCACTCCCTCCCTCATCTCCTCCCCACCCCCTCCAAGTCCACCAACGGGGGAGGACCTCCTCCCCTTCCATCCGACCCCAGTTCATCTTGTCTCCTCAGGGCTGGCTGCAATGTCCCCCCCTGGGATCTAGCCAGGCTGTTACTCTCTGGCATGTATGGGGGAGGGTCAAAGAGCCAGCTATTGAGTTCATGACTGAAACAGTCCCTGTTCCCCTTACTAGGGTCTTCAGTTGGACACCGAGCTACCATGGGCCACATCTGAGCGGGGGTTGTTCTTAAGTCATAAGTAATAATAATGTCATTCCTGGTATTTCCTTCTAAAGGGAAATATTATTTTCTCAGTACATCAAAATTCTACGGAGTAGGAGTGATATATGGAAACTGTGCTGCATGGCTTTATAACAGCAGATGAGAAGCCTAAGAACCACCATTATATACCAGACAGTGTCGATCCCTCATGTACGTGTACTCACGTCTGTGTGTGTGCCTGTATGTGTGTCCCTGTGTGTGTATTTACGTCTGTGTCTATATGTGTATCTGTGTGTGGGAGGGGGGTTCAGGTTATGTGTGGGCAGGTGCAAATGAAGGTCAGAAGTCAACCTTGGGCTCATTCCTAGGGAGCCAGCCATCTTTGCTGGTTTTGGTGATGGGGCAACTCTCATTGGTCCAGGACCCACCAAGTAGGTTAAACTAGCTAGCCAATAAGCCTCCAAAACCTGCTCTCT
>JAQQSO010000347.1:0-154123 GCA_028658305.1 Pachyuromys duprasi | reverse complement strand
ACTAGCACAATCTCCTTCTAGGCTACATCTTCCCACATCAATTAATATAATCAAAAACAATCCCCCAATCAGATTGCCCACGGAGCAGCCTGATCTAAACAATCCCTCAGAGCCTGTAGATTGTGTGAAAGTGACAGTTAAAATTAACTTGCCAACATATGGTACATACTCACTTACACAGACCTATAGGATAGGAAGGTCATGCTGAAATCTACACACCTATGGAAGATATACAAGAAGGAGGACCCAGGTTGGTATGATCAATGCTCGTTTAGATGAACAAATGGGATGGACATTGAATGGAGGATAATACAAGCAACAGGACAGGAGCATACCAAAGAGGGCCTCTGAAAGAATCAATATAGCAATGTATCAAAGCAGATATTAAGAATCACAACCAAGCTTTCAGCAGAGGGCGAGAAATAATAATAAAAATAGGGGAAGTTAGTAAGACTTGGGGAGAACAAGAGCTCCACAAAGACCAAACTGAGTAGGGCACAGGGGTCTTAGACGAGACAGTTTCTCCAACCAAGGACTATATATGGATATGGCCTAGAACCCCGCTCAGATGTGGCCCATGGTAGCTCGGTGTCCAACTGAAGACCCTAGTAAGGGGAACAGGGACTGTTTCAGTCATGAACTCAATAGCTGGCTCTTTGACCCTCCCCCATACATGCCAGAGAGTAACAGCCTGGCTAGATCCCAGGGGGGGACATTGCAGCCAGCCCTGAGGAGACAAGATGAACTGGGGTCGGATGAAAGGGGAGGAGGTCCTCCCCCGTTGGTGGACTTGGAGGGGGTGGGGAGGAGATGAGGGAGGGAGTGGGAGAGTGGGAGGGAATGAGGGAGGGAGCTACACCTGGGATGCAAAGTACCTAACCTGTGATTGATATAAAAATAAATAAATTACATTTAAAAAAAATTAACTTGCCGCCACCGGGTCTCAGAGACATCTTTATTGCTTGGGTGACACCGTACAGCAACGACCTTCTGTGGGATGCCTCTCCTTCCTCACTCACCTTAGCTGGGGAAATGCCTCTAAATGGCCTCAGCTCAGGACTTATTTCCTCCAACAAAAAGAACCCATCTGAATTTCTACCCTCCAAATACCCTATGCATCTCTCCAGCCCTGGTCTTCCCAACCGTAATGCTGTCGAATAAATATTGGCTTCAGTGAGTTTCCTACTACTAGTTTCAGTGGGACTGCGGGGTAGGGGCAAGGGCTGTGCCCTGCAGCCGGAGGACGTACTCTGTGGACCCTTCTGGAATGAATGTATGTGATGGGTTAGACTCCCGTGGAGGAGAGTCACGTGACCGACCCGTCTTCTTTAGCATAGGTCTGTTGGGGAGCAGGGTTCTCTTACCACTGTGAGGTAAAGTCAACCAACTCTGCGGAGAACTTGTCTGCAGGGAGCTGCGGGGACGGCTCTTCTACCACCTGTTTTAGCTGCTGGAAGGGAGTGCCCCAAGAATCGTAGGGAAACCGAAGGATGGCCAGCTCAATCTAAAAGGAGGGAAACGGGGGGAGGCAACCGTGTAAGAAGGGCTCATTAGGAAGCAGCTGTGTTTCCTTTTAGGTGGACTAGAGATGAAGGCCAAGTGTAATTGGGGAAGAAAAAATAAGCTAATGACCAGTTCTCACAAGATCTTAGTGCTGGCTTTTCTTAAATATTATCTCACCAGCAACAGATCTTTAAAGCTACCTAATAACACCCAGAGCAATTTCATAAAAACTTATCGGCCAAGAGCATGAAAGTTCAAGACAGGAAGCAACCAGTTTTTCAAGTCTCCTGCCAGAAAAGGAATGCTTAAGACTTTGGCAGCACTCTGCCGCCACCTACAGGTCTCTTGGTAAAATGGAAAATTAAAAAAAAAAAATTACGCAGGACCAAATGGCTGATCTTTTTTTGGACTTGAATAAAGGCCACTCTGCTGTTAGAGAATCCCATGTTTTTTTGGGAGGGGGCATGGGCTAACTCAGCTGCTGGCCCTGGGCAGGAGCCAGGAACACAGTAAATAATTCCAGACCTCGGGGTTACAGATAAGGCACTGAGTGTACAGCCGTAGAACCATGCTTGGGAAAGTACACCATCCACTATTGTGTTCTCAGGATAGAGCTAACTTCAACACCCAAAACTTCCTCCATGAAAATGTTCCCTGCAGAGCTGAGGACGGCACCCCGTTGGCAGAGTGCTTGCCATGAATCCAGGGTTCGGTTCCCATCATGGTATCAAATTAAGCATGGTGGTACATGCCTCTAATCCCAACATGTTGGGACTGGAGAGAGGAGGATCAGAAGTTCAAGGTCGCCCTGGGCTACCTAAAGATTTTAAAGCCAGCCTAGGCTACATGAGATCTGGTCTCAAAAATTAAAATATATATCTTAGGGCATGTGGCCTCCTCATCTTAAACTATAAGGAACGTATTAATCCCCTTTCTTTCAGAAATATGGTCTATGAATATACTTGTGTTATTAAAAGTCATATGACTAGTTAAAGACAGAAAGAGAAAATTTTGGACTGCCAGATCCCACTATAGGGGTTCCACTGAACCCTTCTGGAAACAGTCAGCCCTGGAAAATGACCTGCCACCTCAGATGGGACAGGGTACCCAAGTGTGATATCAAAGGCATTTGCATCTGGGTTCTCAAAGCCTACCCCACAGTTTCATGTTCAAAGATCACAGCCCACACAGAGGATCATAGGTTACCATCGTGATGCCCAGACTCCAAATGTCAGACTTCACACTGTAGCCCTTCTGATTGAGCTCGGGGTTTATTCGTTCAGGCTAGAAAGGAGACAGCGAAGAAATAAAAAGACAATTGAGATGCCACGTGCAGCTTGATAAGGCCCGGGGGGAAGACAGCCTCGGTTGCTGTATGAGTTATTTGACTCTGTTAACATGCGTCCCAGGCTAAAAAACTGGGAAATCACAGGAAATCACAAGCCATGAAATGTCTCCACAGGGCCTTCCCTCTTTACGTTGGTCCTTTTTAAGCGGCAACAATGAATTCAGATCCCTCATAGCAAATTGTAATTGCCTTATGAAGAACCAGGGTACACATTCAAAAACTTCTCTAGCCATTGAAATCATCGCTGGCTAAAAACATCAACAACTCGAAACCCACTAAAAAAGAACCTGCGGAAGTTCCTAGCTACCACCTGATTTACGAGACCCTGGGGACTTTGACTCAGATGCGGACAAGCAGTTTTCTACCCCAAAACATGCGTCCTTGATTCCAAGATGGATGTATCGCTGCAGCTGAAAGGATTTCAAGTTCTCGCTCATGGGCAGTGAATGCGCACATATCCTGAGGAGTTTGTGATGCCCACAGCTGCTTTGTGTGAGGAACTTCAGTTCCCCACAGTCCTCCATCGTCAGCAATCAGGTGTGCAAAACTGTGCGGCACTGCGTATTGCTTTCGTGCATTTTCAAATACTATGTCGTTTTGGCTTAATTCTGAAACATAATGTATGTTATGGTTTGCATGTTTGTGTCACCCAAAAATGCATGTGGTAAAAGCTTAACCCACCTGTGACCAAAAAGGAAGTTGTGTCTGCAAAAGATGACTTTGCACTTGGGGTAGATTCCTCATGAATGAGGTTAGTACCCTCATAAAAGAAGCCTTAGGGAGTTCCTCTGCTACTTCCACCACTTGAGGACACAGCAAGGAGCTTCAAATGAGCCAGGGAAGCAGGCCCTCACCCCACCCTGAATCTTCCAAAATCTTGATCTTGGACTTCTCATCGGAGTGAGAAACTCAAAAAAAAAAAAAAAAAAAAACCAAAAAACTTCTGTGTTCTGTAAGGTGTCTGGTTTATGGTATTTGGTTACAGCAACCTCAAAGGATGGAGACAATACATGAGCAAGTGATAATGATTTCTGACATTAGAACTTTAAGAAAAAGGACACATGTAGAATACTTTCTGAATCTGAGGTCCATTCCTATTTTCCCTCATTCATCCATTTCTTATTTTCTGGCCTGGTTTTTGCAAGCAGGTATGTTTCTCAGACACACACACCCTCTGGGTGTTGTACTTACAGCCATGTATGGTTTGCAACCTGCATCAATTGTTTTAGCAACAGAGTCCACCAAATAGCCGCTGATTCCAAAATCACACATCTTCACTTGGCCAAGGGTGTTGATGAGCACATTAGAAGGCTTGACATCTGAAGGAGAGAATGGAGAGTTGCTTCTTCACTGCTAGAGGGCGCTAGACTCTCCACGCGTCTTGCAACACCTGTGTTTGCCAAGCAGCCCAACACAAATGTCACGCCAACCCTGACTCACGGGTACACACAGCTTGCTCCTTTCCACTTGGTCAGAATTAGGAATCTCCAAGTGGGAAAATCTGTCTCCTCTGCTTATCTTTCCATTTCATTGCTTCCATGTGTGTAGTAAGAACTTAAAAGACCAAACCAAAGGGATCTATCAGGGCTGGCTCACTGGGTAAAAGCGTTTGTCATCCAGGCACAGTAACCTGAGTGCAAATACTCAGTGCCGGTGTAAAAGGCCTGGTGCACTGTGTGTAGTAATCCCAGCATTTTTGCAGGGAGAAGGGAAACACGGACAGACTTCCCAGCAGCTCATGGGACAGCTAACCTGATGAACACAGCAATGAACAAGACATTGCCTCAAATGAGGTAGAAAGCAAGGACCAACACCTGAGGTTTCTCTTTGACTTCTACAAACAAGCAGTGGCATGCAAGCACCCACACTCACACACACATACAACACACACATTACACACACACACACATAAAGTGCTCTACTGAATACTTAGTGTGAAAGTAAGAGGTTGAAGAATGAAAAGGAAGAAAGTAACAAACACTATGTCAAGTATGGCCGCAGCAAGACATTTTGATTGAAACCTCTATTCATCAAAGGCCACCAAGGTGCAAAATGTTATAGACGCAGGCATGCTCAGACATGGGCAGGGGTAATAAATGAACCATCATTAGGAAAACAACCCACCCATTGGCCTGCCTGTGAAGACGAACTTTTACTCTCTTTAGATGATGGAATTAGAAAGGTCAGCTAAACTTCTGCTCTCTGGTACACTTTCCACAAATGACATACAATAAAAAGAATAGGTTTGTTCTAAAGTTAGTCTTCAGCTGGGTGTGATAGCACAGGCCTCTAAGCCCAGAACTTCAGAGACAGAAGCAGGAATATCCCTTTAGCTACATAGCAAGTCTGAGACCATCCTGGGCTACAGGAGAGCTCGTCTCATAAAAGAAAAGAAAAAACTTTAAGCTAATCCCTTATTATTTTTCTCTTAAACTGGATGGCACACCAAATATCACTTTATTACTTCCATAACTTTACATACACTCTAGAAAAAAAGTTCAAAAAACTTCCACACATACAGATAATTGTTCTCATCTCTCTTCTCACTTTCTTCCTATATTCCACTCTCCTATTTTCCCAGATTTACAGCTACCAATTAATGCTAGCAATAGCAGGTATAGTGTGCAGGGTTTTACACTGTATCCAAGTTCACAGAGTTTAAGAATAGCCCCAAGCACAGGCCTTCATACCCATGAGTACCTCTGCTAAGTTCTGCAAAAACCCACTTACTCTATAAAGTGCAAGCTACCCCTGACTAGAATCTTCCAGCAATAATCAGCTCCTCCTTGTCCTTTACACTACTTCCATATATGGTACTTTCCTATTTCCAGGATGTTTGATTGACATTTTGCTAGTTATCCCTTTATTGAGAATACCTATATAGAATTTTTAAGGGATATATTTTCTGAGATGGCTCTTCTTAACGTCACTAAAAACATCTATACTAATGGTGGCTTTAGAGTCTACAAAGATGCCTTAGCAGCTAGAAGCCTTGCTGCTCTGCTGGAAAACGTACGTTCAGATCCCAGCACCCACATCAGGCAGTTCTCAGCAGCCTGCTACTCTTGCTCCAACGGATCCAATGACCTCTTCTGGCCCCTGTGGGCTCTGCACTAACGTGGCATATACAAGTAAGTAAAAACCAAACTTAAGGAACGATATTATGAGAGAGATGGATAGAGAAGGATAGGTGATCTGATTAGATAAAAACATGACAGCACAGCCAGGAAGATGGCTCAGCACATAAAAGCGCACACTGTACCATGGGTGCAAGCCCCTAGAAACCCACATAAAAAGCTGGTCAGTTCGTACATAAGCCACAAGTGTGCACACACACACACAAACGTTTGTACATAAGCCCCCACACAAATATACCTGCATACATGCACAAATAAAAATAAATGAATAAGAGATAACAGAAAAAGAGGAGGGATAGGAAGAAGGATGAGAAGAAAGAGACAACATCATTTTTTTCCCCGCACTTCCCACAGCCTGGGAAGGCTCAGCTTTATTCTGGAGATTTCCACACTGCACTCTCGAAGACACATCCCAGGACCTTGTTAAGACACAGGTTCTGATTCATCTAACCGCCTCCTCCCACAGCGGGCCCAGGACAAGCTGGGGTTTTCCCTCACATCCATGGCTTACAGCCTGAATCTGAAATGTCTTCCAAAAGCCCGTGTGCTACAGGCTTAGTCCTCAGCTTAGTCCTACTGCGGGAGGCTGCAATCTTTAACAGGTAGGAATGTTTTAGGTCACAGGGGACTGCCCTTGAAGGGGATTATGGGATGCCCAGCTCATCATCTCCCTTTCCTTCCTGGCCATAAGGTGAATGAGCTTCCTCTACAACATGGCCCCACCATCTTGCCCTACCTCACCACTAGCCAAAAGGCAAGAGTAGTAAACCACACACTGAAACCTTC
Source organism: Pachyuromys duprasi (assembly GCA_028658305.1). Taxonomy (NCBI): domain Eukaryota; kingdom Metazoa; phylum Chordata; class Mammalia; order Rodentia; family Muridae; genus Pachyuromys; species Pachyuromys duprasi. The sequence goes on along the minus strand of JAQQSO010000347.1, from coordinate 147,349 downwards.
AAATCTGTGATCCAAAAATTAGCCTTTCCTCTTTATCAGTTGACATCGTCAAGTGTTTTGTTACAGTAACCGAAAATTAAAACAACTCCTGACATTCTTTTCTTCAGTCCCATGGGAAAACCCTTTAGCCCTCTTGCCTAATTCAACCCCACCCCTATACATATAGGGAAGAGAGGGAGAGGAAAAGAGACACCAGGAAAAAGAAATGAACTTAGCAAATGCAGCTGCCAAGACAGCTCTATACATGCTTACCTCGATGGATAACAGAGAGCTTACTGTGTAAATGTTCTAAGGCTTTTACAATCTGCAAGAGAAACAGGGTAGATTTATTGACCTCAATCACTGGAAAGAAGCTGAATGTTAAGGGTGTTCAACACTATTAATGTTCCTTGCTCAAAGTTGCCGAATGAGTGATTCTCTCAAAGAGTAGTAGCCCTAATCAGAAAAACAATGGGAAGTTATCTAAATTGGACTCCTCCCACCAAGGAGGATTGCAGAGACACCTCCTTTATCCCTCCGAAGCATCATTTTAATGCCACCTTCCTGAACCTTGGCAGCCATTAAGGTTGCCTTGACTTCTAGTTCCTCTTACACCTTAGTGTTAGGAAAACATTAAAAATTCTATGAATGAAAGTTGAGCTAAAGTATGTGTGAGTACAGATGGAGGAATGGCAGTCACAGATGATGAATACAGGTTTGGAGGCCATGATGGTGAGTTTAAATTGTCAGCTTGGCACAATCTGGAATCACCTTGAAGGACAGTCTAAAGGGAGATTGCCTAGATCAAGTTGGCCTATGGGCTTCTCTGTGGAAGATTTTCATGATTATGTTCATTTAAGTGGAAAGGCCTTGCCCAATGTGGGTGGCACCATTCTATGGGTAGAAGATTCTGGACTGCATAAAAATATAGAAAGCAAAATGCGTTCATTAACTCACTGCTCTCTGCCGTTGACTATAGATGTAATATGACTAGCCACTTTAAGTTCTTAACACCTAGATTTCTCTATAATGATGATCTGTAGCCCGGAATTGTGAGTTAATTAAACCCTTTCTCCCTTAGGTTGCTTCTGCGGGGATTTTTGTTTTGTTTCATTTTGTTTTGTTTTATCACAGACAAAGAAACAAAACTAAGATAGAGGAATTTGGCATGGTTTACCAGGTCAATGGCTGAATGTACTACACAGAGACTGTTAAGAAAAGCATTAGCCTCCCACTGACACAGTACCCACAGATATGTTAGATGGTGGTTATTAGGCAAAGACACAAAGCCTACACTTCTCCCGCTCTCCTTGAGTAGGCGAGGTTCAGGATGTACTCACAGAAACTGCTATCTTCCCTAAGATATCCTCTGGAATTGTTTGGCCTTTATCAATGACTTGTTTGTAGAATTTATCTAGTGACGTATCCATGAGCTCCATGCAGATCCACACATCGCCCTGGACACCAATAAGTTCAGGGATTATCAATTAGGAGGGGGGCGGGGAGAGAGAAAAAACAACCAACAACTTTTCCCAAAGGCTATTTCTTTTGAGCTTCTGGAAGAAAGAGATGGCTTCTTCTCATGATTTTTTAAAAAGACTTATTCATTTATTATTTATACAGTATTCTGCCTATGTGTATGCTATGTGCCAGAAAAGGGCACCATATCTCATTATAGATGGTTGTGAGCCACCATGTGGTTGGTAGGAATTGAACTCGGGACCTCTGGAAGAGCAGCCAGTGCTCTTAACCTCTGAGCCATCTCTCCAGCACCCACTCCTCATGATTTTAAAATAATTTAAAAGCAAAGAAAATTATCTCCAAGAAGCAGCCCAGCAGAGAGCAGTAAGACTATGAGATCAGAGACTCATAGGTTGTTGTTCTCCTTGGACACTGAACAGAAGGGTCACCTACCTCCCGGAAGAGCGCCCCATAGAAGGTGACGGTAAAGGGACAGTCCACTGTCCTCATGGAAACATCCAGATCCATCAGTAGTCGTTTCTGCTCCTGGCTATTGACAGTGGCCCGGATCCTCTGAGTGGAAACAAACAGGAAATGTACGGTTACTGCTCTGGGGAAGAATCAGCTGAAAAGGCAGGGGCCCGCCAGAACCCCATCCCAAGGACAGAATCAGACTTCACACTGTTAGCAGAAACCTCACCCATAGCACCCCTAAGTACTTGTTATTTGAACAAGTGAAAAATAATGAAGATGGTTGACCCTTTGATTTCCTGAGAAGCCCATGCTTAGAAGCAAACACATAGTGTATTTCAGAGAGTGGGCAGGTGTATGGGAAAGCACTCCAAAGCTGCAAAATCAATCTGGTTTAATGTTTATGTCAGCTCAATGTAAAATGTGACACCACTGATTGCTTCCTGCTTCTCTAGGGTCCCAAAGTTTTAAAAGAAAAGCAGCCGGGGCTGGAGCAACAGCTTAGTAGTTAAGAGTCCTTGCTGTCTTGCAGAGGAACCAGATTTGGTACCTGGTACCAACATGGCAGATCACAAGTGTCTGTAACTGTAGTTACAGAAAAACTGATGCCCTTTTCTGGTCTCTGTAGGCACTGCACACACATGGTATACATACATGCAGTGAGGCACACACATATACTTACACATACAGTAAAAAGAAATAAATCTTTAAAACAAAAAATAAAATAGCAGAAAAGGTGAAAATCCCCACTTTGAGAGAATGTTGAATACTATAGCTACCAAAGCTATAGTCAACCATAGGCATCCTTAGGGAATCCATTCTGGAATACAACTGGGACACAAAAGCCACAGATAACTGTATCTCTAACATAAAATGTTATCATTTGGACATTCTAAGGTCACAGCTTCCCACATTCTAAAGTCACCTCTAGACTACTCAGAATCTACCTTAGGTAAGCAGGCTGACTCCAAACTTCTGCCCGTAGCTCTACCCAGTCAACAAATATAGACAATTTTGTTTCTCAGTTTTTAATTCTTGATTTTCAAGGTCAGTTCTCTCAAGATGTAGCTACAGTGGCTTTTATCTACAATCTTGTTTGATAAAACAGCAACAATAGAATAACAATGCTTTGAGATAATCAAGGAAATTTTAATTTGGATTGGTCTCAGATGAGGTATTTAAAATACTACTAGTTACTTTAAGTGTAATTAGTTACATGACTAGAGAGATGGTTAAGGGCACATACTGTACTTGCAGAAGACCAGAGTTCAGTTCCTAGACTCCAAATCAAGTGTCTCACAATTGCCTACAATTATAGCTCTAGGATTTCTGACGCCCTCCACTAGCCTCCAAGGGCACTGCATCCATGTACATACTCACTCACTCACTCACTCACACACACAGTGTCTCAAAAATTCTTTAAAAATTAAAAGTGGGAGAACAGGGAAGACTTGGGAAATAAATAAAAGTAGATATGACAAAGGTTGACGGAGAACCTTGTTCAAAGTTCAAGTGAAATACTGATCCATAAAAGAGTACTTCTTTTTTTATTCTATTGTGGGATGTTTCACTTCTATAAAAATGGCCAGCTCACAATCAAGATGGGCACGTGCATACAGTAAAGAATTAAAGCATTTTGTGGAACGTCAACTCTACCTTCACCGCCATGATCTGCCCGCTGGGTACATGCCGCATCTTCTCCACCACCCCGTACGCACCTCGTCCCAGCTCCACTATGGGCTCTAGGTCATCTGCCTTCACCTCAAAGTTCTGCAAGGAGGAAGAGCAGTCACTGAAGAGAAAACAGAAAACTACACAGTGTACTGAGTATGCTGCCCTCTACCTGCTTTCTTCTGGTGTCCTTGCTGTGATCCCTAGGCCATAGGTTTTGTTTATTTGTTTGTTTAATTATGTTATTTTATTTACATTTGTGTTTTGCTTCCATGTATGTCCCCAGGCATGTCTGTGTGAAGGTGTCAGATCCCCTGGAACTGGAGTTACAGACAGTTGTGAACTGCCATGTGGGTGCTGGGATTTGAACCCCAATCCATTTGGAAGAGCATCCAGTGACCTTAACCACTGAGCTATCTCTCCAGCCCATGGACCATAAGTTTTTTAACATGTGAAGGTGCCACTCAAAGCAAGGAGGACCAGGAAATATTTAGGCTCCTATGGTAGATACCTGCTTGTCCCCAGCAACTAATGCAATTCCACCCAAACTGGATTTCAAACTGTGCCTCTGAATCTATCTATAGTTCCTTATAATCTATGACTGGCTAATAGCAACTAGACCTGCGTGGCCTTGAAAAACATACTCCCAAAAGAACCATCTATTGCCTTCAAATGCCTTCCATGCTGTATCACAATCATTTGACTGCAATTCACAACTGAAAATAGTAAAAGCACCCCAAGTCAGTTCCCTTTTAATTCAAAACCTGTTTCGGCCCATTCCCTGACAGTCCGCCACAGGAAACAAATTCTTCAGTGTTCAGTGGGGAAGCGTACAAACGAGTTCTAAGTATCCATCAGTGGATATGGCTTTTCTCACCTGATTTCCAATAGAAATGCAAGCCTTGGAGTCTAAATCTCGAGGTGGCCTAAGAAAGACAAGGCATGAAAGAAGCAGCATGAGATTTTTGGTTAGCCACGTCCTTCCCAAGTAGGGGAGCTGATGGATTTGCTCTAAGAAAACTGGTTCAGGTTGACAGCCAGGCAAACAGAGGACCAATGGGAAGAGTGTGGGGCTTGAAATAAAATGCATTTGGTTTTACTCACGGCATCTCTCTGAGTATCTACTTCTTGGTTTAACATGTGGCTACTAATACATACACTTTGCGGGGTAGGAATAAGTATTGAGATCATCCAGGAAAAATCCTACAGTAAATACCCAATAAATAAGATCTGTGTGTATCACACAAAAAAAGCAAAGCTTTTAAAATCATGGGTCGTGACACCATGTGCTGTCACATACCATGAAACACCAATGAACACTGCCTGGCGCACCTCGGATGCAATTTTATGCTACTGTATATTAATGTTGGCATGTTTTCACTAGACACACAGGCCATTCTGCTTTCCTGGAAACGTAATGGCTTCATGATGGGAAACAAGGCTTCCATACTGCCCTACTGCCATTCCTTAGTGTTTACCCAAGTGGTGTGTATTGGGTTGTAGCGCTGAATTTTGAAAAATGCTGTTTGAGTTGCTGATTTGAGTTTCATAAAACAACTCTTAAGTGTAAGTTTGACTTGGGATTAGGACAGAGTTTCCAACAATTTCTGAAATGGCCCTAAATATAGTCTTGCTGCTTTGCAATACATAGTTATGTCAAGTGGCATGCTGGGTATTGGCAGTTAGTAAGATAAAAACACCGATCAACTCTGAAGAGCATTGAAGACCCGTCTACATAATGCAGTATTGAATATTCAGCCACGATTAAATTGTTCAGTAAAAATAAGCAAGCACATCTGTCTCACCAGTATGCAAACTTGCTTTAATCATTCATAAATGGTTATGCTTTATATATATGCATGCCATGGAATTATCTTTAAATGGTTATTTATAATTTATTATCAGTAGGTGTCTAATATATATTCCTCTGAACTACCCATACACATAAGGTTGTATTTAAACATTTGTTGACCAAAAGGGAGTCATGAGTAGAAAAAGCGTAAGAAGCCCTGATATAGACAACAATGCTACAGTGATATGCTTTAAACACTTCCTTTCATTCAAGAGTACAAACCTGTTCAGTTATTTTTACCATTTGTTTCCATAATTATTTTTCTTAAACTGGAATCAGCCTTGTTAAGTCACAAAATTCATACATAAACGCAAGAACTCCAAAAATATTCTGTCCCACCTCTCCCCACTTTGTTGGGTGACTGAAAGGTGTAAGGAGGCCAGGTGACTTGTTCCTGACCATGAAGAACTCAGGTCTCCTAAACAGCGCACTTTCATATCTTCAGGGCCACGTGCAGTGATATGACTCCTAAACACAGGGAACACTCTATTATGGGATTGTCTCAGGACCCAGGGATTTGCTGACTTTGTACTCCATAGCATCCTCCTGGGTATTAATTTTTCTTACTTATGCTCTGGGTTGGTAGAAATGAACTGAAGAGAAAGGTTTGGGGATTTTTTTTGTTGTTTTTTGTTTGTTTGTTTGTTTGTTTGTTTGTTTTGTCTTTTGGCTCTGGCTGTGTACCTACCCACGGGCAGAGAATGGTACCTTTTCAAAATAAATGCACCAAAAATAAGACACATGTGGTTAACATGCTCAAACAAACAGAACACAGCAGATGATATCAGGGAGTATCAGTGCTACCCTTCCCAGAAAACAAACTGCCTAGGAACTCAAGTCTCCTAGGTTCATGCCTGAACCTTCTGCAGAACAAAATAAAGGAAAATAGAGGGAAAGGCAGAAGAAGAGAAGATGAAAGGAAGAGATAAGAATCACTTGACACCCTAGTTAGATTGAACCGTCAACTTGACAGTTCATCTGAGAGGAAAGCCTTGATTTAGGAATTGCTTAGATCAGATTGGTCTGTGGGCATGTCTGAGGAGAATTGTCTTGATTATTAATTGACATAGGGGGTCCAGACCACTGTAGGGGGCCGGGGTTATATAAGAGAGTTAGCTAAGCATGAGCTCGTGGCCGAGCCTGTAGCTGAGACAGAGAACAGAGTTCTGCTATGATTTCTGCTTTCAAGTTCCTGGTTTGGTTCTTACCCTGACTTCCCTCAATGATAGACCATGACCTGGAAGTTCAGGCTATATAAATCCTTTCCTCCCATGAATTGCCTTTGGTCAGACTAAACAGAACAGAAAAAAAACCAAAACACTTGCAGAATATGCATTTTCCCCAACTCCTGTGTACTAAGATTTTATCTTTTCTGCTGAAACCAAATATACAAATAAAATAATGAAGGACGAAGTAGGAATACAAACACAAATATGACTGTCAATCTAAGACTTTACGGCAAGCCTTCCCTTACTTCAAATAACATTTCAGTTTGGCAGGACACTGAAAGCTTTTCTAAGCTAACTGTAAACATGAGACCGGGAGGGAAAGTGAACAGAACTAAAGTATCGTGTGTGTGCCACGAGGCACACGTGTGTACCATTTCCAAGCAGGCAATTTTTCAAGATTTATTTGCGTTTTTTAAAGTTATATGTATGTACATGTATATCTGTGTGTGGGTGTGTACACATGACTATAGGTGCCTGCAGAGGCCAGAAGAGGACCTCAGATCCCCTGGAACAGGAGTTACAGGTGGTTGTGAGACACCCAGCGTGTATGCCGAGAACTAACTGAATTCAGGTTCTCTGCAAGAGAAGCAAACACTCATACCTTCTGCACCATCCCTCCAGCCCCTAATTTCTTATTCTTAAAACAGTCAAAGCTGTTTTTCCTTTACTTGTTACGATTTGTTTGCACTAATTATAATAGCACTTCAAAAGGAAGACAGATGTAACTCCAAGTGCATGACTAACAATAAAATCTTTTGCAACTGTTTAACACCCATCTTTGGTAAAACTATGGAACAAAAAAACAGGTCACTAAATATTTATGGCTACATCCATTTTCTTGCCAACCAGTGAGATCACTGGATAGGGCCTCGTCCAGATCTAATACCTTCTGTCCAGCTAGGAAGGACTTTCATAAATTTAGTAATTCTACAATATTCTATAAGAATAACCAACAAAGGATATATAAGTGATGCCAGCATTGCCCATTGTAGCCCCAAATATTTCACTCTCCAGCTTTCCCAAGTGGTTGCTAACCTTGACTCTGAACTTTGTTTACATTTCACTTCAACATAATAGGGCACAGTGCCATTTTCCAAATGAAAACCAAAAAGTTTGGTGATTTTATGAAGAAACATAGTTGTCAACTACACTGAGTATAAAACTCATCCTCAGCCTTGACCTAAGGAGAAGGAAGAAGGAAGAGAGCTGGATTAAGTACTTTACCCACTCCATGATTCCCATGCAGATCAGACTGAATCAAGGGATGGGTTCCTAATACTCAGGCATCTAATGAAAATGACTAATCCACCCAAGCCTCAGGCCTCCGGGTTCATCAAGTCTGCCAAAAGCATCAAAGGATAGAGCCAAGAGCGACAGCTCAAACTGGATTAGCTGACACTGCGCTCCCTCTGTCCAGGGTTGGACCTATTAGTTTGCCTGAGGTGGTGAGACTCAACAGAAAGCTAAAACTGTGGGTGGATATTATTGTCAATTATTCAGCTTTTTATTCCTTTGGGGAAAGAAGCAAACTTAGTAGAAAATTCTTTCCCTGGAAGACCAAAGGTATTTCAAAGGTCACCTAAGACTGGTATTTTATGTGAACATCAGTGATGGCCGAATTTGATAATTATTTATTTCTCTACAACTCTATGCAATGAACCAATTCATTCGTTACTATTACAAGTATTATTCATTTACTTTATTACACACCCACCTGCTGTGTAAGTAATCAGCTCATTGATTACTATTACATGTGTGATGTGCTTATTTTATCAAGCACCCACGTGGGCCAGAAACATTACTAGATCATTTATATTAAAACAGCTTCTTTAACTTTTGTGATACTCAAAGGTGCTGTATCTCTGCTTCAGTGGAAAGAATGGACAGCAAAAGACATAAAATGATTCAATATTCTTCAATAAGATAATGATGTGGGAACCCAGAGCTATACCATGATGGCTTCTCACTACAGAGGTCGAGAATTCTTGTTTACTAACCACGAACTGTTAGGTCTGATCTCACATGTAGCTAGAAGATAACTGAGTCTCCAATATCCCTAGATTTATATACCATCTTGTATGCTTGAAAGCTAGGCCATGAAACTAAACAGCCTGAAGCTACCTTTCACTGGCAACTGTTATTATACATCTGTAACCCAAGATCCGGGTTACAGGTGAGGACATCTAATCTCAATAGAGATCATGTCACTCAGCCCTAATGTTTTGAAGAAGAAACTAAAGCTTGGTGTAATGAGGAATCCTACCCAAGCAAAGGTATTCAACTGGAGAAATTTAGAGTCCAAATATGAGACTTCGCCCACAGCACTTGACCCTTGAGCAGCCTACTGTTTCACTTCTCAAGTGAAACAAGAACAGTTCCCACCACACATGCCAAGTGTCTTGTCAAGGTTAAATGAACTGATAATTCTTAGCATAGAGTTCATTTTGAACAAGTTACTGCCAATCAAGGGAGGCGACAACTCAGAAACCTGAGGTAAAGACGGCCCGGCATCAGTGACTCAAGGTCAAGCTGATCTGAGGGAAGGTGCCCCGTCCCCAGCTCTCTGCTCTACTCCAGCACAGCAGGAATGGGAGAGGTGTAAATGGTCAGTCTCCTTGCCTAGAAAAATTACAAAATGTGGAAGCTCCATCTTTAGAGGTAAATGTAAGCCTCAGTATTAAAAAGGTTCTATGAGCAAAGATGCTAAAGTCCTTCAAAATGATGCTCTCGAGTTACACAAAACCATGTATTAAAACCATATATCAAAAGTATGCTCTACCCCAAGAAGAGAAAGACTAGGAACTACTTCTGCCTTTGCTTGGGTTCTAGCTCTTTTGTTTATATCGAAGAATGATTTCAAAATTCAGGAAATTGGTAAATATCAGGAAAGGTAAATAATAAAAATCTCTTGCTGTTGGTGTTTTGTTTTGATTTCTTTGAGACAGGGTTTCTCTGTGTAGCCTTGGCTGTCCTGGACTTGCTTTGTAGACCAAGCTGGCCTTGAACTCACAGCTGAACAGCCTGCCTCTGCCTCTATGAGTGCTGGGATTAAAGGTATGTGACATCACACCCAGCTAATAATAAAAGTCTTAAAATAAAAAAGGATTTTAAGGCAACTGAGTGGTTGATATAGATAAATCTAAAGTCAAATCTAGATCTAAAGAGCTAGCCTCACATGCTAGACCCGTGCCCTAACACTGATTACACGCTCAACTCGATATAAGAATCTAAGTTTAGGTGATGGGCATGGTGGTACACGCCTTTAACAATAGCACTGCATGGGTAGACACAGTTGAATCTCCATTAGTTCAAAACCAACTACACGGCAAGTTCCAGGCCAACCAGGGTTGCAAGTGAGACCCTATCTCAGAATAAAACAAAACAAAACAAGACTATAACTTCAGAAAAAAAAAATGTGTTTTTAAAAGATGGAAAACAACAAAACTGAAAACAAACAAAAAAAGCAATAAAATAAATCTTGTTAAAGAAATCAATAAAATTGCTGGGCCTGGTGGTACATGTCCTTAATCCCAATACACAGAAAGCAGATGAAAGACAGAAAAGAAACTCTAAATACCTACAGAGTGATGTATTACATTCCTGCACTACCAGCCCCCGTGTAAAAGAGATAGTAACTCTCCCTCAGTTGACTTCCAGGTTAAGCTCAACTCCTAACAAAATGTCAGCCAGTGTCTTTGGAAACAAGAACAAGTTTATTCTAAAACTAATGAGAAAAGCAAAGACTTTGTGTGTGTGTGTGTGTGTGTGTGTATACACAAAAGTTTTAAAAATAACAAAATTAATTTTTAAAAAGAACACATGAGGGGCTGGAGATATGGCTCAGAGGTTAAGAAAACTGGCTGTTCTTCCAAAGGACCTGAGTTCAATTCCCAGCAACCACATGGTGGCTCACAACCATCTATAGTGAGATCAGGTGCACGGGCACACATGCAGGCAGAACGCTGTGTAAATAATAAAGGAATAAATCTTTAAAAATGAAATAAAAAGAACAAAATGAGAGAAGCTACATTCCCCATGGCACTATTCAAGGTAGTGTGAGCCTGTAGGGAGAGTTGGGCCCATAAAGCAATAGAACGGAATAGAAAATCCGGAAAGAGCTCAGAGTGAATACGCGTTTAGTGTTAGACAAAGGAAAATGGCAATTCAAAGGGGGAAGGACAAGTTACAGCAAAGTGGACTACATCAAAAGGTGTCAACCACAACAGACAAAAAACAACCCTCAGTGCAAAGTAAGCTGTACAAAAACTTAGCTCCAAATGGATCTCAGGCTTCTAAACAGGAACACTGAGACTGTTGAGGACCTAAGGCAACAAGAGTTCAAAACCTGTACGAAGAGCAGTAACGAGTAAATAGTACTCCATCAAAATCAAATTTTTCTGCCCCGCAAGAGTCCTAATGAAAGAAAGAATGGAAAGGATGAATTACACACTGAAGAAGTATTTTCAGATAAGTTGAAAAGTTCTTGTACCTAGGATACATAACTCAACAGCCAATCAGGCAGCCAGCAGGATAGTGAGGTGGAGAAATGTCTTTGCTTTGCCAAGCCTGGGGTCCCGAGTTCAGTATCTGGGACCCACAAGGTGAAAAGAGAGAACTGACTACCTCTGACCTCCACAGGCAAGTATACACAAACACACACACACACACGGAAGAGTAATAAAAAAGAGAAAATAGGTCAATCACAGAAGGCAGGGGGGTGCTGAGAAAGAACAACATATAATGATATATATATGTATATATGGGTTTCTCATGAAATTATATATATATGCATGTACATATACACATGTGCATATATTAAAATTTCACAGAGAAACCCATTTCTTTGAAATGCTAACCAAAAATTAATTTTAAAGTGAAAGCAATCATCTAGTAAGATGTAGGCAAAAGATATATACAGGGGCAAGAGAGAGAGTTCAGCAGTTAAGAAAGTGTACTGCTCTTAAGGGTGCAGGGACCCTAAAAAGGGGGCTCACAACCATCTGTAACTCCAGATTCATGTAATCCTATACTCCCTTCTAGATTCTACAGGCATTATACTTATGTCAGCAAATAGTCCCACCAATGCAGAAATAAAACCACCGGAGGAAAACATGTGGATGGAAAATGAACATCTAAAATATTTCTACATAATCAACTATGAGAGGCATTCAAGTTAAAGCTACAGTCATCCATTACTTTACAGAAGGACTTAAGAAATACTTTTTAGTGATGGTAAGTCAAATGCTGGCAGAGCTGCAGAGAAACTCTATATGTCCTTCGTATACAATTGTTCAGTATATGAAACGGTCCCATAGTCACTCAAGAAAACACACACACACACAAGTGCTTATATGGCAAGTGAAATCAAATAAGTTCTCTGGTCCACTACAATGTGGATTCCTTGAGTATAAGAACACTCCATAGTTGTATAAATTGTTCACAAACAGGTGTGTAGCCCGGGACACAAGCACATAGGACTTTCATACACACTCCTTTGCAACCCCTATAATTATGTCAAAGTACATCCCATAAAGTTCTGTACATACAGCACTAGGATACCTCATAGCTGACTGAAAGCTCTCTAAAAATAAGAGAAAAAAGTCTTTTTTTAAAAAAATAGAATTACACAGGTTTTTTTTTTTATGTTTACAATTGGAGAGAACCCCAAACTATGCAGACAAAAGAATCCCCTTCAAACAAAACCCAATATTTATGTAGGTAGGTGAAGAATTTCCTCCTACAGATCTTCATGAAAGGAATATTCCAAGTGAATTCCGTCTCTCAGCTACCCTGGAAAGTCTCTTTATGTAGCTGCATGGAATTCAAGGGCCTCTGTCCTAGGCAGTCTCTTGGTCATTTTCATGAGCACATCCTAACACTAGAGGGTGCTCTTTCTGATAAGACTGTGTCACAGCTAAGGTAAAATTTCCCTTACAAGGAGACTAGTGACCTGAAGTTGTAAACACTCTCTGCACTTGCTCTGCAGCTCTAGCACCTCGGTTGTAGTTTGCTGTCTTGGATTCCCCACTCCCTGCAGGCAGGTGTAGCGGTTCTCGGCCCTCCAGCTGGATGGGAGATACCCAGCTGACCTCACAAGAAGATTTGAGCTCACCTAGCCTCAGCTAATACAAAGGCATTTCTTTAGCTGATGTTGCATCGTTCCTATAGACAGGATCAGGTGTGTCAGAATATGGATGCTCATCACATACCATCCTTCCATTTCAACTCAAGTTTCAGAGTAGTGGCCTACATACACACATGGGTTTATGTGTCTGTTCACTGATGTCTACAGGGAAATGTTGTGACAGTCCATACCTGGAGAACCTGCTGGGTTTACATGGGATCTCAACTACCATGTGGCACACAGCTCTCACTCAGCCAGTGATTCGACACTGATCTCAAAGCTGTGGATCACTGTATTCTAACAGACTATTTTAGACCTCAGAAGAGTGAGCAAATGACTCTCCTTGTGGTCGGGAGGGAGGGTAGGACTGGGAGGGGAACCACTTGCCAAGTCAAGACCTTGCTCACTAGTCCAAAATTGAGCCCCACACCAAGTGTGTAAAATACAAATGTTTGAAATGGACCCGTCATCTGGTCAACTTACGTGGAACTGGTCTGAGGCTGTTCAAACGCTTCTTTTGGAATCTTAAGGCCAGGGTTTCGCTTCTTGCCTATGGGGAAGAACATAAGGAAAGAGTTAAAGTCTGTTCTGTCCCCAAAAGAGCAAGGACAGAGACTCCCAAGCAAAGGGGGAAAGGCATCTGCTCTCACCTCTCAGCTCAGAACTCAACTTGCTACAGGAGCAGCCTGTTAGTGACAGGGGTCAAGATACCAGAAAGCTTCTCAAATGCAGGCTGGGACCAAACATGGCATTTCCATACGCCCAAGGTGAGCATTTCATGGTGAAAATGTGAATTCCTGCTGGGAGTGTGATTCAGTGGCAAAGCATCTATATACAATATCCAAGACTGTGGCTTAATTTCCAGCCCTGAAGAACTGTCAACTACTTTGCAAAGGAGGCAGAGCCTGCCTACCAGCTGAGAAATTGTCACATTAACTTCTTTGGTTGTTCTTTCATACAGAAATCACGATGACAGATGACATGGGATTCAAGATGGGATAGTTTGGTTGTTGTTCGTTTGTTTTTGTTTTAACTGCCAAAAATGATCTCGATATCCTACAGTTTTCTAAATCAGTGTGAGGAGCAGTTGTTAGAACTAATGATGGAAATGAATAAGGAAACACTTCTTGGCTGTTCTGTCTCTACTCATTCCTCAGCCACCTACGAGAGGCTGAAACACTGAAGAGAACGCATCTGACTCTGCTCAGAAAAGGATAACTGATGGGCTCATGCCTAGAGGTTATCCCCTCTCTGGGATCCAGCTGGGAACCCGGGCTGCCGTGGTTCGTCCCTGGTCTGAAACTACAGGATAGTTTGACTCAAGCACTTCTGCTGATGCATCAGAAAGAGCAGACTAAGAAATGTCAGCTAGGGAAGCAGAATGGGAAAATGAGTCTCGTCAGGGGCCTGGGAGTTTCTTCCTGTGTTGATTCTCAGGTATTTGCACTTGGCAGAAGTCAAAGCAGAGAAATGGTTTGATGCCTATGGTCTTGCTCCTTTGCTCATCTCTTCTCTGTATTGCAAGTGGGCATGTCGGTGCTGATGAAAGCCCTGTATGAGATCCCAGTAGACCCTAAGGCACAACATAACTTCAGAAAGCAAAGTGGTCTCTGCATGGAAAAAATGCATCCGGAGAGCTTAGTGCCTTGTTCACAGAGTCAGCAATAGCCTCCTTAGCATCTGTATTAGGGTCTCCTCATACCTGATGTGGAATTCTTTCCACTATTCTATCAGGGCAGAAGCTTAAAAATGTTTGGGGAGTTGGTTGGGGGAAGATGGAGTTTTGAATTCAAAACTCATGGGGTTATTTCTCTTACCAAATGGCCTACAGACTGACTTTTTTCAAAAGATATTTTTAAATGTTATGTGTATGGATGTTTTGCCCACATGTATGTCTGTGTACTACACACATGTAGTGTCTGAGGAAGCCAAAAGGCATGTATTCCCTGGAACTGGAGTTATAGACTATTATGAGCCACCTTGTGGGTATTGGGAATAGAATCCAGGTCCTCTAGAAGAGCAGACAGTGCTCTTAACCACAGAGACATCTCCCCAGCCCCCTTGATTGGCTTTTAATTCCCAGTCTTCTTGGTTGTAAAATCCAGAAACAATATCAGTATTTACCTCTCTAAACCAAATGGAAGAATCAAACCAGAAAAGGCATATGAAAAACATTGAGCTGTCCAAAGAACCTTTTCATTACGATCATATAGAGAAATAATCTATATGTCTCATTTCAAAAATAGTAAGAAACCCATGCATAAAACTGGTTATATTTATTAGAACCCTAGAATCGTGTATAATTGAGCTTTTTCTCCCTATTCTTTAGAAATTCCATATATCTATATCAATTCAGCAAGCAACATAAAGGCAATGCTAGTCAACAATCAACACAAAGAACACCTTTGGGGACCATTTTTAGTAAATAGCTTCTCTCAACTCTCTCTTCACTTCCTTCTAGTGTTCTAGAAGAATCAATCAGTGTACACCATTATTCCCTTCTCCTGAGTCTCTGAGGCCACTTAGCACATTTTTTTTTGAAGTTAATCATCTCTATACAATGTGGATTGACTCTGTATAGAACTTTTCACTGTGCTGCCAGGTGCTCAGCCTGACCTTGAGTCCCAAGTACATGGATGGTTTAACTCTGAACAGCCACACAGACAAGAAGATGCAGTTGAAAGGAGTCATTCCAGGGAGATACAAGATATGCCACTTTAAATCAAGACAAACGGCTGCCCACAAGCAAAAAGGAAATCAGGAAATCCCAACAAATACCTCCTTAGCGTTCTCTCAAATGAAACAAAAGTAAATCTATTCTGCCTGTATTAAGGGCTTCCAGTAGTCATTCAGTCAGACCTGGGACAGAAGTTACTCTTTGCTCACTTCTAACTTGATTCCTATGTGACAAGCGTGAAGAGAGAACATTTTAAATTTAGAGGAAAGTCACCATTTAAAAAGTTTAACATGAGGCTGGAGAGATGGCTCAATGGCTGCTCTTCCAAAGGACCCAGGTTCAATTCCCAGCACCCACCCATGCGGCAGCACACAACTGTCTGTAACTCCAGTTCCAGGGGATCCGACACCCTCACAGAGACATAAATGCAGGCAAAACACCAATGCACATGAAAAAAGTATTTTTTTAAAAAAAGCTTAACACAACAGGAGAAATTTTTAGCAGCAACTAAATGATGCCGTAACACAATAAATTATCAAAGCATCTATCCAAAGACAGAGAAAGATGGGGAGGAAGCCAAGTGAGGGATGGAGAAAGAGAAGGGGGTAGGGACAGACCACTGGGGACAGAAATCAACAACACAATAAATGACCAGAACAACAACACAACCTTCCCCTGGCGCTCCCGCACTTCCCCTGAACACCCAGCTACCGAACAGATATCACACCACTCCGACCCTGAATTCACAGTCAGCCCCTAATCTCCTCTAACATCTGACTAACCACAGGTTAGAGATCTTCACGGTGTTCAAAGTTTTCACAGGTGCGAAATTCCAAAACAGTCAACGGCAACAAACCTCAGGCGACGCGGAACCCAGCCGAAATCCCTTAGGAAGAATGAACGCTATTCTTGAAGGATGTAAAAGCAAGTAACACGAAAGCTGCCCACGTGTCCCAACCTTCCAGAACTTACTCGTCCATCTCCAGAAGCTTCATCGCCTCGCATGGGGTTTGCAAAGCCGCGAACAGGGTCCGCAGAAGGAACCCCAGCCGAAAGTCCTCGAAAAGCTCCCAAGCCCCACTCGCTTCTGCTGGAGGCAGAGAACAGAGCAGACTCCACCTCCTGCTCTCGTGTGGTAGCGAACAGCCCCGAGTTCATTGTTCCCCTGGCAGTGGTAGCCACTGGGGGAGGAAGGCGGCCAGCAGGCCCATTCTGACATCCAGTGGTGGCATAGATCATTAACCAGCCCGGCACTTATCAATCCTTGGAGTAACTCTGGGAGCCCAGATCTCTACCCTTTTGATAAATGGCTCTTTCTTTCCTAACAAAAAGAAAAACAATAGGTGGTCGGTTTCCAGCTGTGTTTATTTCAGGGCAATCTGTTCCCTCAAGGAGGCTGCCAACACCTCGTGCTAACATTTAACACGGCTGAGGGCGGGGGATGGGGGGAGGGGGAGGGAGAGCCTTAATGGGAAGGAGAGATATTGAAACAACAAAGTTAAGCGGCCAAGAACGTTAATGGGCCTTTCCCTCGATAATCCAAACCAGAAACTGTCTAAAGTCAGAAAATGGGCTTTACCTTAGGTGAGGACAGAAAACAAGGCTTCTCAGAGAAAATCTTGTGTTTCTTGCATACCTTTTTCTTGGTACAGACTTGAAAAGGGAGAGCCTGCCTGGCTGAATACACACAGCCTGTGTTTCATCTGTGTGTGTGTGTGTGTGTGTGTGTGTGTGTGTGTGTGTGTGTGTGTGTGTGTGTGTGTGTGTGTGTAAAATTAAAAAATAAATAAATAACAGTTTCTCTGTAAACAGTACCATCCTGGCACACTCTGAGACTCACTACATTCATCTTAAACCAAAGCCACCTCATGAGAATTCAAACCCGAGGTAAAACAGCACTAGGCTGAGAAAATAAATAAATAAATAAAAATAGAAAGCGTAGAGGGGAGGGAGAAACGTTAAAATTTTCTAAATTTTAGGGGGAAAAAAACTTACCAGGCCACGTAGAAACGCCCTAGCTTTAAGTGTACATAAAATGATGGGGTACAAATGAGGTCTCGCCCAGCGCCCGCTCCCGAGGGTGAGCACAAAGGCCTTTTCTGATGTGTCTTATTACATAAAATAGAGGGTTGCGCTCCGGCGCCAACCCAAACAGCACACAGGCCCGCAAGGCTGGCAGAAGGTGCCACCATGAGATAAGCTGGTGTCTAAGCATTTATCAGCTCCCGGAAGGCTGCTGAGCATACTCCTGGAGGTCTTCAACTATCGACATGGCTTCCCAGAAGGAAGACCTGCGGGTCACCAGCTCCAAGTTTATTTTTCTAGTGTGCTTCCCCCGGCGTGAATGGGGCTTCCAGCCAAGTCACTAGCGACCTGGAGGCCGTGGCTGCCCTCTCCCTAACAACCTGCATCTGGCCTTGGGTTCCAAGTGTAGCTGGCAGCAAAGCTCACAAAAAAGTGTCATTATATGCCATTAAGCTACAAGGATCATATGCAAAGCCGCTAGCGGAACGCAGAGGAGGCAGGGGGTGCAGAGAAAAAAAAAAAAGCTGCCTTTATAAAAGCCAAGAGGAAGAAGACAAGAAGTCTCTACCGGGACAACCCGGGAAACACCAGATATTGCTCACCACCAAGACTCCACACAGAGGGGAAAACCTTGGGGAGACTGCACAAAGTTTAGAAAAGAAAAGTTGGAAAGCTCATTTGAAAACCTCTAATCGCGTTGACCTTATTAATTAAGAAGGCAGCATGAATTTCTCAGCAGCTGGCCCCTCCCTGGTCCCCTCTACAGGGAGAGTTCCAGCTGCTAGCAGAGTCAACCTTCTGAATTCAGCCCACTCATGGAAAACCCACAGACCCCGCCCAAGACCTTCCCCCATTCTCCTAAAATAGCTTCTATGACCAACATCCATTTATTTTCCTCACAGTATTATCTTTGTTACTTCTAATTTCACATTTACTCATTCCTGATTTATTGTCTGTCTTCCCCATAAGAATGTAAGTTCAATGGCAGCAAAAATTTTAACCAGAGTGTCGCATCATAAAAATGTTTTACTGAATGCTCATTGTCCTTTTCTTGGCTGTTTTGAACACAGTAAACCACAGAGAGATGGGAAGGGAGGGAGGGAGAGAAGGAGAGACGGAGGGGGAGGGAGAAGTAGAGGAAGATGAAATGGTAAGGAAGAGGTAACAGGAGTGAAGAAAAGTATAACCCAGTCTATACAAGCACTGCTATAGTTCTTTCTGCACACTGTGTAGTTGAATCTGTGAGTGACATGCTGTGGCTGACTGTCAGCTCCAGTTTGCAGGTTCAGAACTCTCATATGGTGAAGAATTCTCTTTAGGAGCATGCCATAAATGAGCAACACAGCTGGTGTCTTGGTTTCTTTACCTGTTGCTGTGATAACCAGATACAAGCAAATTAAGAGCAAAGGCTTATGTTAGCTCACAGTTCAAAGTACAGTCTACTGTGCCGGGGAAATCAGGACTGCAGGAGCCTGAAGCAGTTGGCCACATTACACCCACAGGTAGAAGACAACCATGGAAAACATACATCCTAGTGCTCTACCACTAGTCCCACCCACAATGACAATGGTTCTTCCCACAGCCATATGATATAATCAAGACAGTCCCTGAATAGAACACCCAGAGGTCCATTTCCCAGGTGACTCTAGATTTAAGTTGACAGTTACCACAAACCATCACAAGTGTGATTCGAAACACAGCCTTGATGATTCCACTTCATTTGGGTTTTATATTTTTATATTTCCCTTCCTCTCTCCTTTCCTCCCTCTTTCCCTCCCACATTTGTACTCATATTTTTTAAAGATACAGTAAGCAGAATGCCCTGTCATAGGTATCTTGTGACTTCCAGTGACATCCTCTGACCTTCTTCCCTGGTATTACTTGGGCTAAAATTACATTTCTCAATAGCTTATACATCTTGAACCAAATATCCAGTGTGCCCAACAACTATGGGAACTATTCCAGGTCTACAGACTCAGGATTTCTGAGAGTATAACCTCAAAACTTCTCTCTCTCTCTCTCTCTCTCTCTCTCTCTCTCTCTCTCTCTCTCTCATATACACACACACACACACTTTAAGCTCCAACAGGGTCAAGAACCACATCTAGCATAGAGTATGTCTCTATAAAGTTTTTTATTTATCACCATTTCCCACCTCATAATACTAAAATTCCTTTCCTCCTAGGCTCATGATACTTCCCCTACAACCAAGACAGTTGTAACTGCCTCATAAGAATTAAATTCCAGGGGGCTTGGATCGATGACTCAGTGGTTAAAAGCACACACTGCTTTTAATAAGAACAAAGTTCACGGCCAGGCAGTGGTGGTGCATGCCTTTAATCCCAGCATTTAGGAGGCTGGAGGCCGAGCTGGTCTACAGAGTGAGTTCTGGGAAAGCAGGCCTACACAGAGAAACCCTGTCTGGGAAAAGAAGAAAGAAAGGGAGGGAGGGAGGCAGGAAGAGAGAAAGGGAAGAGAAAAAAAAAAAACAAGCCTAGAGTGTTCAGTTGCCAGCACCCACATCACCCAGCTCACAACCTCCTATAACTCCATCTCCCTCTTCTGGACTCCATGGGCACTTCACTCATATGCACATACTTAAACACGGGCACATTAACTATAACCAAAAATGATAAAATAAATCTTTTTTAAATAATTAAATTCAAAGTTAAGTTCCTCACTGTGCTAACTGAATCACTGGACTAAAACAATAATTCAGTAAAGTGGACTTTACAAGGTGTAAACTTCATTACTGTGCAAATTCTGCTTTTAAGGAGTCAGCAGACATGAAAGTCCAATTACTACAGTAGCAGTGAGCTTATGGTGGTGGTGATACCAGCATTGCAATCTGAGGGCAGATGGGAGGAAGTAGGACAAAGAGAATAAAACGCCTCACAAAGGTATTATGGATAGTCATTGATTTGAGAGTACATGAGTGTTCACTGTAGTGGTGGTGAATCTCAGTTGCCCACTTCTCTGGATCTATACTCAACTGAAAAGCACACCTTATGGTGGGTCTGTGGGAGCATTTCCTGGAGGATTAATGAACTGGAGGAAACCTTCCACCCAGAATAGTCAGGTATGAAGGGATTCAGAGGAAAAGCGGCGCTGCTCTTTCTTCACTCCCCGATGGTGGGTCCATCAACTCTGCTACTGCCACTGTTGCTGCCGTTTTGGGCTGACATCAGAACCCAGATTCCTGGGTGAAGTGAAGGAAGAAGCTCTCCAGGAGACCTCCAGACCTTCAGTGCAATCCCAGGACTACTGAGGAACCTGTCCCAACGGGCGGGGCAGTTCTGTCAGTTCTGTTCCTCTAGAGAAGCCTGACCAATACGCATCATCATCACCCCCCCACCGTCATCACCCCCCCATCATCATCATCACCCTCCCACCATCATCATCATCACCCTCCCACCATCATCATCACCCCCCCCACCATCATCATCACCCTCCCACCGTCATCATCAACACCCCCCACCATCATCATTGCTACTCCCACCATTATCTCTACCATCACCAATCTTACCATCATTAACATCATCACCACCATTATCACCATCACTACCACTAACACAATCATCATCTGGCTATTCCACAGAAATAAGAAAATTCAATAAAGAAAAAAATGGGGGAGGAGGGAGAGCGAAAGGGGATAGACAGGGAAGAAAAAGAAGGAAGATGATGAGTGCTATGATTCGAATATAAAATGGCTCCCCTGAGGCTTAAGAGCTTAAACACATGGTTCCCATCTGGTGATGCTGTTTTGGGAAAATGTAGAAACTTTGGGACATGGGCCTTGCTGGGAAAAAAAAATAGGCCACTGAAGGGGGAATCATGTTATATAGTATACCTGGCTCTTTCCTGCCTCCTGATATATTCCTTCTGCTTCAAGGTCATCCAAATATAAACAAGTCTCCACAACATAGCCATGAACCACAGCTGCCACCATGCTTTCCCTGCCCTGATGGAAAAGGGCTTCTGAATTGTGGTTTGGAATAAACCCTTCTCTCCTTAAGTTGCTTCAGTGTGGTAGGTATTCGCCATCACTAAAATCATCATCATCACCATCATCATCACCATCAACATCATCACTATATTCTGTCCCATAAACAATATATATATATGTAATATATATATATATAATTAATACTATGAGTTTCAATTCAGAAGTGCTAAAGGAAAACTACTGGAAGAACATATGACGGATTTCAAGTGGGCAAATGAGGCTCAACAGTGTGCTACAGGAAAATGTGAGGGTCTGAAAGTAGACAAGATGAACAAGACAGAAAAAGGAACAAGAAAACTGAGAGAAAAGAAGACAGCCAGGCAACACTTGGAAAGCGAAAGAAGAGTCGTTGGCAGACAGGGAATCGCTAGTCCTGTCAGAGAATAAGCCAAGAATGTGAGGACCCAGAATGGTTCTCCTACAATTTCTGTGTGATTGAAGCACTTTTTTTAGACTTCCGTGGATTTAAAGTATGTTCTGTCCTGTTAGCGATTTGATGCTGACTGCATGCTCTTGAAAGCGCCCAAATGTCAATCACAGCAAGGCCCGCTACTTGTGGTCTAGACCCAGGGTGAAGGGAGGAGGCAGGCAGTGGCTCTGTGGGGAATCCCCGGTGTCTGGCTACACTCATCTTTATTTATGTGCTGCTCCATTCATGAGCCTTTATCAGAAGGAAGCATAGTTACAAAGGTGTTAAAAACAGCACTCTGAAATAAAAATATAGAAACAGATTGCGAAGAAATACAGGGATGTGGTTGGTTCGATAGAGTTTTAAAAGTGTTCATTTTTAGACATAAATCCTGAAATGTTTACCATGATATGCTTCTGGGATTTGCTTTTAAAGAACGTGGACAGCAGGAGAGAACTGCAAACTGGAGATTAAAGTGGTGTAAGGGGAGTAGCCATGAGCTGGTGATTGTTAAAGTTTGGTGATGGTGGCTCATTAGATTGTTTTATTTTTAATACATCTGAATCTTATCAAAACGTAAATAACAATGAAATTACACTCCGTGTGTCCTCCACATTTCTACAAGGCAGGAGCCATCTGCCCTTGTCCTCCATGACTAGATGGGTATCTCAATGTCACCTGTGATTCTGTGCTGGGCAAAGGGGGAGACTCCGGCCTCCTTCCAGGTCTTTCTAATTCAATCCTAAATGGGCAGGAAACCCATAAGACATATAGCCCTTTACTCTGGGTCTTTGGTACACTCTGGACTACCTCATGCTCCCTGGCAATGAAAAACAAGAAGGTAAAGAAATTGTAGCCAGAAAATATGGCAGCGTCTTTGTCCTGTAACTCAAACTCTCCAGCTAAAACAAACAAACAAACTCAATCTAATCCTTTTGTTCTGTCATGGTTTGTATACTATCTAGTCAACTTTCTGTGTAGAGAGGCCAGACATTGGTAACAATCTGATTTTCAAAGCATATCCTGGCAACAGACCATCCCAGCTTGTCTGTGTCTGCTACATTCTGCTATATATTTTCTGGCTTCATGCATCTTTTAATGGTGACACTTTTATTTAGGGGCCTATGATGTCCGATTTCACAGCAAAGACTTAAGAAATGGCTCCTAGAAAGCTATAGAACTGAAATATGAGATTTTCAGAAAAGAGAAAGCTAATCTATAAAAGTAAATTACTTATTTTCAATGTGGTTTGGTTTGTACCAGTAAACTAATATTTCAATAGTATTTCAGATCCTCGTGTACTTTAATGGAAAAATTCCTCAGTCCTGTAGAATAACAGGAGCCCTCAGTCTGTACTCCTGAATGAATCATCATCATGGTAATTAACAAATCTCACTTCAGGCAAGGCCATAGCTCAATGTGTCCAAAGAAGTGGTGTTCTCTAGTCTTGGGTAATAAGTCTAGAAATAAGTCTTGGGTAGTCACCTTCACACAAGGTTGAACCCAAGCAGAAAACGTACAAATTCTCTGCCATAAGCACAGTGATCTACTTCCTATGTTATCACAAGGGTGAGTGTAGATAGGTATAGAGAAGGTCTATATGCCCCATAGTTTCTCATACATACTGTTCCCTAAAGATTATTCCCAATATGGTTACAATGTCTAGTCAAAAATATGGGGGCTGAAGAGATGGCTCCTTGGTAAAGAGCATTCCATGTTGGCTCCCAGCAGCCACTTGGCATCTCAGAACCATCTGTAACTCCATATCCAGGGGTTATAATGCCCATTCTGACCTCCTAGGGCACTGCTTTCACAGGGCACAAACATATACAGACACAAAACAACAATACATACAAATTTTATTTTTAAGTTTTAAATATAATACATATACACATACAAAATATACATATATTTTAAATATATACATATATACAAAACATGTATATGGAGACAGTTTGTAATTATGCTTGGATATGAAAATCTTATAAGATTTCCTCTACATTGTGGGTTTTTCTTTAAATGATTTATTTTTATCCTAGGTGCATGAGCATTTTACCTGAAGGCCTGGTTCCTGCAAAGGTAAGAAGAGGGCATCAGCTTGCCTAGAACTAGAGTTACAGATATTTGTGAGCCGCTGTGTGGAGTCTGGGAACTGAACACAGGTTCTCCAGAGGAGCAGCTAGTGCTCTTACACAATAAGTCGTCTCCTAGCTCTTCACGGTATGTTCTTAATGTACTGACTTTCACGGATGCTACTAATGGAAAACTTGCCATTTTTATTATTGGAGAGCAGGATGAAGGGTTGAGGGAAGTACCCCAGATTATATATACATATATATATATATATATATAATATTTATTGTCTGATGATTTTTTTAAATCTTCAAAAAGTTGTTATATGTAATAAATTGGAATACAACTTAACAAGACCCTGTTTTTCTTAAAAAGAGAAGAAGAAGACAATGAAGAAGAAGAAGCCAGTGGGGGAAACACTCATTAGCTGTGAAAACTTGAGAGCTTCATCCTTAAAATGGGAATAGCACCACCTGATGCAGCAGGCCAAAGGCAGCTAAGCTAGGCAACATTGGCAATGACACTTGGTAAACAGAGGCTGGAAAAATAAAAGCTAAATCACCAAGCTAGCTACATTGCTGTTCTAGGGTTGGCACTGTGCTGGAGCAAACGGCTGTTCAGAGAAACAAATAATTAAAAACTTGAATCTCCTAGGAATTATTCTGTACAACACGGTGTCTTCAGTAGTCCCCATGACTCATTTAATGATAGCAACTCCGTGAGGGGTTATTTTTATTTCAAGGACTCCGTCCAGATACATAGAGCACATAGGGGCAGTTGGCTTTCGGATATAATACAATTGCATTCCATGTTTCAACTGACATTGTTCTTGGTCATGTGTCTACTTGTGAGAGGACTGTCACTGAGCTGTGTCCCGGTGATAATATAAATTCCAGGATCCACAGAGGACTATCCTGAAGGAGGTCCACAGTGCAGGCTCTCTGCTCCTCTGACCTGTCTTCCAGACACCACATGCAAGTCATAAAGCTGTTTGCCAAGGGCTGTGGGGGCATGACCAAGGTCTGCCAACAGGCTCTAGACGCAATTAAAAAAAAAAAAAAAAACAACCTCCGTCTACTGCTGTGGGCTATGCTCAAAATATTTTACCTCTCTGGACTTTAGTTCCCCCTCACAAGAATGGAAAACGTTTGGTCAGTCAATCAAACAAGTAATCTCAGTAAGTGAAGTTCTGGTATTTAAGAAAAGCACTTTATCAGCTTCACAGATAGGGTCACAAGGATGTCTGCTCTTGAACAGCCCGGTGGCATCCCTATTGGACTTCATACACCTCCCTAGCCCCACCTGGGGAATTCTGATAATGTTGATAAGCCTACTGCTCTGTCTGACATAAAATACTTTAGCAGGAAAGCGGGGTCAGGTGAATATTTGAAAGCTGTGTCCATAATCACTGCCTGTAAGATGCTATGTGTTGGGCATGTGTGTGTCCTGTGTGTGCTGGGTGGAGACAGCCAATTTCAATACCAAAGAAAGGGGCTCTGGTCTCTCGACGGCTACAGTGACTGCCTTATCCTTCAGCATTCTCTATTATCTGGACTTTCTGGATTCCTGTTAGTAGAGTCACCTCTTCCAGAAGAGACTAAACACCAAGAGTCACTATGACTCACATCTGGCTTCGTGGTGGGCATTTGGAATAAAATAAACAGACAAAACAGAGTGGATTTCCATGACCGTTTCACCTTCTTGGTACATTTTCTTTTTCTATTTTTTTGTTTTTTGTCTGTTTGTTTGTTTTTGGTTGGTTTTGTTTTGTTTTTCAAAACAGGGTTTCTCTGTGTAGCCTTGGCTGTCCTGGACTCTCTTTGTAGACCAGGCTTCGCCTGGAACTCACAGAGGTTTGCCTGCCACCTGCTTCTGCCTCCCAGAGTGCTGGGATTAAAGGTGTGCACCAGCACACCCGTTTCTTGCTGAACTTACTAAGCAGGAAGATTTCTTATTGCTTCATATCAAGTACCAATTTTTCCCCAAGAACTTTCTCCATTCTCTAGTTCCTAAAAATAAACAAAAAAACACAGCCTTTCATCAACTAACACCCTCACTGTTCCCAGCACCCACTATGGTTTGGGGGTTCCCGGTTAATTCCTACAAAAACAACTAAAAATCTACTCTTGTGGTTCCCTCACCTCTCATCCATTTGCCAAATGCTTATAGGTGAGACACATTCTAGACTTAATTTTAACACAAGGCTCTTTGTCAGCATCTTCACTAAGACTTCATATAAATAAAAATGGGGAAAAAATCTGCAAATCTCCCAAAAACATTAAATACAAGATATAATGGAACATAGAAGATGAAGAAGAAAATAGAGAACTACAGAGAGGTTAGATGTTTGACCTTTGTTTGTACATGTGTTACTGACATATATATATATATCTGCATCCCTTTATATGCATCAGATACATTATAGAAGCATCATATTTATGATATATGTCATTATAGTATTATATATTATATATATCATGATATATCATATATTTGTGTATATATACATATATATATTTATATTTGAAATTTGAGTAAGGGTCAAAAAAATAATCCAGTGGAGGAAAAGGTCAAAAGAGACCTGATACACTGTTCACAGTAGGCAAATTAGAGAAACAACCTAGGTGCCCATCAAAAGATAATGGAAAGTGAAAGCATGGTAAATATACACAATAGAGAAGTACTCAATTGTAAAGAATGAAATGATGTCATTTTCAGGAAAATGAATGGACCTGGAGAGCCTGTTATGTGGAACAGGCCAGACTCAGACAAACACCACATTTCCTGTCACTTACATTATCCAGATGTTCAAAAATGTCATGAAGTAGAAGGAGACCACCAGCGGAGGAGGAGAAAAGGGTAAAAGCAGCTGAGAAGGTGGGTATGGTCAAAGTATATTAAATACGTACGTGAAATGTTATAAAACTCACTATTAAGTACAATTAAAATCAGGATATAAAATTAAATTTAAAAAAATTAGAGATTAAAAAAAAAAAGGTAGAGTCAGAAATATCACCTAGTCAGTAAAGTGCTTGTGACACAAACAAGTTCAGGTTCCAGAACCTGCATAAAAGCCAGGTGCAGCCGCAGGATGATATGCACCTGAATAAAAGCCAGGTGCAGCCGCAGGATGATATGCACCTGCATAAAAGCCAGGTATAGCTGCAGGGTGACATGCACCTGTAATCCCAACACTCAGAAAGCAGAGACAGGGGTATGTCTGGGACTTCCCGGTGAGGTGAGCTAGAAAGATCAGTGAGCTCAAAGTCCAGTCAAAGTCATTTGACTTTGACTTCTGGCCTCCATGAGCACCAGCGCCTACTTGGACAACACACACGCACACTTTTTCTTCTATTTAATTCAAGAATGTTTATATTTACTACAAAAGAAAGCAGTAACCAAAAAAGAAAGATTCTAAAGAGACGGAGAAGAGAAAACCAATTGCAAGTCCTGTGAGTACAAATATTAAGTGAAATTTTTACTAACCATTCCAAGTGAAAGGCATTCCAAATTTGATGAATTTTTTAAAAATTCATAATGTGAACAGGAGTCACAAAGTACATCCAAAGCCACAAGTTTAAAGTTAAAATACTGGAAAAACACATTCTAACCAAATAATAATGAAAGTAATACAAGCTACTCTACACGAATGACTGCCAAACGAAGGAAAACTTTTGCTGTAGATTTGTGAGGTTTTTTTCCTTTTTTTTTATTAGTTTATTTATTTCACATCCTAATCAAAGCACCCTCCCTCGTCTTTCAAAAAGTGATGTAGATGGGGCTGGAGAGATGGCTCAATGGTTAAGAGGCCTGAAGAGCACCTCCAGAGATCCTGAGTTCAATTCCAGCCGCCACATGGTGGCTCACAACCATCTGCATGAAGACAGAGCTGTCATATACATAAAATATGTGAATAAATAAATCTTTAAAAAAAAAACAAAAGTGACATGGTCATATCACAATGAACAAGGTGTGACCAAGTAAGTGTGCAATAGAGGGATAGGCTCTGGGATAGTAATTTTTAAACAAAAAGGAAAAGTGTCTAAAAACAGTGACATAAAAACCCCACGTGAAGGGAGGCTGAGAGAACCACTGAATGTTGACATGTAACAGCATGTTCCGCCAAGATTTCCACAGAGGTTCTAGAAAACATGATACAACAACAGGTCCGAAATGGACAGATGGGCCAGCAGAAGAGTTTCAAGTGAAACTGTACCCAGTCCTCCTACAAGGAAGCAAGCCGTGTTACATGAGAAGCTGAAGAGAAAAGCCAAACAGGCAGCCATGCTGCAAGGACAGAGAGAAGAACAGCTGTGCCCTGAAACGTCCACACTTCTCCTCCGGTCTCCTCTATTCCAAACCTGAGCACTGTGACAACCGGAAACAAGTGACTCAGAAGCGGTGCCCAGCCCAAGTGCTGTCCCAGAATCTCAAAGGTCACAAGGGGACAGGTGACACAGTTAATGAGTCTTCATCTAAGCTGTAAACCCCTAGATCTAAAACATGATCAAGTATGTGTGTGTATGTGTGTGTGTATGTGTGTGTGTGTGTGTGTGTGTGTGTGTGTAGATATGTGTAGGCATACTCACTGGTGTGCAGGTGCACATGTATCTGTGAGTATAGAGGCAAGAAGACAAGCCCAGCTCTACCCACCTAGCCTAGTGTTCATCAGTTGGGCTAGATTCAATGTCCAGCAAGTTCCAGGGACCCACCTGCCCTGCCTCCCCATCACTTGGATCACTAGCACACTAGCTTGACATCTTTTTTATTTTTTTAACATGAGTTTCAGAGCTCAAGCTCAGATTCTCATCCTTACCAGGCAAATACTGAAATGACAGAGCCATCTTCCCAGCTCAAAACTCAACATTATTTTTTAACTATTTTTTTTAATTTTTCCTATAACCTCCCAGTTCAGATGGTTTTCAGTAAGCACTTTATTCATTGAGTTAAAGATTTCTCTCACCTGCCAATCTCTACACCCCCAACTCTTCCTATGGCTTCTCATTACAAGCTCCAAAAGAAAGAAGAGTGAAATAAAAATTTTCAAGTCAGGCATGGTAGGTACACCTTTAATCCCATCTTAATCGGGAGGTAGAGGCTGATGGATCTCTGTAATTTAGAGGCCAACATGGTCTACACAGTGAGTTATGGTATTGCCAGGGTGATGTGGAGAAATCTTATCAAGAGAGGAGGGAAGGAAAAGAAGAAAAGAGAAAGAAGAAAAGAAAAGAAAAGAAAAGAAAAGAAAAGAAAAGAAAAGAAAAGAAAAGAAAAAAGGAGACCCAGAATCTCTGGTGAGGATTGCCAAAATAGCTTCCTTATTCCATGCCAAAGATCACATTCTCTAAACTTGCATATATTAGTCTTTCTTACCATGTTGTATCTATGTCCCAAAGATCATGATCCAGAGGTTTTGCTAAACAAAAACAAACAAAAACTGAAACCAATACCACCCCAGAGGGTGAGACTGAAAAGAGCACCGTTTGCCCCATGTGCGAAGCAGCTAACAGGTTGGGGCTGGTGAGAACGCAGTGTCCCTTGAAAAAGAGTAGGTGCACAGAGGGCATTAGGTGCCGTGACCACGGAGTTTCTCAAGCCAGGAATGAAAGCAAACGCATGTGAAGGAGCTAGGAGAGAGATACAACATCCCAGAATGACTCTAAGCCCTTTAATAAAAATTCCCCAGATAGCTAAATGATTTGGAAATATACACCTTATGCCTTAAGTCTTATAAACGAATAAGAAAACCTTCCACAGGGAAGCACCAGATTTTAATTCTCCAAACACCTCTTACTGGAGAAATTCGAACAGTGCAGTCCGAGACAGGATGGGCTTAGGTCCCCAAATGGTCTCAGGGTAAGTCCAAAACAGTTATATAAGATTCCTCCAAGAAACCACTGAGGTTCTGTAGTCCTGAAACCCCGCTCAGCTTCATGATGCTTAGAATAAGCATTCACTGAGGCTGGGGCATGTCTCAGATGAAACAAAAGAGCCACAGAGACAGCCTCCCTCATTGCAAAGCACTCCCTGTTCTACATTACACTGGCAAAGCTCTCGTCACTGGCTATACTGTGCCTCCGTCTGCACAGTTATTCAGCCAAATTATTTTCCAGATTGCTGAATAACTGTTCAAATGCAGGCTGAAACATAGCTCGGTCTGAACAAGGAAGGAAAATGGAGACACGTGCATTCAGCATAAAAACGTATGTTCCAAATCTGCCAGGATTTAAGAGGGAGGGCTTACCTGGGGGAAGCTAGGAAGCAGACTAGCTGATACTGAAGGGACCATATGTTAACCGTGCCACAAAGGGAAACTGGAAGAAATAATCTCATCAGCCGCTAAGTTTCTTCTTGATACCTACTCTGCGACAGCAGTGAGAGAGGTTCTGAAATACAGAACATTACATAGCACTGCACCTCCTTACCACAATTCCCAGATATCTCTCCCAAAATGTTCAGGCAGTGCTCCCAGAGGCTTCTGAGAGGACAAATGTAGTAGCCATTTCCTTCCTGGCCTAAATGAAACTATAAGGGAGAATAAAACCTTGAGATTGAAAGACTGATTTCTTAGTCTCTGAAAAAAAAATTATGTCTACACTTCCCTCCAACCTGCCCACCACCTATAATTTACGCTCTGCACATGCATTCAGGAGCTTACAGGCATAGAGTAAGACATGAATCAGTGGTTAAGAGTACCTGTTTTTGTGGAGGATCTGGCTTCAGTACCCAGAACCCATCCCAATGTCATGCCTTTCCTACCATGAACCTATGAGCTAGAACAAAACCCACCCTCCCTAGAGCTGCTTTTCTCACAGTTATGGCAATAAGAGTAACTAATACAGATCTCCAAGGAATAACCAAGAGACGGTTAGATGGAAGCGCCATTTCCCAAACGCACTTGTCCTACTTTCATTTCTAGCGGTGTGATAGAATACCTTGACAGGAAAGAACTCAGAGGAGAATGAGTTTATGTTAGTTCCCAATCTTCACCACTGTGGGGAAGCCACAGCAGGAGCAGCAGGAGACAGCCAATCACGACTCAGTCACAGTCAGAGATGCTTAGTGCTCAGGGAGCTCTCTCTACCTCAGTCTGGAGTGCCACACTGGGGGATGTGGCTGCCCACTTTCAGTCTTGGTCTTCCCACAGCCATTAAGGCTCTCAAGACAGTCAGTCCCACACAGGCGTGCCCCTAGGCCAACCTGACCTGGACAATTCCTTGTTGAGACTCTTCCTGAGGGACTCTACTTCTTGTCAAGCTGGCAATTAGCATCAACCAGCCAGAACACCTAACTTCAGGCTGGGCTGTATTCCTTTGGACCAGGCTAGGCTACACCTACCACCTTGAATGTCCTAGAATATCTTTATTTATTTCCTCTGTAACACACACACACACACACAGAGTCTTCTGGCATTTTAGCACTATCATCTTCTCACATACTGATCCCTTCTCTCCTCTGCTCCCCCTCCCTTCTACAAGACTACAAAGTTGTCTGTATTTGCTTCTGTGCACAGCCAGTTCCAGTAACAGAAGGCCCAAAGCAAGGACTGGGCAGATGTTGCCTGTGCTAACCTCTCACTTGCATGAGTTGTTATTCCCACTGTGCAGATGAGAAATCGAACTTTAGAATAGGCAGGTAAATAGACTACAGTGTTATGAGGAGATAAGGGTGGAGCCAGGTGTGCCAGGGCCCCGACCGGCATTTTTCTCACTGGACTATGTGAAGTATGACATGCACCAGGGATATAATCTATGCAACTTCCTCAATTTCTTCCTGCTCACCTTCTGCTCCAGTACCCAGTAGAGCTTGTCGGGCAAGCATGGGTATTTATCAGCTTCCAAATAAATTGCAACTTGAGAAGTCCTTATTCTGACTACAGCAAGTATCTATTTTGTCTCTACATCCCTGTTCTAAAAGTTCCCTGACACCTGCAAGCAGCTGTGGGGCCTGCTGGCATGCCTATCTTGACTGCTAAAGTATGCAGGGCCACTTGTGATCAGTGAATAATGACAGACAGGGGCTGATGAAGAATCCTGCTAGTCTTCTGGACACACAGATCCAAGATACATTCCAAAGGCTCTGATATCTAAAGGGAACAAATATCTGGTCCCTAGCTGCAACCATTGCACTGGCTTTCCCTCCTTCCCCATTCAACCCCCTTATCCCTCTCACCTCTTGGGACTTCTGTGACATGTAAGCCTCTTACACACTCTTTAGAATTCTGTCTCTAGAATGAGTAGATAAGAGAAATGTGATCAGAAGCAAGAGTGAACTGAGCAGCAATCTGGGCCCTGGTGCAATCTGCCCTGTTACTCACGCCATATGAATCAGTAGATTCGATGGTGATTAATTGGGGGGAGGGGGCTCACTTGTTGCTATCAGCTAGCTTCCTTGCTTCAGTCTCCCAAAGCGCTCATAAGGGTAGGTTCAGGGATAGAGGCTGGGCATGTGTGTAGTGCTACAGGACCCCCTTATCAGTGACCTGACCACTGTCGATGCTTAGCACCCAACCAAACAATAGCAGGTACACAGCCTCTTCCAGCAAGGAGATGAGTCAGCCCTTTGTGGAAGGCTGTTCACAGAAAACCTCTCCACCCAGGAGAGGAGGGAGCAATTCATGTTACTAGGATTGACACCTACTTCAAGTACAAGTGTGCCCCCTCTGCCCGTGGTACCTCTTTAAGCACCACTATCTGAGAACATAAGAACGCCTGATCTACTTCATGGTGCTTTATAACACTCCTTCAGACCGGGAGATTGATGTGTCAAAGGAGGGACACCAATGAGTCCACTGTGGAGGCTACGATTAGGAGTAAGGCAACTAATTGAAATCATCATAAATTACAAAACACCATTAATACACCTAACCTACAAACATTGCAGCTTACTAGCAAGCTATATGGTCAGAGTACTGGCTGCTGAGTATTGGCTACTGCTGCTCCATATCAGGAGAAAGTCATCTGGTGAGGCTAGGGGTATGGCTCAGTTGGTAAAGTGCTTGTCACACAAGTATGAGGACCTTAGTTCAATCTCCAGAACCCATATTAAAAAAAAAAAAATAGGCCTACAGATGTGTGCCTATAATCCAGTACTGGGAAGAAAGAGACAAGATGAACCCTGAAGCTGGCTGGCCAGCCAGTCTAGCTGAAGCAACAAGCTACAAGTGCAGTGAAAGAGCCTGTCTCAAATAATGAGGGGGAGAGTAACTGAGAAAATCAGCTGATGTCAACCTCTACCCTCTTCCCACATATACACCCAAACATAGGTGCACAGACATGTAAACATGTACACATACGTGCGCATTTACTTACACATAAAGAGCCTCAGAATCAGAGAGAAAGAGAGTATCATACAGTGGAAAAGATGAAAACTTAAAACTCAACGAACTATTTCTGGTGAACGCGTATGTGTTTTTCACACCATCATTAACTGAGTGTCAAGAAATCACTAGTCATGCCACTGTATGTCCAGGGTTGTCTGTAATTTTATATATGCCTCACCATTCAAAAGCATCCAGCTGAATCAAAGAATGAAATACTCATGTCAAGGCTCAGTCTAAGAGCTGGCTTAGGAAAGCAGCCTACCATTCCAGGGTCAGAGCACCTCTACTCTGGCATTTCCACAAGAAGGCTGACTTCCTTGGAGAGAGGAAATGTGTCAAGACCTGGATGCCAGGCATTCTCACTGTTAGTAGGGTGTCATCTCTTTCTTCTTCCTCCTGTCATGAATCAGGGCTCAGAAACACATGGCTGCATATACATATCGTGATATTTTTTCTTTATTGTCAACTTGATACAATTTGGAGTCATCTGAGAGATGCACCTTTGGGATTGTCTTTCAAGGTATCTCCAGAGAGATTTAAGGAAGGCTCAGCTTGAATGTCGGGAGCACAACCCCTGGGCTGGGCTCCCAGACTGAATAAAAAGGGGGGAAGGAGAAACCTAAAGGCCAGCATTCCTTCTCTCTCTGCTTCCTGATCCACTCAGACGTAAGGAAGTTTCTGCTACCACCGAGACAGAGGCTGTGATCCTCTCCTGCCGCCTGTCATCAAGTTACAAAGGGCTGTGTCACCAGAGATGTGAGTCAAAATAAAACCCAGCTTCCACAGGAAGCTCTTTGGTCAGCTCACAGCAGTGAGCAGAGTAGCTGATACACAAACACACACAGTTATAAATACACCTATGGCTACCAGT
The DNA here is from genome assembly GCA_028658305.1 of Pachyuromys duprasi. Lineage (NCBI taxonomy): Eukaryota > Metazoa > Chordata > Mammalia > Rodentia > Muridae > Pachyuromys > Pachyuromys duprasi. Next base: position 113,179 of record JAQQSO010000347.1, on the reverse strand, counting down.
ACCACAAACATACAGACAACTGCACACATTGTAGAACCCGTGAGTTCACACTAAGGCAACCCCAGTTCACCTCACGGTGTGTGGTTTTGTGTTTTTATCTCTGGTTAGCCTCCTCTCAAGATCACCACATCCATGATGTTACATGCACTTCTTTTTAAGAGTAACGAAATCTTACTTCAACTCTCCTGAGGAGATCACCTGCATACTCATGTCTTAACCAACCTATGGAGACAAGAACATGGTCCACCATGCTTAATCCATGCCCTTAACCCTCACCAGGACTACTTCAGGGGTAAGATCAGAAACAGTGGGGTTTTTAATGGAAAGGAGGGAAGGGAGTCTGGGAGCTTCACCAACAAGGAAGCTCCCCCACTAGCTACTAAATTAACTTACAGTCCAGAGTAGGCAGCGCAATGTAAATCTTCTGACGTTAGATGCTAAACCTTTCCCTCCATCCTCCATCATCGCCGCTGCCTCAGAGCATGCTGTGACCCAAGGAAAGTTTAGAAGCTCCCTCATTTCAATTTAACACAGTCTTCTATCTTCAGTTTATAAAGCACAAGAGATTTCCAGGAACTCGAGCCCTAATTCAGAAAACGCAAGTGTTCTCCAAATCTCATTTATTGCACTTTTGCTTCTAAGGCCTTGGCCCAAACACAAATATTTATCTCAGCTTGAGTCCTCCTTGTGCTGGCTCCTAGACACAGACTTTTCAAGCTTCTAGGGCAATTAAGGGGCACTAAATTCTGAATTAGACATGCTGCCTTTTCAGCCCTTGTTCTTCCAAAGAAAAGGAGGTACTAAGTAAGAATCCCTGCAGGAATAAAGGACACAGACACACCAGCTGCCATAAAGAAGAAGTAAGTCTGTGGCTTAGAAGACAGATATCGAGGCAACCTGTCATTTCAACATGCTCTTGAGACCTTACACCCACTAGACCAAACACAGCAGTGTTCACAGCCCAAAGAATTTTACCACCATCTGGAACAGCTGTGGCAATAGAAAGAGATTGACCTGCCCAGTACTTTAATCCATGAGGGCTCCTTCAACAGTTCTATTTATCTGTCTTAAAAGGCTTAGCACACTGGTTCTCAACCTCTGGGCCACAACCCTCCTGGAGTTCAACAGCCCTTTTACAGGGGTCGAATATTGAATATCCTGCATCTCAGATATTTACATTATGATTCATAACAGTAGCAAAATCATGAAGTATACAACAAAATAAATTTTATGGTTGGGGATCACCACAACATAGGAACTGTATTAAAGGGTCACAGCATTAGCATTAGGAAGGTTGAGAACCGCTGTCTTAAACACAAAGCCATTGGCTGCAGCCATGACACAAGAGCAATCATGGGTGCTGGGGCAGTCTAAAGCATGTGCCCTTGGGTGTGGCTCTTATAGCTTTGCCAGGCAGACAACTGCTGTGCAGACAGACATGAAATCATGACTCCAGATCTCTCTCATAACCTCAAAGGGTCACTCTATGGTCAGCCAAAAGAGCTCACGTTTGAGGACACTTTCGAGACCAGGGAAGAGCATGGTCTTATAGCATTAGCAATGCCTAATGCCTGGCATGGGAAGCCTAGGGTTCAATCCTCAGCACCATTTTAAAAAATTAAAATAAAAAAAGGTAGGGGAGCAGAAAAGAAACAAACCACTACAAGAAAAGAAAGACAAAACAGCCCCAGTCAACCAGAGACTCAGTACCCCACTAGGGCAGATTTTATTATACTATGTCCTGCTCTAATCTTTTTCATCTGTGAAATGATTTGTATGTGCTCAATTTTATTAAAGATCACAGAGAACATGAGAAATGATTTAAAATGAAATGGCATACTGCATCTTAAATGATGACGTACCATAACACACCATACCATGTATTCCTTGCCCCATCTTACTTCTAATGTCACTCTGGCTTGTCATTCAGCAATGCCATTCTGATTCCAGTGCATTCAAATTTTCCATGTCTCCTCTGAGTCAAGGCATTAGGAGTACTTATTTGCAAGCTCTGACTTTTTAAAACCTGATTCAGACTCATCTATTTCATTCTTGAATTAAGCTACATTGAGAACGTCTTTCTGCCATCACACAGTGGAGAATTGAGGGACACCTGACTTACAAACCACTGGAACATGTGCCAGAGATGGAGAGTTAGACAGATAAATGATTGAGGAGGAAAGGATACACCTTCTGAATATCTTGAGTTAGGGCTGACAAGATGGCTCAGTATATAGAGGTGCTTACTGCCAAGCCTGACAACCTGAGTTTCATCAAGTGTTGGAAGAAGAGAAAAATCTCTCACAAGTTTACAGTTACACTGTGGCACATATCACACACACACACACACACACACAAACACAGAGAGAGAGTAATTAATTAATATCTAAAGCCATGATCACATTTTGTATATTAAAGCATCTTCAACTCTTTTCTGACTAATATTCACTTATAAACATTCTCTATCATTCTCTAGTCCTCTTGGCTAAAATCATTTCATGTCTAGGACTCCAGATTTATTCCACTCATTAACCCAAGAAAAGAAAAAGAAGTTATTATACAGCGATGCTTAAAAAATAAAATGTTACCCTTAAAAAAATCAATGTAGATCAATAAGTAAAAAACACCATGCAGGTTTAATAACATGCCTATAATCCCAGTGATTGGGCTGTTGAGGCAGGAAGACCTTGAATGTTGATGTCAGCGCAGCCTAGCTTGCAAGACACCCTCTCAAAGGGGAAAAAAAACCAAAAACAAAAAACTAAAACAACAACCAAAAAAAAAAAACAACTCTTAAAGGAAAGATATGTATTTAAAATTTAGGAAGTCAGGCTAAAGAATAGCTTAGTGGTAGAGCACTTGCCTATCATGTGCAAGGCCCTAAGTTCAAATCCCAGAATGATGATGATGATGATAACGAATAAAAATTAAGACAATAAAAAAAAATAAAGAAGAAAATTAAAATTACCCAAATTTCACTACTCAGGCAAAACTGATATGACAATTTTGGCACAGTAAAAATTCTTGGCATAGCCAAATTTTCACACACAAACCTGTAACCATGAATGCTCACACAGATACAGAATCTTGTAGAAGCACAACCATATACAATTGTTCATGTGTCCTCAGCATTTTATCGTCAGTAATTTCTATAGACATTCATTGTCTTCCTATAACGTTCTATTAGTTGCAAAATATTCCAAGACGCTACATCCTCTACACAAAGGTGAACACATTCTCCTGGTCAAAAGCTAGCCTTTCTACCAGGCTCCGGATTTACCCATCCCTCTTGTAGGAAGCATGCGCGAACATTTTCCCTTCCCTCATGGCTGAAGCATCTATCCTTTCTGGAGGAATGATTTGAGAACTATGAACCTTCTCTAGTACTGCCAAGTTCCTCTTGCCTGGTGTACCTCTATACCAGGTAACAATTATGCTCTTGCATTTTCCATTAAAACAACAACCTTCACCAGCCCAAGCCTAATGGCACACAACTATAATCCCAGCCCTAGGGAGGCTGAAGCAGGAGGGACCCTAAATTCAAGGCCAGCTTGTGCCCATAGCAAGTTCCCACATTAAAAACAACAACAACAACACCCAAAAAAACCACAAAACTTCATTTCTTCCCCTTTACATACATGTAAACCCTGCAAATAGGCATCAAAGTATTACAATCAGAAAGAAATAAAAGAAATGTGAGCCTGTTTCCCCAGAGAAGCTGCAATTATAAGGCACAGTGAGACAGAACCTTTGTTTTAGCCTGGGGAAACTCATATGAAAGTCTACAGAGCCCCAAAATGACACGTGGATATCATTTAAACCTGTTCAGCTCTGTCAGTTTAATAACAGGGTAACAGCAAAGGACACAGAACAAAACAAGAAACACTCTGAAGGTTGTGCTACATGCAGCCATGCTCTTTAAAACGTGTTCTGCTAGCGCCTCTTTTGGGCCCAGCTCACCGACCACTCCTTCTTGGGCTCTTGGGATGAAGCGTGCTCCATTTCACACCCGATTTCCTTAGTCCTCCTTCTTTTCCTACTTGATTACAAACTGCCATAGCTATAATTCCAACTTCAGAGGGTAGCTCCATGCTAAACCTACAACCCGGACCATGCTTTGATCACGCACAAATCAAATCACAGCAATTTCTCTCAGAGATTCTGGGCAATTCTATCAATTCAAATGCAACTTCTATTTGCTTTCAAGTGTAGATGGGTGTGCACATGTGTATGTGTGTGCGAGTATATGTGACATATGCATTGGTGCACACGTGTACAGAGGTGGGCTGGCTCACGTCTGTGCATTTGGAGGCCAAAAGTTGACATCAGGTAGTGGCATCCTATATTGCTTTCCACCCTGAGATTCTATCCATCCTGGCTAGACTGACTGGACAGCAAGTGCACAAGATCCTCATACCCCTGCTTCACGGGAGTTACATATATGTACTACCACTCAGAAACCCACAATTACACAGCAAGCATTTCACTGATTGAGTCATTTCCCTGGCCTCTTGATACTTTTGTTCCTGTGTTCTTCCTATATACCCATTCAAACAAGCCACCCTCAATATCCTGTCTTCTTTATGTCTAATGAAACAGGAGATCTACTAATTTATCTCTAAAGGATAGCCTAACCCTGCCCACTTTTCTCCGTCTTTCTTGCTAATGCTCTATTCAACATCATCATCACCATCTTTTTCCTGGATTTCTATACCATCCTTTTAATTGGTCTCTGAGCCTTCTCTTTCATCTTCTTCTGCCCTGTGCATCAGAATGCAAGAGTAATAAGTGTAAACTGTATAAAGCCATTCCTGTGTTGGTTTCCCACTGAAGCTGAAGTGAAATGCCCTCCTCACATCAGGCTATCAAGACCTTTGTAATATTATTCTTTCCTGATTCTCTGATTCAATTCAAGTCTCTCTTAATTGCTCTGTGTGTTATTCTCTTAGTTTCAGCTCCTTTAATCCAACAAGCTGACAGTCTCTAGGACTCTCTGCAAACTGTTTACCTAAAATACTCATTCCTTCCCATATTTCCTTCCTAATCCCTCCTCAACCTTTATCCTTCAGCTGAAATGTCAGAATCAGCAAGAATCTTATTCATCAGCCTGTGCATAGTGTGTCTGTCCTTCTCTTCTCCATGTCAGAACCTTGTTTTCTCACTCTGTTACACAACAGTTTATAAGCATGTTAGTTATTTGTCCATGTAGATGCTTTGATGGTCATCAGCACTGAGAAATAAGTTCTGTAGAAGCACAAACAGTGATTCATTGACTGTTTTATTCTGAGTTCCGAAAGAGAATGATTGGCCCGTGGATGGATGCCAAATTCCTTTAGTTGGCAGGATAATGGGTCAAAATAAAGGACAATATTAGACAATGGTAGAGAGATTGAGAGATTCTGCCAGGGACTCAGATGAGACAAGTAAGGAGCCTGAACTTAATCAGTACCAGCAGAGACTGGGAGAAGGAACATCAAGTTATACGGAAAAGGTCTTTCTAAGAAAAAACTGCACACAACATCAGAGGAGAAGCAAATCTGGCAAGATGGAAGATGATGATTCAGGCAGAAGTAGGGTGAAACCTGACAAGCAACTCTATCCTATCTTTAAGCTTCAGCAAAAAGGGTTTGACACACGAGCAAAACTTCGGAATGTATTTTATTAATTATGACATTAATATACACGTATTAACATTTTTATAGTAGAGAGCTTCCAGGATCCTCAGATGGCCTGGTCAAAACGCCTGACTCTCGGTCCATTGTTCAATAGTCAAAGCAGCAGCCCTACGCGCCTGTCCAAGCGCGGATCGATACACAATGGAAGGAAGTGGACCACAATGGCATAGCAAGCTCTGTGATGGTAGTCACAGTCCTCCCGCTTTCCCTCCAGCTTATCTCAAGCCTTCCTGGATACAGATGACCCACTTCCTAACAAACACCAGCCCGTGAGCTCCACATGGCTGGGAGCCTCACAAAGCCGACCGATCCCATCTCAGCACTAGACGCGATACCCACTCAGGATTCCTCCCTGAAAAGCATCAAAACACAGACTAACACTGCCAAACGCCTTCCTGGGAATATGTTCCGTAGATGCAAAGATCTTATTTCCTCCCTATAGAGCCATCCATTTTTTTTTTCTTGTCTAGTATGCTGACAGGAAGAAATAACTAATTCCAAGTAAAGCAGAGAGCCAGAAAGGCGGGACGGTCTGGCAGTTTGAGTTGTCAGGAAGTGCCGCCATGCCTGTCCCTGCTGTCCACCTTAATAAGCAGGTGATACATCACAGTCCACTTGCTGATAGGAGGGTTTAAGACACACCCATGCGCATGCGCACACGCCTCTGTGTCTGAGGTGAGTATTTCCTTTAGCTCAGCTGGATGCTAAGGAAGACAGGGTGAAGCGGCCTCCCTGCATGAGTGAGATCCCGCCAGTCTCACATACACAGATCACAACCTGAACCTTCCCACGTGGCTAACCTCTGGAACATCTGTCTATCACTCATTTGGGGACTCAACCACTCCACAAATAGTATTGGAGCTGCTGTGCCCCAGGCTCTGTAGAAGTCTGAAAAACTAGGCAAGACATTTCCTATCTCTTAAAGTACAGATGTAATCTCACAGAAAATATAAAAATAGGTAAAGTAATAATAAGCAATGATTAAGGGCTTATGATGGGAAAGTGCTATGCCAAATAACTCATTTGAGCTTTGTGAAAATTACTGAACCAACCACCACCGGCTACAGTCTATGGAGGAGGAAATGGAGAACCGGGGAATGTCTCTGAGAGGAAGATGTTTTAGAACCACATGAAAAGCACAACTCTAATCTCTCTATTTTACTACTATGTAAAGCGAACACAGGCTTAATCGCCAAAACACACTTCTGTAAAGAAAAGATGATATGAAAAACCATAATGGTTGAACAGCATTTAAATATTTAGCAGTTCAACAAAATGGTTTTGTTGTATAAACCTATATACAGTTCTAATATCTTCAAAGTTATTCTAAAAATGAAATTCTAACAGCCACATTAAGATATACCTTGTGTAGAATATACAGCTCTGTGTACTTAGATGTAAATTTGTACGGGAAACTTCCTCTCGGTTATCAAGACACTATAAAGCAACACAAGCTGAATAATTTTTTTGGCACCCATTCGCATCCTTTAAGTCACTGTAAAGCTTCTAAACACTGAGCCTCACAGAGCTCAACTTGGAACTCAGCCGAAACAGCTGGTGCAACTGGCAGTCAGCAGGGGCGGTGGTGTCAAATACTTCTCCCTTCGCTACCTAAGACATGAATGGCTCAGCCAACCTTGACCACACAGATTTAATCAGCCAGCAGGCACCCTGTACAGTGCTGCTTCGAAGCAAAAAAAAAAAAAAAAAAAAAAAGTCAGGCACATTTTTGCCTGCTTCTGCTTAGATGTGCCCACACACTGAAAAGAGATTCTGTTCCTTGTACTTTGCGTTTTATACACTGAGAGACAGACAACGTCGGGTGCTAGCCGTCAACAGCTGAGTCCCTAAGAACCCTGCTGCTCTTAGTGCAAGCAGCTCAGTGGATAGGAGCCCTTGCACGGCCAGCATGAGGACCTCAATTCAGATCTCTAGCACCCACATTAAAAAGTGTGAGCCCAGAGGCGGTGGCACACGCGTGTAATCCCAGCATTCGCTGGCAAAGGCAGGCGGATCTCTGGGAGTTGGAGGACATCCTGGTCTTCAGAGTGAGTTCCAGGACAGCCAAGGCTACACAGAGAAACCTTGTCTAGAACGACCAAAAATAAAAAATAAAATAAAATCAGGTGTGTACATGATCAGGCATATAACCCCAGCATTATATGCTGGGTGGAGACAGGAGGATTGCTGTGGCCTTTGTGGCTATCAGAGAAACTGTCTCAGGAGGCTAAGGTAGAAAATGGTAGAACAGGGCTGTGTGTGTGTGTGTGTGTGTGTGTGTGTGCGCGTGTGTGCGTGTCTGTGTGTCTCTCCCTGTTTCTCTCTCTCTCTCTCTCTCTCTCTCTCTCTCTCTCTCTCTCTCTCTCTCTCTCTCACACACACACACACACACACACACAGATATAGAAACAGGGAGAGATTTAAAAATCTAGGGTAAATGCTAACCCAGACAGAATGCAGGACATGGACACAGAAGTGTTCCAGCACTGTCCTCGGCAGACCAGGATGCATGGCCATCTAATGACTGAACTATACTTGCCTGTCAACAACTTTAACAGGAAGCAGATGTCCAAAAAAGAAAAAAAAAAAAAAAACCTACCACAAGGAAGCTTCAAACACGTGTGGGAGAAATCACCTCTGGCTTGGTTGATAAAGAGAACATTTTTGTTGCTCAGCCATTTATTATAAGAAATCTCAAACACACAGGAGAACAATGTAATGAGCCCTTCTGCACCTAAAATTTCCATTAAATAATTATCAATCCTTAGTTGTTCTTGCTTCATGCGCACCCCACACTTGTACTAGAGTCCTTTGAAGCAAATCCCAGACATAGCATGATTTCATCTGCACATGTTCCAACACGCATTCCTAACTGGTAAGAAATCTTTGAGAAAGCTACATATGTGCTCTCAAGCCTATGACTTCTTAGGGAAAGGAATGTGGCAGGCATGAGGCAGAAAGGTGGGAAGGGCATGAGGAAAGCCTGTGTGAAGCCTGGAATATGTGAAGAAAGACAGTGCAAGACTGGCCCAGAAAGGAGGCTGAAGCTTAACACACAGCGTCACAGACATGGAGGAAAGTGAAACATGAAAACGAAATCCAGACAGGAACTGCGGCAGCAGTCTAAAGTTCTTCAGACGATGGTCTATGGTTCACCTGAAGAAACCACCTTCCCAAAGGCCTTACAGGAAAGAATGACGGCTCTGTACAATTGCTGCAGCACAGACGTGAAGAGCACGCCGTGTTCCTGTCCCTCTGCAGAACTGGATGTGCTGGAACCCGCAGTGACTGGGGCCAAGCATCTCTTCACCGCCAGAACACCCTGGCCACACAGATCAGCTGACCAGAGTCCCATCTCTGGGTGAGAGGAGATGCTAACTCAGTCAGCTCCCTGCTGACTAAGGAAGATGGTCTCCCAGACTCCCTTGCCACTGCCGGTCTGGCTATATGCAAAGTCTGCCTGCCGAAGGTTTCAGCAGCGCGCCGATGGGCATGAGGTAGCAAGGCCTGAGCTGCCGACTAAAGCTTCATGGTTGCCGGTTATAATTCCCCGGTGTGCGTGGTTCATCCCAGACATGAACTGAAACTCTCACTCCTTCTCTCCAAACTGCCTTCTTTTAAATTTCTAGGCATAAATTCTGGCTAAAATTGACTCTGTATGTCCTGAGAAAGAAGGCAGTGTGACTGGGAACAAGAAAGGAAAAGTTACGAAAGTGGAGTTTACTCCTTATCTTCCGTCCTCCACTCAAGGGTTTCAGGTGTGATAGATGGCTGAAATGGAACCTTGCATTCTGTCAGGCTCCCAAAATCATCACAACTTACCTTTATCAGAATCAGACCCAGAAAGACACACATGGTATACACTCAGTTATAGGTGGATTTTAGTCATACAGTACAGGATAGACATACTACAATGCACAGACCCCAAGAAGATTAGTCCAATGGGCATCTTAGGCTTCATGTGGGCCCATTAAGTTAGGGGAGTGGGAGAGACCTCAGAAATGGACTAGGTTGCCTGCTTTTTGATCACTTCCCCCTGGTGGGACTTCCCTACTACGCCACAGGGGAGGAAGAGGAACTCAGTCCTCATGTGAATAGATGAGCTGGGGTGTCTGGGTAAGGGGCTCCCCTATTGTGAAGAATAGGGGAAAAAGGATACAGGAGGGTGGGATTGGGAGGAGAAGAGGGAGGGGCCTATGACCGAGATGTAAATTGAATTAATCGATTTTCAAAAATGAAAACAACAAACAAACAAACAAAAAGATTCAGACTTGAGTCAAGGATTCAGAGGCCTCAGATGACTTCTGTGGATAAGGAATGGCTTTGGGATGCTAAGTCACAGCTCTGTGGGGGAGCCTTGGAGATCACCCCAGAGGGAAGTGGAGCCCCATGGCTTTCTCAGCAGCTGGCTTTCTCAAGCCAGCTCTCCCTAGAACAAAAACAACCCTGTCAGAAACCATAAACAGTCAGGAAAACATGCGGCCAGACAAAGCTAGGCCATTCAGTGGTCCCCACTCTCCTCCACCCCTCAGGATCATTGACCCAACAACTCAGAGAATCTGTTGTAAAAATTGGCAGGAAGAAATGCCTGCAGAAGGAAAGGGGGATGCAGACAGGAGCAGGCCCTGAGCACCATTCTTCCCTTTCCGTCTGGACCATTTGTGGCTGGGTACACCAGCACAGCGGGGAAGGCATATAAAAACCAGGGCATAGTCAAGGAACAGAGGCAAGTGAATCTCTATGAGTTACAAAGCATCCTGGTCAACCTAGCTAGTTCCAGGCCAGCCAGGGCTGCAGAGTCAGGAATGTAACCTCTTAGGGGAAAATATATGTATATCAAAGGAACTTTCTTCCAGTCATTTTAAGACCTGTCAGGTAGAAAGGGGCTATTCCAGGAGACAAAGGAATAAGAGGCTACACATCATGTCACTTATTTTAAAAAGAAAAAAAAAGAAAAGGACTTTCCAGGCCAGGCATGAACCCTGGGTTAGATCCAGGCGTAATATCACACACAGCTGCAACCGAAGCACTTAGAGAGACAGAGGCAGGGGGACTGGAAATTCAAGTTCATCTTCAACTACTTGAAGCATGCCTGGAACACTTTAAGACTCAGTCAGTCAACCAGCCGACCAGTCAGTTAATAGGACTTACTTCACAACTCCATCAAGCCTTCCTCCTACTTCTCTAAGTGGCTCTTCCTTCACTGCTCTGCAGAGCCTGCTTTCTCCCTGTGCCCCTGCTCTGTCCTGTGACCCTTATCCCATCCTAGTCCAGAAGTGCCTGGCTTCAGGTGCCTCCCCTCAGCTGAATCCAAGTCTCCGGGGTCTTCGCTAAGCTTTTGCACAGGGCTTCTTTACGATGGCTCGCTCGCCTTTCAGGATAGCACTTGTCCAACCCACTGTCATCTTTGTTGTCCCACAGATGCCATTAGCCTACATCCATCCAAACTGGGGATCCCCTTTGCCCAGCCTCATCTCTCAGTGCTCCTCAACTGGATTCGTTCATTTCCCTTCTTCTGCATTGCAGCAGCTCTGCCTTCAAGCCTGCACCATGGCACCCCTCAACATCTATTCAAATAGTGCCCCTTCTCTTATGTGACCCCACTCACTCTCCACTGAATAAACTGACAGCATCCATGGTGTAGGAGGGTTTTATTGTAGATATGAAAGAGAGAGGAGAGAGAGAGAACAGCCAGGCACATCTGAGAGAGTCCAGAGCAGAGAGAGAAAGGAGAAAGAAGAAAGAGCACAAAGAAGTAGACTTCATGGAAACGGCCAGCAGACTAGACATGGCTGGGCGATCTGTGAGAGAGGGGAGAATAGCAAGGGATAGAGAACATAGAGAAAGCATTGTGAAAACAGCAGGGACCTAGAGAAATAGCAGGGTTATAAGAAGGACGCAGAGCTGAGGGGAGAGAAAGCTGTGAGCTGGAGGGAGGTCAGGGCAAGGGAGGAGATGAGAAGGGTTAGGATACTAGCTAGCTTGGACTTTGAAAGGTGTAACAGGCACTTGTGATACTGAGGGGCTTAAAGGCCAAAATGAGCTTCCATATGCTGATAGGCATGACAGGTCACTTCCAACAGAAGTAAGGGAAATGACTCCCCTTGGTAGAATAGAACCTGCTTCACAAGTTCCTGAGGGAAGCTGGCTTCTCTCTAACTGCTGTCAAGCCTCCTAGAGTCCATATTGAGCTCATTTCTGGATATCTGGACTACCTTTTGGAGCTGGGGAAATTGGAATTTCCTTTGGACCTGATACCTCTCACCTCATCTTCATCACTCCCTTCCCTCTACCATTGGGCTCTGGATTTTCCTCTGTGTCTAGCAATCCATTATATTGTTTGGAAAATTTATGGCTGCCCAGCACGAGGCTGGAAGCACCTGGGAGGTGAAGAACCCAGCTTGTGTTGCTGTACAGTTGCCAGAGCCTAATGCACAAATGAAATGTGTTCGCTGCATATGTAAAAAGACTGGAAGAAAGAAGGAAAAACGGGAACGGAAGGGGGAAGTAGGGAAGGGAAAAGGAAAGAAGAAAAGGGGAGAGAAGAAATGGGAGGGGAGAGGAGTGAAGAGATTTCTCAGATGTTTTAAATTCGTCCCTTTTTCCTATTTCCTTTTGATCTAACTATTTTTCCCTTCCTCAAATTATAAAGATTTACTTTACAAGTTCTTTTTAAGTTGTATTTTATGTGTTTGGGTGTTTGGCTATGTGCATGTGTGCACCACAGGCCGGCAGAGGGCAGAAGAAGCTAATTCCCTGAAAAGGGAATTACAGACAGTTGTGAGCCACCATGTGGGTGCTGGGAATCAAACCCAGGTCCCCCAGAAAAGCAGCTCTTAACTGCTCTGGCACCTCTCCAGCCCTTTCTTTACAGGTTCTTAAAGGGATAATTACTTACTCAGGGACCCTGGATAAAAGTACTGTGATGGTTGGTAATTTCAACTTGACAAAACCTAGAACTACCAGACATATCTGTAAGGGACTGTCTTAATTGCCTTCGGGAGACTCATGTAATTTGTGGGTATGAACATTCCTATAGCAGGGTATCCTGAGATGTATGGAGGAAGAGAGTGAGCTGAACACAGGCATACATGCACTCAATTGCTCTCTGTTTTTAACTGTGGATGAATTTTACCTACTTGCCTCAAGTTCTTACTGCTCTGACTTTCCCTGCCATGATGGACAGTTGTCTTGTTTTCCCTGTCATGATAGGACAGTTGCTCTGATTTTCCTGCCATGATAGGACAGTTGCTTTGTCTTTCCTGCCATGGTGGTCAGGAGCCAAATAAACCCTTTCTTCCTTACGCTGCTTTTGTCAAGGCATTTTATCACAGCAAGAGGAAAAGACACTTAACTAGGGGCGCCTTTAAAAAAACAAAGGAAGATGCCAGTCTGAATCAACTACAAAATATTAAACATCATAAGAAAAATCATGAATTCATCTGAAGGGATTCTGCAAGTAAAGGAATAAAAAGAGCTTGCTTAATGATTAAAAGTAAAATAAATTAAGGATAAAAAGGAAAGTAAAATGGTAATGAATCCAAATTTGTAAAACATGTTTTTAACGTAAAAGCGTTCAGGGATGGGCTACATTGCTGCCTGAAGGTTGGTAAACAAAGGCAGAGTAAAGTCCAACTTCTCCCTGCCATGGACACAGACATTCATGCTCAGTGTTGCACACCAGCAAACGAGTTCCGAACCAAATACAGAGTTTTTAAAACAAGTTTGCCAGCCTCTACAAGGTTCCACTTCCCTGGTGACTTCTGAAAAAATATAGTTTTTAATTTGTTTTATTTCTTATTTCCAGGCTTATCTGTATTTTTCCTATGTGGATAGTGTGTGCGTGTGTGTGTGTGCACACGTGTGTGCGCATGCAGGTATCTTTGTAGAACAGATGAAGGTGTCAGATCCCCTGGAGCTGGAGTTATAGGCAATTGTGAACCACATGTCCTTAGTGATGAGAACTGAGCTCTGAAAGACCCTCTGGAAGAGCAGCTCTTAACCACTGAGTTATCTGTCCAGCCCTTGCAAGAAGCGTTTGGAGACGTGCAGAGAAGCCTGGCTCCATATGCTAAGAAATAAGTAGACAAAAATAAAATCAAAACCAGCAAAGACTTATGATAAACTTGACCCAAAGGTGACACACACAAAAATAGATGTTTCTAGTAATGGACACAGATGCACATGAAAATTTGTTTTCCTTTTATTCAAACCTCAGAGCTGCTATATTTCCTAACAAGCAATTGGCAAGGAGGAATTGCAAGTGGGAATGGAAGTCAGGTGAAAATAAGGGGCAAGCGGGAGAACAAGGGTACAACTAACAGCAACAGGGAACCGGCTGAGGTGAACAACTATTGTCAACCTCAACAAAGTCAACACTAATTTTGAACTTGGTTTCTTTATTCTAAAGCTTTATAGGAAATCACAGACAACTCAAGAGTTAACATCTGCCCTGAAACCTCAAGGTAAGGACAGACATGATGGCACAGGCCTGTGGTCCCAGCACTTGAGGGCAAAGGCAGGTAGATCTCTGTATGTTCCAGGCCAGCCGGGTCTACGTGATGAGCTCTAGGCCAGTCAGGGCTACAGAGATAGATAGATAGATAGATAGATAGATAGATAGATAGATAGATAGATAGATAGATAGATAGATAGATAGATACATAGATAGATAGATAGATAGATAGATAGATAGATAGATAGATAGATAGATAGATAGATAGATAGATAGACAGACAGACAGACAGACAGACAGACAGACAGACAGACAGACAGACAGACAGACAGACAGACAGACAGACAGATAGATAGATAGATAGATAGATAGATAGATAGATAGATAGATAGATAACTGAGAACCTCAGGGACCTATTGGTCTCCAGGAGTATTTATTTAAATGCAAAAGCTTGTTCCCCACTCTCCTCTCTCTTTCTCTCTCTCTCTCTCTCTCTCTCTCGCTTTCTTTTTCCCTCTCCCTCTTTCCAATGATGCTTTAATTTAACAGATCTAGTATATTTTTGTGAATGTAAATTTTGTTTACATATTTTATCACACTTACTCGTTCACTTGTGTATGTGAAGAGAGGTGGGGAAGGAAAAGCGAAAGAAAGAAAGAAAGAAAGAAAGAAAGAAAGAAAGAAAGAAAGAAAGAAAGAAAGAAAGAAAGAAAGAAAGATACACAGGGCAAAACTGGACGTGATAGTATATATGACTGCAATTTCAGCACCCTGGATGGGGAGGCAAGAGAATCAAAGGTTCAAGGTCATAAGAGAAAAGAAAAAAAGGGGAGAGGGGATAAGGAAGGGGAAGGGAGGAGAGCACTGGAGAAGAGAGGAGAGCAGAGCAGAGAAGGAAGCTATCTAGAGGAGAAAGGAGGCACACCTCTGGGTGTCTATAGGGAACATTCTAGAAAGAATTAACTAAGGGGAAAGAGACACTTGGAATGTGAACAGGACCATCCCATAGACTATGGATCTGAAACTGAATAAAGACGAGAACAGAGAAAGCCAGCTAAGAGCAATGTTCAACTCTCTGCTCCCTGGGTAGGGACGCAGCATGGCCAGCTGCCTTCCACTTCCTCAGTTTAAGCCTTCTCTGTCACGGTGAGTCTCCTTCAACCATGAGCCAAAACACAGCCTTCCTCCTGTAGGTTTCTGATCAGGTATTTGATCATGGGGAAGGCAAATATAACCCACACACTCCTGAGTGAGAAACTGGGCTTTGGCCAGACTTGTGTATTCAACAAGTCCTTGGTGACTCTGAGTGGCTTGGAGACAGAAGCACTGAGTAAGGCACCGCTTGCCTGGCTGGCCATTGATTAAAGTGAGTTACATATTAACGTAAATTAATATTTATATAAACATGGATCATTTCTCCCTGATAGAAAAATTAGACCCAATCACCACAGCCTCAGCCGTCATCATGAATTTTAACCGGTTTTGCATCTAAACTATCTCACACCGGCGTTCTTTCCCCCACAGCTAACTAATTTCTTACTTTATTCAGTCTGTTAGTTATTTTTCTCCTTGCTGTGACAGAACGCCTAACTAAAAGCTTAAAGAAGGAAGGGTTTGTTTTGTCTCGTAGGCTGAGGGTGCAGACTATCATATAGGGAAATCACAGTGGCAGGAGCATGAGGTGGCAGATCCCATTGCATTTGTAGTCAGGAAGAAGTTTTATTAGGTTTGGGACTCCAGCCCACATTCAGAATGAGTCCTCCCTCTGCATTTAAGCCTTTCAGGAGAAGGTATGTCTCTTGGGTTGACTCTAAATCCCATTAAACTGACATCAACATCAAACATCACATTCAGTTACCTTGTTTACAAATTAGATTCTCAATCAAAAACTGTTGGCTCTCCCGTGCAATTTGTTAACAAAGTCAGGTCTGGACTGGAAAGATGGATCAGTGGTTAAGTGCACACACTGCTCATATGGAGAACCCTAGTTTGGTTCCCAGCAACCACAATGGGCAGCTCAAAGCTGCTTGAAACTTAGGTCCAAGAGATAGAATGCCTCCTCTGTACTGTTTGGGAACATACACAAACATGTACAAAGTTTTACACACACATGCACACACACATAATTTAAAAAATTTAAAAAAACCAAACCCTATCTTTAATCACAGTTTGGAGCCATGACGCATGCTAGCACATATCTTTAACCCCAGAACTCAGGAAGTAGAGGCAAGTGGATCTCTGTGAGTTCAAGGCCAGCCAGGTTGATATTGTGAGTTCCAAGCCAGTCAGAGCTATATAGTAAGACCCTGTCTCAAAAACAAAACAACAACAACAACAAAACCCCACATTTTCGGTCATGAGAAGGGATGTTGGTTAACATCCCACCTCCCCAGGTGCAGGAGATAAAATATGGTTAGCTTATGCTGGAGCCATATCGTGGCATATACCCTTTGTGCCGATCATGGCTTTTGTGTCTTCGCAGGGTCAAGGGCATGTGTCCTAGTTTGCTTTTTGTTGCTGTGAAAAACCACTCAACCAAAGCAACTGAGAGGAGAAAGAAATCGTTTGGCCTGTAGGTTACATCATGTAGGAAAAGCCAGGACAGGAGCACAAATCAAGTACCCAGAGGCAGAGACCACAGAAGAATTCTGCCTGCTGACCAATAGCTTGCTCTCAGTGGCTTGCTCAGCCACCTTTCTTAAAAGATCTGGAACTATTTGCCTGTGAGTGGCACCACCCATAGAGGGCTGGGCCATTCCCCACATTGATAAAGAAAATACTCGGTGCTTGCCCACCAGCCAATCAGATGGAGGCATGTCCTCAATCCACCTTCCCTCTACTCAAGTGCCTCTGCTTTGTGTCAAGTAGACACAAACTAACCAGCACACTGTGCAACAGAAACCAAACATGACCTACAAGGTCTAAAGCATTTATAGTGTGATACTGTGCAGGAAAAGCTTACTAATCCCTATGCCACACACAATGACACCCCACTACAAGCAAAGGGTTGAACAGCCAGAACAAGAGCCAAAACCTTTTGGCTTCCGGTTTGAAATCTGAGGAAAGGGTTCGCTGGGAACTCCTGGGCAAGATATTCCTCCCTGGTTTAAAGAAATAACAATGAGAACCAAAAGAGAAGAGTCCCCCCCCCCTTTTCTTCCTGCTCTGTACTGTTATCACTGATGCCATGATATACAGGGCTACTGCAGCTTCCTGTGGGTATCAGGAAACCCAGGGACACCTTACAGAACCAGGCCTTGGATGAACACCTAAACTAGCCAACCCTGGAATTGTGTTGGTCCAGTTCTCTTCACAGGAAAAGTACTAAAAAATTATCAGCATGACTGTTTCTGTCCATATCCAGTGGTATGCACTTGAAAGAATCCTAAGGGAGGGGGCTGGAGAGATGATCCACGGCTGAGAGCTTTGCTACCCTTGCAGAGGACTCAAGTTCCATCCCTGGAACCAACATGGCAGCTCACAACCATCTGAATCTCCAGTTCCAGGGAATCTGACGCCCTCTTCTGACCTCCAAGGGCAAACACACCCATATGCACAAAATAAAATAGAACTTAAACCTTTTAAAAAGAAAACAACGAATCTGAAGTATACCCATAGTCCTTACTCTTCATAGCTCTAGCATAATGGAAGCTGAAGAGACAAGATGGTTTCAGCCCAACTGGAAAGTTCTTTACACCACTGCTGCACCCCACTCCCCAACACACTAGAGAAAGAGAAGAGAAAGACCCCTTCGCATACAATGAATAACACGATTCAACCTTGGCTATGAAGAAAAAGCACTAGATGTTTGAAATGGGGCCTAATAAGGTTAAAACCTCACATTTCTTTGGTTTGTGTTTCAGGCAGTCTCACGTTGCTCAGGCTGACCTTAGACTCCCAGGTCAACTCAGATGACCTTGAACTTCTGAGTCTCCTGCCTCCCATTTCCCAACTGCCAGGGATACAGGCAGGTACCACCATACCAATGTAGAGGCTTTTTGTTCTGGGAATTTTGGAGATGGTGGTTGTGTTTTTAATATGTTCTAGGTATAAGTAAGCATTATACTAACTGAGCTATATTCAGCCTTTGCACACAACATGGAAAGGGTACTGTTCTCGGCAACACGCCAGTGAGGAGCCATGTAAAAATATCCCACTCATAAAACGCAACACTTTTCTCCATATTCCCAAATCAACCTCTATTTTATAAATCAATTCAATTTAATTGTTATAAATGCTCCCTTGAATTTACATTTCGCCTTGAACAGAAATTCCCCCATGAGCTTGTCAGCTCAGCGCTTCTTAAGAAAGCTCATCAGACGGGCAAGCACCATGACAGTGTAAGCCCACTCTCTGTGAGCGGGAACATCCGTCCCCATCATTTGCTCTGATAGAGATGGCTCCTGTGAGTAAGAGGTTAATCGCTGGAACCTGAATGCTTTCGCCAGCCTTGAAGGCTGTCATACTCAGCGATGGAAACAGTGCTTCTGGATAGAAGCATCAGCATGTCACAAAAGCTTCCCAGTATTTCTTTTATTGCTTCTACTGGACCGGAAAAAAAAAAAAGTTTCAATTTTGTCTCTAGGAAATAAGAACGCCTGAAAACAGCCCTTAAAACCGAAAGTGTCCTGTTTTCATTTCTATAACTGTGGGGCCCTCACAAGCACAGAATTTCCTTCTTTACTTCAACAGCTAAACGAAAGGTTTGTTTGTTTTTTTTTTTTAATGTCTTTTTTTCTTCCTAAAATACCAGGGAGTGACTGTTCACCTTGGCTACACAGAGAACCCTCCACTCCCACCCCTCAGGCCCCAGGGAGCCTTAAAACATAAGGACACCTGGGCCCCAGTCCCTAGAGCTCTGATAGTTTCACACAGGGGTCTGGGCATTCTGAGGTCTAAAACTTCCCCTGGGCAATTCTAATGCACAGTCAAGGTTGAGTACTGACCCAAGGTCAAAGGCAAACAAGAAAATGTGACTAAGAACTACACCCAAGAGAAAAATAGCTAACTCTATTTAAAAGAGATAAGACAGAGGATTAGGGAAAGTTCTTCCCACTGCCTAACACTCCCAAAATAATAGGAAATAAATTATCACCAACTAATAAGCAATTCAAATGTATAACTGTATACACAGAAATGCACATATCAAGGCTGGACTAACGGCTCAGCGGTTAAACGCACTGGCTGCTTTTGCAAAGGACCCAGGTTCAATTCCCTACACCTACAGGGCAGTTCATAACCATCTGTAACTCCAATTCCAGGTAATCCAGCATCCTCTTCTGGCCTGTGTGGGCACCAGGAACGCACACGGTACAACATACACACATGCAGGCAAAATGACTATATCCATTTAAAAAATTCATTTTAATGTACGTATTGTCTTGGTATTACTATTGCTGTGATGAAGCACCATGACCAAAACAACTTGGGGAGGAAAGGGTTTATTTGGTTCCTGCTTCCACATCACAGTTCAGCATCAAAGGAAGTCAGGACAGGAACTCAAATAGGAACCTGGAGGCAGGAGCTGATGCAGAGGCCGTGGAGGGGTGCTGCTGACTGGCTTGCTCCTCCTGACTTGGTCAACCTGCTTTCTTATGGGAAGAACTCTGGACCACCTGCCCAGGGGGAGCCCGCCCCATACTAATCACTAAGGAAATGCACTCCAGGCTTGCCCGCAGCCAGATCTTATGGAGGCATTTTCTCAGTAGAGGCTCCTTCCTCTCCAAGGGCTCTACCTGTGTCAAGTTGACATAAAACTAACCAGCACCACAAATATAGGCTTTTCAGATCAGTTAAGAAAGGTAAGACATGCACAGAAGAAAGAGACAAGGAAGCAATGTGCCTGACCTCCTTAACTATTAGCCTTATCCCTGGATTTCCACCCCTGTCTGGACACCTCCCATAGATGGCAGTACCCATCAGCTTTGAAAGCAAACCATGCTTCTTAGGACTTTGTTCCGGGGTTAGTCAAGTACCCACTGATAGACAAATCCAGCCCACCGCTTCTCTTGCAAAGTAAATATTTATTGGAACAAAACACTCAAATTCATTCGCAAGTCATCTGCCTGCTTTCCCATTACTGCAAAGGAAGTGCAACCCAGACCCTCTGGCCTACAAACCCTGCAGCATTTCCTCCGCAGTCATGTAGAGAAAAGGTTTTCAGATCACACTTCTCTAGTCTGAGATGTCATTTCTGGTCAAGCAATTACTGCCTTGTCCTTTTCCTCTCCTCCCACTGGTGTCCATCCCAGACATCTGTACCTTGGTCCCTGCCAAAGATCTCCTCACTCTATCAGCCCCAGCAATGGCATTCCCAGGGTCTCAAGGAGCATTTCAGTGGCTCTAGCTAAAGCCTGTCACTCGGAAATAACCAGCTTTCAGAGAGATGAAAGGCAGCATGAGGAAGCAGACGACATGAGCGTTTTGCGTGGAGCTTCCCCAGAACCTAAATTCCAGCTTTCCCTTCACCTCTCAGTATTTCCAGACTACATTTTCCTTGCCATCCCTTTGCTTCCCTACCCTGCTGATGCCTGTTAAATGTTTTCTTTGTTTACTTACTTGGGGCTGCAGTCTGAACCTGGGGTTTGCTGTGCGCTGCTACACACTCACTCACGGCAGAAGTGTCTTTTAAATTTATTCTTCTACTTAAATTTCTTGAAAAACCCTGCCCCGTAGTAGCGGGAAGGGAGCTCGGAGCACCCATCCCTTATTATGTCTGCTTTCATCTCCTTCCAAAATATCATTTCTTAATTTTGCAAAAAAGTTATTTTACGGCACTCAATGGGGGCATTGAAACTTTTAAAAAGTTCTTTGGCAATCCATGAGTTTAATGTACTTTAGTCATTTTCATTCCCATCACCCTCCTCTCTCACTCCCACTGAACCCCTTCTCCTTCTCAACAACGCCCCCTCATACTTATAAATATATATATATATATATATATATATATATATTTGTTGTTGTTGTTGTTTTGTTTTGTTTGTTTGTAACCCACTGAATTTAATTAGGGTTGCTGGCACGGACATGGATAGAGAGTTATTCATGGGAGTATGGGTAACTTACAATGGCTGGACCACTGAAGAAAATGACTTCCATTCCCAACAATAACTTAACTAATAGAAATGAAACTCCCCTGTCATGTCTCCAGACATTGCCTAATACGCCCTGGGGGCAACCCCGTACTCCCAGTGGAGAACTACTGCAATACGGAAAATAGTCCAAACTCTGACTCTACCTTCTCCCAGTTACACCATCCCACCCTTTCGAACTGCCACCACCGTCTCTGGGCTCAGGCCCACAACTTCCTCACAGATTATAAGACTAACCCGCTCTCAGCCAGTCTCTGCCAAGCTCCACCTCCCAAGGGCCCCACAGATCCTCAAAACTCACACAGATGAGGAGATAACTTCCCCCACGCCCACCCACCCCTTTAAACTGACCGTTCTCTCCTCTGGCTACTTGAGGCTCCTCCAGAAACCCTGGTAGGAGAGAGAGATTTCACCATCATTCCATGACCCCCTCCCCCACAGGGGCAGCCTTGTGCGCAGGTCCGGCGGCTCTGTATCTCTGGATGGGGCTCTGATGGGCTGTGGAACTTTCCAGAGGGGTCTGTCACAGCTGCATTATTATCCAACCCCCTCCTCCTGCCTCAAACCGCTTCCTCAGCAGCCTTTCAGACTTTGGTCTCCAAAACATTCGGCTAAACCTCCTGCTAGCAGATCTCCCACACTGGGGTCTGTTTTCTGAAGAGCAGCACCCAGAACCCAGAGGTGGTTTTCTTATTTGGAACATCGCTCCCTAACCAACCATTCTGTGCTCAGTGCCCAACACCTCCAGGAGGGGCCCTAGGGATAGCATGTCATGCTATGCTGACCATGCATGCCTCCTCTTTGGGGAGGAGGGGAGAACGCCCTGAATGTCCAATCTGACGATTGCCAGGACGTAAATTTTTCTTCCGTTCTACATTCAAGCTGCTAATGGCTTAACTACCAGCTTACAAAAGTACTGGCTATTTAATAACTGCCTCCTAAGAACCAGCCCTGAGCCAGCACCAGGAAGCCACTGGCAGCCCTCTGCCATTGTTCTCCCCACTTAAGCCAGGACAGACTTGCCATTCTCCGATGCCAGCCTGGTTTGAGTTTCTCTGTCCTTGTTGCTTGTTTCACTGTCTCCCATGGGTTTCCGTTCCTAGTCTGACTCATGCAGACCTACTCAATGCTTTGGATTCAGTTCAAATGAGGCTCTCTGAATTTCAGGATTCACCTCCACCCATTCCATTTCCCTGAAAGGTTAAATGAATCCCTCTTCCTTCTATGCCCACATGTGTCAAAAGCATTTTCCAGCATTGTATTCCTGCCGCATTTTATTGAAATTCCATCATCTTGTCCATATTTTGTTTCTATATTTCACATCTGCCATTTTTTTTTTTAATATATCTGAGAAGGCCTGGAGAGATGGCTCGGTGGTTAAGAGCTCTGGCTGCTCTTCCAGAGGACCCGGTTTAGGTTCCCAGCACCCATATGGCGAATCACAATCATCTGTAACTCTCAGGAAACATGACTCAGCTATTAAAATGTTTGCCACACAAGGAAGAGAACCAAAGTTCAAGTCCCCAGAACCTAAGCAACTGCTGCGGGGGCTTGGCAGTAATTCACTTGTAATTCTAGTCTTGGACGGTGGAAACAGGATTCCCTGAACAAGCTGGCTCAGTACAGCAGCCCCTATTTGTGATCTCTGGGTTTGATTTAGAGACCTCGGCTTAAAGAATCCACTGGAAGAGCAACTGGAAAAGATTCTTGACTTCAACTTCAGGCCTCTTTGTGCACGTACAAATATATGCACCAACATATACACATGTTCCCACACATACTTGAACATACATGCACACCATACACATACACTTACCCATAACAGCAACCAAAAAACAAATGATTTAAAAAAAATGTGTCAAAAACCTACAGAGATGGCTCAACAGATAAACGGCTTACTCACTAGAGTCAAGACTGGCGTTTGGAACTCCATTACTCCCATAAAAGTCGGGGTGGGGGGACACAACAGCCCAATAATAACTCCAGCACTTGGAGGTGGAGCTAGGGGAATCCTGGGGCAAACTGGCTAGCTAGATTAGCTGATTTGGGGAGCTACAGGTTCAGCAAGGGACCGTGCCTAGGGAAGTGAATAGAGATGGGGGAAACACTCAGTATCAACTTTCCACCTCCTTCCACATGTGCACACACACATGACACATACCTGTACAGATGTTCACTCACAGAGCGAGAGAGTTCAGTGACCTTGCAATATGTTTTTCAGGACTGACCTCACTCCCTCACTTTTGTCATGGAATATAGAATTTTTACACATCCTTTATACATACAGGCGTGAGTTCCCATGCTCTACTTTCAGAATGTTCCAGAGAGACAAAGCATGCATGATGGCTGAAGCAGAACAGGCATCTAAGGCCTCACCTCACCAGAAGACCCCTTGTGGAGAAAGAAGCACTTACAAGAACCAAGAATGGTAGAGGGAGAGGGCACAGGTTCACCCCTTCTCAGCCCCCACCTAGGCATTCTGGGAAGCAGCCTTCTTACATCCTATTGTCTCTAAGTTTGACCAACAACTTGCCAGGCCTCAACTTCAAGATCACAGTGGGGACCTCCTACTTGTAAATTCCTGCATCTTTAAAATAAGTTCAGCATGTACCATTCAGTGGCATCTGGGAAATGCTAGCCAGACTCGCTTTTCATTCAAAAACAAAAATGTCCAGGACAAGAAAGAAAGAGAGAGTAGTGAGGGATGAATATGGTGCATGATATACTTCAATGAAAACATTTCAGTGGTACCTAGAGATGGGGGTTGAATGAGAAATGCCCCCCATCGGCTCATGTAGTTGAACATTTGGTCCCCAGTTGGTACACTCTTGCTATGGGGAGGTATGAGCTTGCCAGAGGAAGTGCATCACTGGAAAGTGAGCTTTGGGAGATTAGAGCTTTGCCCTGTTTCCACTTTATTCTCTGTTTTCTGTTTGCCATTGAAAATGTGATCTCTCAGATACCTGCTCCTGCAACCATGCCTGCCTCTTGCTGCCTTGCCTCCCTTCCACGATGGCGAACTCTTACATTCTGGAAACATGAGCCAAAATAAGCTCTTTCTTCTGTAAGTTGTTTCTGCTGTTTATCACAGTAACAGAAAAGAATCGAATACACCTACTAGTATGCGTGTCTCAGGTGTAGTGTAACTGTTGCTGTGATTAAACATCATGACCAAAAGCAACTTAGGGAGGAAAAGGTTTACTTCACTCACAGTTCCATTTCATTGTTTGTCACCAAAAGCAGCGAGGACAGGAACTCAGCAGGAGTGAAACCTGGAGGCAGGAGCTGATGCAGAAGCCATGGAGGGTGCTGCTCACTGCCTCCTTACCATAGCTTGCTTAGCCTGCTTTCTTATAAAAACCCAGGACTACCAGCCCAGCGATGGTACCACACACAATGGTCTGGACCTTCCCACATCAATCACTAATTAAGAAAATGCATTACAGCTGGATCTCACGGAGGCCTTTTGTCTACTGAGGTCCCCTCCTTTCACATAACTCTAGCTTGTAACGATCAAGTTGACATAAAACTAGCTAGCACAATGTACAATAAATATAAACTAATAAAATTTAATACGTGCCCCCAGAAAAACCTTCGTAAAGAAAATTAGCAGTGATTCCCTATGCAGTACCTGCTGGCTGAATAACAGCTTGTCCCTAAAGATTGCTTATGGATAGGTGGGCAGTGGTGGCACATGCCTTTAATCCCAGCACTCAGGAGGTAGAAGCAGGTGGATTTCTGTGAATTCAACGCCAGCTTTGTCTACAAAGTGAGTTCCAGGATGGCTAGGGCTACACACAGAGAGACCCCCTGTCTCAGGAAAAAAGAATGCTCATATATAAATAATAGATATACAGTATATATTATACAATGCATATCATATAGTATAATGTTCCTATTAACCTTATTTTCTGAATACTAGTATTAGCTCTTTCATGATTGAAAAACAGCTATCAAGTATACAGCTAGTATGCATGAAGGGTAGCCAGGCTCCAAACTCTATGCCCTTGACAAACCTAACAGAAAGAGAAAAGCAGCTTTCTATATACCTTCTGGGTACTGCCATCGAAGGATTAATGTCCTTTTCAAAGACTACATCATGGGAGCTCTGGCCTCTGCCCATCACCTTGACCTAACATGCAGGCCTGATAACAGTAACATCTACATCCTACCAGCCCCACAAGCACCTCTAGCCTGTCAGCTGTCAAGGGAGTCTTGCTTTTAGCAGCCTCAATGTGAGTAAAAGCCAAGAGCCTGCATCAGAGAGATGCAGCAAAGGGAAAGAAGGACCCATCCCCTGGCAGTGTGAACAATCCCTCTGTGGCACAGCGTGAAAAGCCCAAATGAGGGTGAGCACCCAGAGCACACCCATATACCATCAGCTCACCCTGGGAGAAAGGAGCCTCTCATTCCCTGGGGTTGGCTACAAATGTCACTTGCAGAAGTCCAGAGGGGAGCTCCAGCTGAGACAAAAAGTGTAGAAAGGAAATGCTAGGGAAGACAAAGAGTAATTGAGAGCAGGGCCAGGGTCTCCTTGTCTGACTGGGACAAGGAGATACTGCAGACACCCAAGCCCAGGCTGGGCACAGAGAGGCCTGCCCCTCATCAACCTCCAGCAGTATCTCTAGGCACTGTAGACGAGCAAAATAATAAGGTTTCTTGGGACAGAAAGATGGCTGAGGGGTTAAGGCACTGCCTGTGAGGTCTCTAGTTCAGATCCCCAGAGCCCAACTGGCCTGCCTGTAATTCCAGCTTGGAAGAGAGAGCAAAGCTTATTAACAAGACTAGCCATATAGGCACATTCTGGGTTTGATTGAGAGACTCCGCCTCAATGAATAAAGCGAAGGAGCCGTCAAGGTTAATTCCTAACATCAACCTCAGGCCCCCACATACATACACACATGTGTACACACATGCAAGCACACATCTATACATACATGTACACCACACACCCATGGGGATAGAAGAGAAAAAAGAATGCTATTTCTGAAGTAATAAGCTGAATTACCTGACAAGAAGAATAAATGTCTTTTAGAAAGAGTATCACGAAAAGGGAATTACTCAAACCAAGCCTTGGAGTTTGGAGAGCTAAATTTGAGTACAGAAACAATTCCATAGGGGTATTTCCCTACAGGCTGAGATAATAGGCATTGCTTGATTTGAGGGGATGGGGTATGGAGACCTGGGGCTTGAGGTTGGAGACAGCAAGATCGATCAGAACTACAGTGTTGCAGCACTAAGGGCAGCCTGAGGAGACTTCGTTTTGTGTTCCTTCCCTAAGAGTCACCTGTCCTCTGTCCACTGTGCTCCAGATGCAGCCTCTCAATATGGGGTTGAAAACAGGCTGGCCAGCCAAGTGACCTCAACCATCTGGTAATTCTTTGTTTCCTGGCTTTGACACAGGCTTTGCTTCAGCAAAACTCTTTTGCCTGGGAGCCCTGTGCAATGTGTCCCCAGCGACCTCCTGCTCTTGCTGCACTGGTATTAACAGCTGTCCCCTTTACTCTCCTAACGCTCACCCCTCAGAAAGGTTCTCAGGGGCCCCCAAGCAAACCCACAGATTTCATTCATCCTGTACTCATCTCGTCCCTCTTTTAGCACCCACCCCTTTACTACACTGCCTTCCACGATTAAAATCCCAGTTCCTCAAACCAACCTTTACACATGACTCCTTTCTATGTGGAAACAAAGATCACAATAAAAAGAAGAAGTTACATGTATCGCCCTCATCATCACACCTGTTACAAGTATCAAATGAACAAGCGCTTCAGAGGATTGCGTAATTCGGAGTCACAAAGGAAAATGTCTCTGGGACGTCCACCAACTGTGCTTTGAAGCACCCATTCCCCCACTAAACACCCAACGCTGAAACTGTGACAGGCTGGGGAGGATTCACCAGTGTGCTGGTGCCTTCGGGGAAAGAGTGTAAAACTAACAGGATGAGCAAGAGCAGCGGACAGTCAAAGGCAACATGTCTCTGCAGCACCCCAACCTAAGTTTGCACCTATTAGCTACCTCCGGACCTGCAAGAAAATTCCTCAACCCCTTGCGCTTTGGTTTTCTCCTCTGTAAAAAAAAAGGGGGGGGGATATGACAAGTTCTTGATGGTTTTGTCATGAAGGGATCATGAGCTAACCCAACCGAAGACTCAGACACATAACTGAGTGTAAACCTTACTGGAGAAACTGAGGTACAGAAGACGGCTTGGCCCCATCACCCCTGCTGCCACGACTTAGCCTGTGTATGGGAGTGTGAGCCCAGCAACTCGGCCTCTCCAAATTTAGCCTAAGTTCAGGTTTCTCCTGTGTCACTCAAAAAAAAAAATTGTTGACTAAAGTAAATCAAGGCGGTCTCCTTGGATTGGTACTCTCATTCTTTGGGAGAATGCTGCTGCTTAAGAGCCAATTGCCAATTATTGGCCTGCTTACATAAACTGGATATTCTTAAAGTGACAGACCCGCCCTCCTGCACCCCGCTTTCTGTTAATCACCAAAGGAGATGAACGCAATGGAGGTAAATATAACACCCAAGAAGGAGCAGCTGGCGAGGCAACATGCTCTCTACCCAAAATACCTTTGTTGCTGGGTAGGGAAAACAACAACATGTTTTCTCCTGGCTTCGGAGTCTAAACTACTCAGGTGGATACTACCTGCCGTGATTTCCCACGCAGTGTGACATGGTTCTTTCAATACTGTGAAATAAGTCTGGAACTAAACCTAAAGAGCAACACATTTATAAGGGAAACCGATAGTATCAGTTCTTCAGAATTTGGAAGAGAAGCCTTGACCGAGTCTACTTTTTTCTAAAGACGCAAAATTTTACTTAATCCACATAGCCATCCGAAGGAAGTACTGTGTTCATCCCATCAGCACAATTACCACACATAAAAGCAGAGGCTCTATAGGTGTTCTTACGGTTCAGTCTTCAAGCGCAGCTTATTTTATTACATAAAAGGAGAGAAGATGCTTATGGGGAAGTACTCAGCACAAAATGAGAAACAACACTGAAAGAGAACTGAAAGGCAGGGTCCTAACCTTGGGTTGCCACCTGAGAGTTACATAACTCCCAAAAAAGCTTCCAGCACGTAACAGTTCCCCCCTCTGTACAGCAGAAAAAATGAGGGGTGGGGGAAGGAGCAGGGGGCAAGCACTGCTCTGTTTCATCAGGTTTGTAATGCAGAGCAAAGAAGATGCAAGTAGGATTTTGACCCGTGATCTCCGAGCAGCGCTCACAAACAGAGGAGATGGTGTCCACATTCCATTTTCACTTTTGCTTAGCGAGCCAGAATTAGCTCACTGACAAACCCAGCTAAGGCTGAGCCAGCCCTTTTGCTTTTGAGGTCAGTAAGTAATCTAAGACTCAAAGAGATTTTCTCTCCACTGCCTGACTTTCCTTAGTCAAGTTTCCTTCCTCTATCTCAGGGAGCTGGTAAAGTCTCTTCCTCATGTACAGGTACTTTGGTGTTTCCCAAGGGACTCCAGTGAAAGACAGCTGGTGGCTGACTCAGGACAGACAGATGGCTTTGTGACTGCTGTACTGGACATGGCAGTCCCCGCCTGTGTTTGGGAAACCCCCCAACTAACTGAGGCAGATAGCGTGCTATCTATTACAGAGGCTAACATGCTGCATGTGCACTTTCCTGCCATCCTTTGAGGGAGAGCATGAACCCAGGGCAATCACTGTAAAGTCAAAATCAGCCCGTAATGGTAGAACACTGGAAGGGACAGCGTGAGATCCATTTAAGCATCCGGCAAGCATGACAGTACCTCCATCTGGTTTGGGGAAGCTTTCCTGGAAGCATTCCTGGTATGGTGACATCCCACGCCCACTATAAGGTCATGGGCAGATATGTGCACACACTGTGACGACAGTGGCCTCTACATCAGACTCCTTAAGATTGCGTGTTTCAGGGCTTCATTGTCGCTCTATTGGCCCTCACTCTAGTTCTCAAACCTCCTGGGAGGAGCTACCTATACTTTCTCACTGGGTATATTCCCCCTACCCCCCGCAAATTAGAAAGGTTTGTTTTTGCAGCCTTTTATGGGGGCTTTCATTGGCCCAGAAATCATTCTGAAGGCCACACAATATGCAACTGGGACCAGCAGAGCTCTCTGCTGGGTACAGAGAGGTCCGAATGAGGCATCACAAAAAAAATCTCGTGGCACTGTTGAGCCTCTCCATTCACAATTTATATCAGAAAAACCACGGAGATAGAAGGAAAAAGAAATACTGAAAGTAAACACATTGTAGCTTAATAGCTCAAAAAAGACAAATCTAGATTAGATTAACTAGTTTAGGGCCAACTGTACTAAGACTTTGCGTACAGACATAGGATTAGATGTTACAAGAATACTATGGGCTTTCTAGCTCAAAAGCTAGGCGAGCCTTTGTCATTCTCCCCTGTACTTTCCCTCCCTCAGTGCACTCAGGGAAGTACACAGCAGATCCATCTCCAAGCACACCAAGGAATTCGTGAATGGTGTAGGACACATCTCTGCCTAATTTGCTTTTCCCGGGCTCTTATGAAGCTCTCTCTCGCTCTCGTTCTCCCCCCCCCCTTTTGTGTGCCTGTGTGTGTTTGTATGTAGGAGGAAAAGGGAGACAGAGGGGCAGGGAGAGAGACCAGAGGACAACTATAGGAGTCGGTTCTCTCCTTCCACCTTGTGGAAGGGTCTTGGTAATCCAGCTCATGCTGACAGGCTTGAGAGCATGATCCTTTACCTACTGGATGTACCCTGACAGTCCCAGGTGAGATTTTCATAATCCCTCCCCACAATTACTACTTTCTTAGTATTGCTGAATCACATCTGTCGCTACTGCACTCTCTGCCCCTTCACAATAGTTGGTGACCTACAAGAACCACTGAAGTCTTACCTGGAGTTAAGGTAAGACAAGTGAGAGTCTAGGAACAACTCATTCTCGAGAGCAAGGTCACAAAACTGGTCTTTACCCATCTTCCTTCAAATGCTACCTTGGAGCCTCTCAGGGTGAAGCCCTCAGACTTTGGTCAACTAAGCAGTGAAGAATGAGAAAGAGCACACAGATTAATATTCCGTGCAGCAGCAGAGCCTGTCACTGACGCTAATCAGTTGGGTGAGCCTACAAAGAACCCTTAACCCGGCCGAGAGGGAGAAGGAAATGGTACCTTAGGCTGCCACAGTGTATGGTTTGGTGAATCTAGTTCTAAGTAGATTCATAAGGGGAGGGAGCAGCTACAGATTACTCTGGCACTCACACTAAGGCCACATAAATGAACAAAATTTGAAGGAAAAAGAGAACTGTCATTCTAGGAACAAGCAAACATATAAGGACATAGTGGTATATTTAAGTGAAATAAAATAGTTAATTTTTTTTTTTTTAAGAAGAGGTCTGGAGAGATGGCTCAGCAATGAAGAACACTGGCTGCTATGGCAGAGGCCTGGGGTTCAGCTCCTGGCACCTATATCGGGCTGCTCACAACAGTTGGTCACTCCAATTCCAGGGAACGCAACATTCTCTTCTAGCCTCCGAGGGCACTACACTGCACACCTGTGGCACATGTGCATATATGCAGGCCAGATACCCCAGAGCTGCAACATCTGAGTCTTTACAAGGTCTGAAGAATGTTTGGCTAGCTGGTCACGGTGGCACAATGCCTGTAATCCCAGCACTCAGGGAGGCAGAGGCAGGTGGATCTCTGTGAGTTCAAGGCCAGCCTGGTCTACAAAGTGAATCCAGGACAGCCAAGGCTACACAGAGAAACCCTGTCTCGAAAAACCAAGAGGGAGAGAGAGAATATTCAGATAGTGCACACAAATGATCTCATTCCATCCTTGAATCAAGTCTCTGTAGCTGCTATTATCATCATTCCCAATTCATACACAGGGAAGCTGAATCTAATAAAGCTTTCAAGGTTGCACAGCTCACAAGGAGCAGAGAAGCATATTTAATGTGTGCTTTTTGTCCTAAATACAACCATGGGTAAGGACAAATGGATGAGACAAGGTAAGGCACAGGATGATTTAATGTCCACAGGCTTAGAAGAAGAACATCATTATGGGCATAGGTTGGGGAATGGATAACAAAGCATTACTGGATTTCTAACAAGTTAGGGCAGTCAGCACAATCCGAAGGAGTTATCAAGCTTTAAAAAGTCACTTCTTCTCTCCACTAAGAAGGGTGTTGGACAAGGTCAAAGGATGCCAGGCCTCTTCATAAAGTGATGACATGGCCATGCCCTCTACAGCACCAGTAAAGACTATGTTGGAAGTGGTAACCAGGTGCCTCTCCAAACCATGCAGGTATCCTTTAAAACCTATTAGGGAGCCTGGACCAATGCCACTCAACAGGAAGAGGTACCCATCATTCTGGGCATCAGTGAAAGCAAGGGGGAAATCCATATATACACCTTCATCTGGCAGTAGCAAGGAAGTACCCTCTTCTACCCACTGTCTTAGTTTTTGTTTCTCTGTTCCTGTAATAAAACATTAACCAAAAGCAACATAGCAAAGAGTTTATTTCATAAGCCACTTCCAGGTAGCAGGTCCATCACTGAAGGAAGTCAAGGGAGGAATTCAGGCAGGAACATGGAGGCAGAAACTACTGAGGACCAGAGATGTTATCACTCACATTGAGCTAGACCCTTCTACAAGAATCAACAACCCCACAGATGTACCCTCCGGCCAATCTGAAGTAGACAGTTGAAGCTGCCCCTTCCTACCTGACTCCAGTTTGTGTCAAGTTGAGAAAAAAAATTAACCAGCACATAAAACTCAGAGACAGCAGAGGAGATCTAAAATATAACACTCAAAGAAGAACCACTTGGAGCTGGAGAGATGGCTCAGTGGTTAAGAATACTTGCTACTCCCCCCGCCCCCCTCCCAGAGTACCTGAGTGCAGTTCTGAGTACTCATATAAGATGACTCTCAAACTCCCATAACTCCAACTCTAGGGGATCTGTTCTTTTTAATTGATTGGTTGGTTGGTTGGTTGGTTGGTTGGTTGGTTGGTTGGTTGGTTGGTTGGTTGGTTGGTTGGTTTTTCAAGACAGAGTGTCTCTGTGTAGCCTTAGCTGTCCTGGACTTACTTTGTAGACCAGGCTGGCCTTGAACTCACATCAAACTGCCTGCCTCTGCCTCCCTGCGTGTTGGGATTAAAGGTGTGCACCCCACCACACCTGGCTCTGTAGGGAATCTGAAACCCTCCTCTTCTACCTTTTTGGATACACCTGTACACATATACATGATAAATAATAAGTCTTTTCTTTTTCTTTTAAGAAAAGAACTGGTCTCATGTAAAAATGCTCAGGTTTCAATTAACCTTCGTTCTTGGAGCATGAAACATACAATTTTATTTTTTCTCTGTGAAACCTGTAGAAACAAAATGAGGTAATGCATGTAAAACAAACTTAACAGAAGGTTGCAGACAGAGCCACTAGAACAAGCAGAAGGTTGGGAAGTAGGAGAATGAGGCCACACAGCTGGCTACCAGCTAAACCAAATATCAGAACCTGTGTGCTTGTCTACTGATTCTGGGTTTCCTCTTCTCCTACAACTGCTGAAAGACTTAGTTTCACAAGAAGACTACCTAATTCTATGAGACAGTCCACCTGAAAATGCCCCTCCATCTCTGAAATGTTATTGTTGTTGTTGCTGTGTTGTTGATGATGATGATGATATTCTTTGAGACAAGGTCTCCCTATATAAGCCTGGCTGGCCTGGAACTTGCCATGTAGACCAGGCTGCGTCATAAAGATCCCCTGTTTCTGCCTCTGCAGTGTTGGGATTAATGATGTGCACCGACGCACCTTGTTCATCCTGAGATTTAAAATGTGCTGCTTTCTTTTAGGCCACTTTCCACTTAAGTAGCAGAAATTCTTATAGATAGGCTCTTTATTTCAGCTGTATTAGCTATACTTACATGTATTCATGGATTGCCTTTGCTGAAATTCTTTAGATCCTACATGATTATCAAAACATAAACAAAAGAAATGTGGTTTATCAGTATAGTAGAAGGTTATGAAGACTTCAAAAGGATCCATGCCAGAACATATAGGAACCCTAAAAACCCTTTACCAAGGGGAGACACATGCAAACATGCATTTTCATTCATAAAAATATTAAGAAGATGCAATTCCATAGAGAGAGAAACAGATTCATGCTTATCAGGAACACTGAGGAGAAGGGACAAAAATGACTACTTACTGGGCACAGGGACCCCTTTGTCTCTTGTGAAAAATGTTTTGACCTTGATGACACTACCTTCTGTATTACTAAAAACAAGCAGATTCTATCCTTTAGAATTACTAAAAGGGATTTCATGATATGTGAGTACATGACAATAAAATGTACATATAGAAAGAGGGGATGCATGGAATTCTACACATGTGACAAGGGGGTCACTTACGAGATTGAAAAGACCAGAAACAAGACTAAACAACTTTAGTCAGCATTAAAAGTTCACATACAGCTATCCCTAGATACTGATAGGAATGCAGTATTAAGATATCTGCTCAGCCTGGCTAGATCCCCAGGGGAAGACATTGTAGCCAGCCCTGAGGAGACAAAATGAACTGGGGTCAGATGGAAGGGGAGGAGGTCCTCCCCTGTAGGTGGACTTGGATATGGCTGGGAGGAGATGAGGGAGGGATGGGGAGAGTGAGAGGGAATGAGGGAGGGAGCTACGCTGGGGATGCAAAGCACCTAACCTCTGATTGATATAAAAATAAAAAACCAAAAAACAAACAAAAAAGATATCTGCTGACCACTACTTTATACCAGTTATTGAGATTTTAAAAATTTATGATGTATGGCTGAAGGGTGGGGAGAGGGGAGTTAAGACCCAGTCTCACTGTAGCTCAGGTTGACATGGCCCTCACTATATAGCTTAGGCTCACCTCAGATCCTTGCTGATTCTCTTAACTCATTCTCATGAACGCTGGGATTACAGGTATAAGCTACCATGGACAGATAAACTGCACATTGATAATAAATTATAAACCAGATTAAAAACAAAACAGTTCTTTAAATTCTTTAATAAATAGATGGTCTCATTTTTCTCACAAATTCTCACCAAGCTTGACAGAACCATAACCCTCATCCTAACTCTAACCCACTCTAACTCCAACACCTAAGGCTAACTTCTAACCCTAACCCTAACTATAACCTGTAACCCCTCATCCTAACCCTCTAACACTAATACTAACCCTAACATCAACTCTAACTCAGCCTAACTCCTAACCCTGATCCCTAATCCTAACTATAACCTCTAACTCTAATCCCAGTCCCAACCCACTAACGCTAACCATAATCCTAACCCTAAGCCTATCCAAAGAAGAAGAAGAAGGAGAAGGAGAAGGAGAAGAAGAAGAAGGAAAGAAAGAAAAGCAAAGTCTTCTGGGGGAACAGAAGAGTTATGCTCTTGAAAGGGGGGGTTGAGGACAGAAGCTCCAGGAAAAAAAAAAAAAGAGGTGGAATCTAGATATGTAGATGAGTTCTGTTCATTTGTGATTGTCTCTCCAAAGCTCAGCCTCTTACAGGACAGAGAGGATGACAGCTGTCCGCTTCTTTTAAAGAGTTGTTCGCTGGCTAAGAATCTAAGGCTGTTGGCAGTCCACCTATCTTTTTAATCCCATTAAATCAAGTCCAAAGACTGGAAATGCATTTTAGATCATTCTTCTTTAACCTTTAGAGAGAACAGAGAGAAACTACTGCTGAAGGGATGCTGCCTTTTTTTTTTTTTACTTCACACACACACAGGCACACAAACACACACTTTTTGATCATATTATAGACACCATTCTTCTATTAAATCCAAGGTTTATCCTTTATCTCAGCAGAGTGAAGACAGATAACATATTATCTGTTTTAAAAATCAGCCAACTTCAGTTTATGAAAAGTACAGATTACCAGTAGACTATGATATAAGTAGCTCATTTCTCCAAGCTTCAACGACAAATAAGAGACATGATTTCCTTGAGTCAAACTAGAATGAAAGAGAGATGAAATGAGTACTATATCTCACCCACTGGCACACAAGTATCTTGATTCTGTGTGTCTGCGTTTACGTGGAATTTCAGAGTGTCCTTCACACATTTTAGCTCCTGTATGTTCTCCTGAAGTAAGCATTTCTTTAGAACCAGAGAATAAAGACACATCCCAGTTATAGGGGAGGGTCCCAAAGCCTTGGGAAGTCATAGGATATGATTCTAGATCCATCCATTACTGAGAGCACTTACTCTTGCAGAGGACCAAGGTTCAATCTTTAGCGCCTATATGGTGGTTCACAACCATCCACAAAGCTCCAACACCCTCTTCTGAGTTACATGGGCACCAAGGCAGAAATATGGTACACATACTTATAGGTCTCATACATGAATGCATGCATGTAGACCAATACTCAGATACATGAAATAAATATATATAAAAAAGAACTTTCAAAATACAGGTAACCAGTCCATTTTGGTGTCTGGGCAATTGCTAAGTTTGTTGCTAAGAACTAGGCAAAGCTATGGATACCAATTTTGGAAATTACAAGCTGAAAAAGAGCAACACAAAAGTAATCTTCAAGGCACTATGAAATCCGAAAGAGATCATCTTACATCTGGTTTTGAATCTGGTTATCATCCGAAGCCTCCATCCAACATTTTGTAAGACTCTCTAGAACTTGCCTTTCCCCCCAGAGTAAAAATGATTTCAAAAGGCCCCAAAAGGTCACCAGCTCTAGAACACATACACTGAGTTTCTGCCTCATGAACCCTCCAGAATGGCAGACATTCAAATGAGGCAACACCAATGTGACCTCATGGAGGAAGCACACAGGGGGAGCCAGCAAACTCCCTGGCTCTTGGCAGGCAGAAATGTCAAGTCAGTTCACAGAAAAACAAAAAGTGGGGAGGGAGACGTGCCCGTATAAATGAAAAGCTGTATAATCAGACCTCAAGGCATGCCCTCTTGAACAGGGGAAAGCACAAATTGGTGAGATGCCAGCATAGTGTCATTGAGTTGAATCATCAAACGCTGGCTAAAGAAACCCACATCTAATTCGAAATAGCCTGAACGAACTCCCTTCCCTCTAAAGGTTGGTATCCTTCTTGATCTCTTGATAAACATAGCCATGGACTTGTCAACAGAAAGCTCCTCAAAGCCAGTTTGGCTCTCTGCTCCATACTGAACTCAGCATATTAGCAAAGCCCTGTTGCTAAGGGATGCAGATGAACAGTTGAATCCAAAATACTAAATTATGCTAAGCTGCTGGAAGAAACCATGTCAGTCGCACTTGTTAGCACAGCTCAGCCTTGCAATGAGTATCTGTCTTCCTTGGTCCGCTGCTCCTCTCTCATCTCTGACTGCTCTGTCTGGTGGCCCCTCCAACCCAACTACACAGAACTTTAGGATTTTCTAGACTCTGGTGCTACTTCATTCTGTCTACATACCAAAGTGGGTATGCTCTATCTCTCTCCTTCCAATCCTCCCTTCTGTCATTCACGTTGCAAGGATCCATATGGTTAATTGATTATTTGGGGTTACCATTAAATCACAAATGTCAGTAGGCACATCTGTTGTGCTATGGAATGTGAGCTTTAGTGAGATACTCTGTCTAAAAAAATAAGGCGGGAAGTGATAAAAGAATGCATGTAGTTTTGACCTCTGGGCTCCGCACACCCATGCAGTCGTCCATGTACACACACACACACACACACACATACACACACGCACACACAGGGTGGGGGAAGGGAGAATTCTTCTATCTACACACCCCCTCAGTACCTCTCCAAGAACCACATAGAAAACCAGATAATTAATGTTCAGGGGATGAACGGATGGACAAAGGGCTACGTGTATTACAAAATGATAGAATAGACCCAATCAATTATCTGATGCCTTAAACAAAAGAGATCCTGATTTCTACTGTGCTTGAGGCTCTCTTTCTTACTCACTCTTAAGCCCAATGAGTTAGCTGCTTCTTTTACAGGGTTGCTCCGACAGCCAAAGTCATTCAGCATCAAAATACTATTGAGATGTTACCAGTGACCCAGGTGTGAGCTTTAGAAGATCTTGCTTCCTTCCATTGGGGCCTCAACAATACCTTGGCATTTCTACTTAATGTCTCTTGGTTAGAATGACTTCATCTCTACAATGATGTGTCCAACCCACATGGTTTCTAAGATGTAAGCATCTGATTCCAATGTCCTGTCTTTACTGGGATCAGTGGGGTAGACTATTTGGACTATTGTCACATCATCGGACAGCCTTGCACTTGCCACTTAGGCATCAGAAAGCACCAGGGACATTTTCTGTTTTATTTTCTTTGGTCAAGGACATGACCTCAGTTGACTAATCAGATTACATTCTTGGTGTGTGCATGCATATACATGTGTGTTTGTACATGTGGGCATGTGCACATGTATATTCATGCATGTGGAAGCCACTGATGAACATTCTTCAGGTGCCACCATCAACGGGGTTTTGTTTGTTCAGTTGGTTGGTTGGTTTGGTTTTTCAAGACAAGGTTTCTCTATGTAACAGCCCTGGCTGTTCTGAAACTCTCTTTGCAGACTAGGCTGACCTCAAACTCACAGAGATCCACCTGCCTCTGCCTCTGCCTGCAGAGCACTGGGATTAAAGGTGTGCACCACCATGCCAGACATCCATCAATGGTTTTTCAAACAGCATCTCTCACTGGCCTGAAATTTGCCAAATAGGCATCTGGCCAGCAAGCCCTAGAGAGTCCTGTCTCTTCCTCCCCATCACTGGGTCACAAGCATGTCCTGCCAGGCCCGGCTCTGTTATCAAGGTTCTTGAGCTCAGACTCAGGACCTCAATGCTTTCAAGTCAAGCCATCTCTCCCCAGCCTTACAGAGGTTAATATTCATCTTGTGACTTTAATGGCCTTGCAGAGGCAACTGGTGGCAGAATAAATGATTGTCTGCCCCCATGGTCTCTTCTACAAACAGTGAACATGAGCCAATCTAAGAAAATACATCTTTTCAGTAGCCAAGTCCTATTACTGCCACTTTCAACTTCATAAATTCATTCTGCTCATTATAAAAGAGTGATATGAAACATCAGAGCTCACAACACTTTTACCACATCATTTAGTGTAAGTCTAACCATTAGGGCTAGAGAGATGGCTCAGAGGTTAAGTCATTTTGTGCTCTTGCTGGGGTCCTTAGTTTAGCACCCGCGTGGTGACTCACAGCCTTCTATAACTCTAATTCCAGGGGATCCAATGCCTTCTTCAGATACCCTAGGCGCCAGACACACACATGGAGTACATACATACATGCACCCAAAACACTCACACACATAAAATAAAGAAATCTAAAAACAGTGTTAATAAAGTAACGCAAATAAATGTAAGTCTAACCAGGCATACTGGTTGCTTTCATTTTGTTTTATACACTTCCTTCTGGCCTGCTTACTGTGTCAACCCATTTGCTTGTCCCATCACCACCGACTACCAAATAACCTGGTTCTACAGCACCCCTAAGTGGACAGTGATACATGTGATAATTTGTGAGCACTGTGATGAATATTTGATTTAGACCTAGACAATCAAATAGTCACTCATTAAAGGATTTGTTTTGAAACATACAGAATTCTATTTCAGACCACAGACTCTAAGTAGCTCAGGAATAGTACATACGGAAACTACATAGTTGGGCCAGTGAGATGGCTTAGCAGACAAAAGCACCTGCTGACAAGCCTGAAGACCTGAGTTCAATCCTTGGGTTTTCCATATTTACCATGGTACCAAGTAAGTAAGTTTATAATAACAGTTTGAAAGAAACTACAAAGTCATATCAGTTCAGGGCTAGTGGCTGTTTTCACCCATGAGCAACTGATGAGTAAGCAAAATCCTGGTCCACAGCGGAAGGCAGAGGGTAGAGATGATCCCAGAGAAAGGCATAATGAGGATTCTGTGCAGGGAGAGGAATGAGGTAGAAGGGCAAGGTGGAAAAAGAACAAGGTGAAGGGAGATCAAGGTAGAAGGAGGGCAAAGTGGAAGGAGAGCAAGGTAGAGGGAGAGCGAGGAGGAGGAAGAACAAGGAGAAAGGAAAGTAAGGTGGAGGGAGAACAAGGTGGAGGGAGATCAAGGTGGAAGGAGGGCAAAGTGGAAGGAGAGCAAGGAGGAGGGAGAGCAATAAGGAGGGCAAGGGAGAGGGAGAGCAAAGTGGAGAGAGGGCAAAGGAGAGGGAGAGGAAGGTGGAGGGAGAGCGAGGAGGAGGGAAGGCGAGGTAGAAGGGAGCTAGTTAGAGAACATATCTCTTAGTAATTACCAGGCCCAGCTGAGGCTCTTACTATTGGACGCAATGAAATTCTTTGAGTCCTCTTTTACTTGATGCTAAAACAAAGCACACACTAATACACAAATGCATGTACTTGTTATCATCCTCCAGAAAGGTTTACATCCACTCTACCTCAGCAGCAGCCATTCCACTAATGCTACGTCCCTTCCTCCATAATCTCTGATGTCACACAGGTATCTAACAGGCTATCACATAGCTATCACATAGGTGTCCGAACAAGCCCTCACCGTCATAAAACGGTTCTCCATTTTCCCACTGTTTTAACATACTAGTGGCACACAAAGAAGCATGAACTTTAGAATTTAAGAGGATTTGGACTGGGACTATAGCTTGGCAGTAGAATGCTTGCCTGGGATGCTAAAGGTATCTTAGGTTTAATCAAAATGAGAAAAGAGACAGGTAGGAAGGGAATTAAATGATTAAATGAACTGGATCGGATGCCAGCTCCATGTTTGCTAACTGTGTGATGATGGACAAGCTATTCTGTTGATTTCCAGTTTCCTTCTTTATGAGATGGGAACACAATATACTTCCCGGGCTTTTATAAGCATTGGAGCTACCCCAAAGCCCTAAGTGCTTAGTAAAAAACAAAGTACTTGTGGCGGAGCTTCGAACAGAATAGACACCTGGTAGTCACTATTACAAGATGCTGTCCACAGAAATGCTGTCTGGAAAGGACTGAAAACTCTTCTGGTCTTTACAAGCCTCTTTACAAGACCCTGATATATTTTTTGATAGAATTCTAAAGCAGGCCCTCCTAGCCTGCTCTTGCTGGGCCTTCGGGATTTGGGGCTGCTTTGTGCATTCCATTGTGTGCACCCCCTAACCTGAGAGAGAAAAACTGGTAGGTGGTGTTTCTTAGACCACAAAACCTGACAATGCAAGCTGGTTTAAACCTTCCCGCTTGCCTTGGAGTCTACCAGTCTCACTTAAAGAGCTGTGCACTCATACTCAGCATGGAAGATAAGTCTGGGCTCATCTGGAACAAGCCCCAAACTGGTCTCTGTTGCTCTTTTTCCTGTGTATCCATGTGCATGTACCTCCCCAGGCTTCTTCCAAATATACCCACACACAACAGC
Organism: Pachyuromys duprasi; assembly: GCA_028658305.1. Lineage (NCBI taxonomy): Eukaryota > Metazoa > Chordata > Mammalia > Rodentia > Muridae > Pachyuromys > Pachyuromys duprasi. Next base: position 72,593 of record JAQQSO010000347.1, on the reverse strand, counting down.
CAGGTGAACAACCTGCTTCTGAAGATGGAAGAGACAGGTGAAGCAGATGCTCAGTCTTCACACGCAGGGTTCAAATGGAATAAGTACTTGTGTTTGGCTAGATTCTTCAGCTTGGTTTCTTCTCTCTCTCTCTCTCTCAAACACAGCATTATTTTATGTGTTTGGGTGCTTTGCCTGTATGTAAGTCTGTGTACCGAATGCCAGCCTGGTGATGACATCCAGGAGAGGGCATTAGATCCCCAGGAAGTTGAGTGATCACGTGGGGACTAGAAAGCAATATGCAAGGTCTTCCGGAGGAGAAGACTGCGCTCCTAACCACTGAGCCATCTCTCCAGCACGTCCACCCCACACCTGGGCTGATTTCTTAGATCCTTTCACTCCCTGCTTAGTGCTTTATAATTGATTTCTCCGTTAATTCTTCCTTCCTCCTGCATGTGGAACTCACTCATTCCTAACTTTCAGCCTGTCTTCTTTGGTTATTTGGTTCACCTGCCCCAAGACCACCTCTCACTCCAAATTATAACTCATTTGAATATAAGTCTAACCAGGCATAGTGCTTGCTTGCCTGCTTGTTTTGCTTTTCTTTCTTTCTTTTTTTCTTTCTTTCTTTCTTTTTCTTTCTTTCCTTTTTCATGCATTTCTTCCCAGCCTGCTCATTCTGTCAGTCCATTTGTTTGTCCCATGTCTGCCCTCCTCCCCAAGACCTCATTCCATAGCACCCCTAAGTGGACAACAGTACATGTGATGATTTGTTTTGAGCTTTGGGCTTTATCTTCACATCCCCCTATGACATTCTCTAGGTTGTCCATTTGGCCTCCATACTCACCATCAGCTGCCACTGGAACAGTAGACGAATGATGAAAACTCTTTCCAACACACACACAAACGCTATTTCCCACTGACTTTAACCTTCAACATGTCGCACACCATAACTAACCATTCCTTTCTGTATTGCCTCCTCTCATGAAGTGGCTCTTGGTATTCTAATGTATAACTTTTATGCCAATTATTCAGATTACATTACAGTGACGAAGCTGCTTGTTAAATACATGTGCACAAAACTTAAAAGACCTTCTGTTAATAATCAAGAGCTGAAGATGTAGCTCAGTGGAGGTATCCTTGCCTCACATTTGCAAGGTCACAGTTTCTATCCCAGGCATCATGAAAAAAAAAAAGAAAGAAAAAGGAAAACGAACAAAAATCAATATTGCAAAAGCGTGGTAACACGTGTGTAGTCCTTTTTTATTAAGGCTTACAGGCATTTTCTAAAAATAAGTTCCTCTTGGCTACAGATACTTAGATCTTACTCTCATTTCCCAAGCTTTGTTCCATTGAGACGATGGCCTCTTGCTACAATGGGAAGGACACCCTCTCCCCCAACCTTTAAAACCTCACACCTGTGTCTACGCCTCAGAGTTGCCTGTGGCAACCACTGAGAATGATTCACTAGCCTCACTACTAATAAAAACTCAGTTTGGGGAATCAGTAACAAGAGCGTGTGTGTACCTTCGTACACACACACACACATACACACACGTATTTGTTTTCTAATTTAACACATCCCAGTTTAGAAGCGTCCAAACTCGAGTGAGCAAGTTTCTTCTTTTACCTCCTTATTCTTCTGAGTACCCCACTCTAAGTTCTACTGTGCCAAATCAATGCCCTCCCTTACTGACAGGCTTCCCTATCTCCCACAAGCCTCATTTCATCAGTATCCTGAAGCATTCCATTCTGTGCCTTACCTGTTCATTATGTGGCATGGCATAGGTTTGTTGACATCTTTGTTTACCCAAGTTATAGGCTGAGCTATGTCCCCCAAGATTTAATATGTTGAAATCCTAGCTACCGACACCTCAGAATGTGACCTAACTGGAAAACAGGGTGGTTGCATGTCATTACTTGAGATGATGTCACCCTGGAATAGGGTGGGCCCCTGTTCCAGTATGACTAGCTTCCTTATAAAAAGGGATATTTTGAATATGGACACACAGACAAGGAAGAATGCCATGTGACTTGGAGGGCAAAGATCTTGTGTGGTAAGTCTACCTAGGAAGGGCCTTTGGAGGCCTGCCAATAATAAGCCAGCAGACGCTAGGAGAGACACAGATGGCCCTTCTAGCTTTAGGAGGAAGCAGAACCCACTACCTGCTTGACTTCAGACTTCTAGTATCCAGATCTATGAAACACTAAACATCTGGTATTCAAGCCACCCAACATGTGGCACTTTGTCCCAAGAACTCTACCATACAAATGCATCCCACCAGTCAACAGGCTTCTAGAGGGCAGAAACAGGGCTCTGTCTTTGAATCCACAGAGGACTATACAAGGGACGCGGGATCAGGTCAGCTGGTCAGCAATGCTTATTGCATCTAACCAAGAAAGACGTGGTCCTCCAATTCTCACACCCCTCAATACTGACCGCATGCTTTGTCCTTAGAGACAAAACATTAGAACGACTGAAATGCAAGGCCTGAGAAGAAGCCTCAGTTGGTAAAGTACTGATCACACAAGCATGAGGAACAAGGTTTGATCCCCAGAACCCACATAAAAAAGGCAGTTGTAGCAGGCCAAGCTTGTAATATGGGCACTGAGAAGGCGGAGACAAATTGATCCCCAGAGCTGGTTGGCCAGCCAACCAAGACAGATCAGTGAGCCCCAGGACAGTAAAAGCCATTGCCTCCCGGAAAAATAAGGTGGGAGACTTTTCTTTTATTAAGGTTTTTTTTTTTAAAGAATTATTTGATTTTTAATTATGTGTATATGTGTATGGATGCAAGTACATGAACACATGTACACGGTGTGTGCAGGTGTTCAAGGAGGGCAGAGGCCTCAAACCCCCTGAGGCTGGAGGCTGTGAGCCACCCCACTTGAACTGGGGTCCTTTTCAAGAGCAGCAAGCGCTCTTGAACACTAGTCCTTCTCTCCAGCCCCAAGGTACATGACTGCTGAAAAACAACTACACCTGAAGTGCACCTCCAGCCTCCACAGCCATACACATGAACATGAACACACCTACACACACACGTGCACACAACATACACATGTATACACACATACATACACAAAGGAACTCACATACACACACACACACATATACAAAATTGAAATTCTGGATTGAGAACATATGCTAACGCAAACATATCAAAATCTCTCAGTTCTTTTCTGAAACCACATCGAAATGTAATCTCCACCCTCTCCTACTTTCCCTATAAAAATCAAAGTGCAGCCAAGAACAAAATCTCACTGGAGATCGCTGGGAAAGGCACATGAGAAAAGCAATATGGCTGACATGTCCTGTGAACATGGCTGGATGGCTGGGTTTACACTGTCCGTAACTACTCATCAAGGTGGCAGAAATCAGCCTCATGGTTTGCACAGCTCTGACTATGGGTGGTTCGTCTAACCCCACCCCTAACTCCCCCCACCCCCCATGGCCACTGTTCTAACCCTGATTGAACAGAGGCAAGGAAGGAAAAGACAGTGCCTATGTACAGAAAAGGCCCATTGTGAGCTTCAGAGTAGAAGGCTACTATAGTTTTGAAACTGAACTAGAAAAAGAAAATAATTTAATCTATCAATTACAAAAAATATAATTTATTTTCCAAATTGTACTTTTTTAGAAATTATGTTGCTTTATATAATCTACATGCAACTTACATGTACAATTCCGAAGATATACAATTTACAGAAAAAATATAGCTTAAGAGATTAGTTACGTATGTGCGTATATGTCTCTCTTGGGAGAATAAGCTTAGTAAAACAAAGAATCTTCTAGAACTCCATTCTAAAGAATTCAGAAGTATATGATATGGTTTTGCTCCTCTTTCAAATGGGTTCTAGAAAAGAGAAAGGTACAAAGAAATTAAAAGGGCAGGCTGGCATGTGAGTAGGTTATAAAAAATGAAAATTACACTGCAATCATGCTCCGGAAAAATATTCCCTGCCCCAGCTAGATGCTGCTTATTGAACCAACAGCTTGCTTATATCCTTACAGTGTGCCTATAAACCTAGTTGATATGATATACTTGCTTAACTATTAACCTCCAGACTTCCTGGAGTGTCTACAATCCAAAAGCATACCTAAAAGCATAGTATAGGATTCATTCCACTTACAAACAGGACCATGTTTACCTCGCTACGAACAGGAAGCGCTTTGAAAAGACAAATCATGTCTTTCCCCGGGTATTTTCCCGGCAGTGTCTCTCTCATTTTTTCGTTTTTGTTTTTGACTTTTTTTTTCTTTTTAATTCCTCTGAAGAGCTGCCCTGCCTATCCCAGCATTCAGTTGCTGCCACTGGATGTTAGAAGTCAAGGTTCCTTCCCACCTTTACTTTGGATCTGGGAGTCAAATCCTCATCTACTCTGAAGATGCCACGAATGTCCCCCATACCAATTAGGAAGCCTCTCCTGGCCTTATTTATGCACAAGGCTCCCCAGCTCTAGAAAAATCTAACTGTGGACATTTTTATCTCCTCCCACATGAGAATGCCTTTAAGGACTGGAGGGAAAGAAGAGGGAAACGAATTTGATTGTGGAGAGATGATTAGACGTGCACTCAGTGAGCACTTGTAAAATGAATGAGGGCCAGGCACGGAACAAAGCATTTCATATGCACAACCTTGTTTAATCTTCCTAATAGCACCATGAATTACTGTCAGTCTCTCCGCTGAGAGGAGGAAGACTCGGCAGCTTGGGGTTAAAGTAGATTTTTGCAAGGCTTCCTAGTGAATAATAAGGAGAATAGAGTCAGGTGTATTTTCTCCACTTCTGCCATGCACAGCATTTTTTTTAAAGATTTGTTTATTTTTAGATTACGTGTAGTGTTTTGCCTGCATGTATGCCTGGGCACCATGTGCATGACTGGTGCTGACAGAAGGCAGAAGTGGACATGAGATACACTAGAGATGAAGCTACAGAGAGTCACTGTATGTGTGCTGGGAACTGAACCCAGGGCCTCAGCTAGAGCAGTGAGAGCACGGAGGAAACTGCTGGGCCGTCTCTCCAATGCCACCCTCACCCACCCACACACCTCTCCCACCAGCACAATGTCTTCAGAAGCCGGTATGTCGAATCGCTCCGGACAAATCAGTTACCCAAGTCTCCTCTGTAGATATGTCCAGAGTCTGTGGGGGTTGTTCTGGGTTTTGCTTTGTTTAGCAAATGTCCAAGTGGGTATGGAGGACAGAAGGGACACATTAAAAAGGAAGTCTACAAGGCATGGTTTTCAAATGCCTCCAGAAAAGCGGTCTCTGTATGTACATTGGTTTTTATGAGCCTGCTTCCAATGGTCCTTCAGAGCCTAGCCCAAGTCATCCCATCTCATGTATGATTAGAGGAGAGAGAATAAAGGAAGAGACCAAAGAACCAGCTGTTCAATATCTAGATCTTTTGTTTCTGCTTTGAAGAATGGCTGTGACATCACTGCTTTGGAAAGAAAAAAAGACAAGAAGGAAGTCATTGGGAGATTCATAGCCAGGCATGGTGGAACTCATCTGTCATCCCAGTACGCGAGGCTGGGTGAAACAGGACCAACATGAGTTCAACACCAGCCTGTTCTAATTTAAAAGTAGCTTGTTCATAGCTACATGACTAGCTCAAAGGTAGCTTGAGCTATATAGGGAGAGTTTGTCTCAAATAATTAACTAAATAAAAAATAAATAAATATTCATTCCCAACTCGTTCTAGCTTATCCACTCAGGTCCCTTCACACAGTCCAGTATAAGAAGAAAACAGTGGTTCATTCATAATTTCAAGGAAAATGCACTTGATATGTTTACATAGAAATAACCAGGAAGACAGGAAACAACAAAGCCAAAAGGGAACCAGAGTTGGCTGTGTTCTGGTTTGAAGCAGTGTCACACAGGCATGTAAGGACATGCACAAGGTTTAAGTCCACTCAGTTTCTACAGCCTATGATCAGTGAACAGAACCATTTGTCACCAATGTTTTAACATTAACTTCCAGGAGACATTTAACCATATCTGCCAGCAGGTCAACCATAATCAGCCTCCTTCAGATAAATGGAAATGTACGCCTGGAACTCAACCTGTGGAATCAGAAATGAATCAGACTTGGCATCCTCTGCTTAACAGACACCTAAAGGGTCATGTCAAAGGGAACTTAGAAAAAGCTAGGCACAGGTCACCCTTTTTAACTACCATACCGGGCCCAGGCATGCCCAAATCGACTGAGCCCCTACGGACTCTGATCAGATTTCCTATCTGCAACCATTTCTTTTGTGCAAAGGGTTTCAAAAATTGATTTTGGAGGAGGAGCTAAACTGGAACAGATGTGAGCCGGAGTTCTGGACTCAGGCTGACCTTGCCTAAAACCTCTGCTCTGCCACTGTCAATCTAACTGACACCTAAGTTCGTAACCTCTCTGGCCTCAGTTTGCTCAATTACATAATGGGGTGTCACCTCACCGAGTAAGAGGGGGAGTTGATATAGTTTACAGGCGTTATGAAGCACAGTGTCTGAAACAGAGAAAATACCGAGCAGCAATCCTTTCTGGACTCCTGGGAACTAGCACCTTCACTGTGAGTCTTAATCAATCTAGGTTAAGAAAGAAAAAAAACAAAAACAAAAAACTGGTCTCATCCTGCCAAACTGTCTCTGTCCTCCTGTGCCTTTCACCTTCCTTCACTCTCAGAACCTTCACGACAGCTGTCTTTCTTAAATATACACAGTGCACATTTAATTGAGTAGATCTACAATCAAATGGACACTCACAACACAACCAAGACACCACCATTAAACAAGACAAACCTAAGAAGGCAGTCAACATTTTCAGAGAACCAGAAACTCCTCTGTGGAGCATGGAGAATGTTCTAGCATGGAAGACTTTCATCTTCACACAAAGGAATCTACAGAGCCTCTGGGCCAGGCCAAGATGAAAATCAACAAAGCTGGACAACGGGGGTGGCATGAGGGTGGCTTTGAATGCGCTTTCTAAACAAAACTTAGGATCAAGGAAAGGATGGAGAACGTGGGAAGGAAAGGGAATGGGCATCTCATCAAGGAGAGGAAAGAAAAAAAAACTGTAAAGCCAACAGGAAGCACATAGAGAAGGGAAAAGGACCCTAGATGGGCTAAAGGAGAAGAGTGGCTGCTTTGGGCAGAAATGAGCAATGACCTAAATTCACATAGCTAGGAGAATGGCCACTCTGACGTTTCCTGTAGGCTAGGCCCAATAGGTAGGTGGCCAAAGGGATTGCAGGCCAGGCTAACCATGTCCCAACAAATAAAACAGGAATGCAATAGGGGAGCCCTGTCATAACAAGACACACACATACACACACACACACACACACCAACTCCACTCACCTGAACAAAGCCAGAGCAAATATTTTCAGAAAAGAACAAATGGTAAATATTTTCTTCCTGGTGGGACACAGAATCCCTGTTAGAACCACCCAATCCCAATACCGCAGAGGAAACACCAGCCAGGGAAACTAAGCAACTATGTCTGCGCTACAATGTAACTTTACTGGTGAACCCTGGGTTTGAATATTCTACAAGCAATTATCCCTTCTCCTTCATGATGTTGCTTTTTTGTCTGTCTGTCTATTTTTAGAATAGGGTTTCACAGAGCCAAGGCTAGTCTCCAATTGCTGTGTAGCCGAGGATGACCTTAAACTTCTGATCCACGTGCCTCCACCTACTAGGCAACGGCGTTACAACTGTGCACTCCCATTTTCTGCTCTGCTCGGGATCAACTCAGGGCTTTGTACATGCTAAGCGCACTCTACCAGTTGAGCTAAATTCCCCAGCTCAGGAAGAATTATTTGCATTGTTCTGACCCAAGGTAGAGTACTTAGAGTTGAAAGACATTTACTATATATATATTTGAGACTTGGTTTCTCTGTATAGCCTTGGCTGGCCTAGATTTGTTTTGTAGACCATGCTGGTCTCGAACTCACGGATATGCCTCTGTCACAAGTGTGTGCCACTGAGCTTGGCTTTTATTATATATTTCAAAACAACTAGACAAGCAGAGTTTAAAGGTCCTCAGTATGCAGAAATGGAGAGAAAGAAATGACAATTACCTGAGTTTGATCACTACTCATCATATTTATTTATTAAATTACTATATTATACTCTAGATGTCAGGTATCAATTAAAAAAAAATTGGAGCTGGGATATAGCTCAGGACAAGGTGTAGCGTGCATCAGGCTCTGGGTTAAATCCTTGGCTCCACCAAAACTGAGCAGGGAATCTCGGCTAGCTCACAGGATTTGGCACAGAGGCTCTACTTTCCTGGCTGCTGGTTACAGCATGGGAAATTCTGTTTGTTTGTTTGTTTGTTTGTTTTGTTTGCCTCGTGCTTCCTGCCTCCTACCACCTCCACTTCCCATCAGTCCATGGAAGTGGGGGTATATCATAGTTAACGTACTCATTTGTATCTAGCCATAGAATTTGTGTGCTATTTTTAAAAGTTATACATGAAAAGTGACTATAGCAAATAGTGACAACGATGACAAGGAGGTGGGGGGGGGTGAGAGTGTTTTGAAATGATGTGCATGGAGAGATCCACAACTAAGACTGAGCCCAAGCTGCGTATGGAAACAAGAGGTACATGCTGGAAAGCAAAAGAAACAACAGAGCATCTTATAAATGCCTGCTTAAGACTTGTCTAGGGGCACAGCTAACCAAGAAACAAGAAATGGTGATCGACTTCCCTGAATCTCCTCTGCAAAATAGAAAGACTGCTTTTGTTGCCTACACATCAAACTGCACGCACAAGTGTAGGGAGAAAAGGAAATCCAGGCAGGCAGGGGTGGCCAGCAGCAGCAGTGTAGTCAAGGGGGAAGTGAGCAATCACAGTATTGACTGGTTATGCTTGGAGATCTGTTTTAGTAGACGGAAGCCCACTGTTAACATTTTCTCAATTGCCACTAATAACCATTCAAAGGCTCCGTAGACTTAGAAACCGAAAGCAGCAAGGGACATGGAGACATTTATTTCTGCCCTTCCAACTGTGTTCCTTTGGACCATACACCTTGGCCACATACTAAGCGCTTTCTCTACACTGAGCAACATTGTCAGCAGATTATTTGTCCATTTTGTTTTGTTTGTGTATGCCTGTGTGTGGTGTGTGTGCGTGTGGTGCTATACAAGTGTGAGACCTATCCCTAAGTGTGCAGGTAGCCACACACAGGCACACACTCAAAGCAGAAGCGCAGGTTTCTTCATTACTCTTCACCTTATTGCCTTGAGACAAGATCTCTCACTGGACCAGAAGGCAGCCATTTCAGCTATGCTCGCTTGCTGGCCATGGAGCTCTGGAATTCGCCTGTCTCTACCCACCAATATTAGGGATACAGGCATTTAATAGTCCTGCCCAGTTTTGTAGGTGATTGCTAGGGATCCGAAGTCCACATGATTGCAGAATAAGCACTCTTAACCATCGAGCCACTGCCCCAACACCTCAAAAAGTTAGGAAAGTACCGTGCAACCGTTAAATCCATTTAGAGGGCTTCGTAGAAAGAATGACACTTCTTCAGCCACTATCTTTATGCTATTTTGCAAAGAGATAATGATCAAGCAAAGAGATAATGAGACTTTGAATTCGAACAAGAAACAGTAAAGGCAACTGTGTTTATAGTTTAATTGCCCCAAACCTTTTAGGGGGAAAATGACAACTATGCTTACTGCTGAAAAATAATTTCAGAATGTATTTACTGAACAGCAGTTATCAATTATCGATAAACACAACAGAACACCAAAAGAGTTACAGAAGCAAAGACATATGTGAAGTTTACCTACCTTGCAAGATCTTCCAAAGGAGATAGTCCATAAAAGGCAAAAGTAATTATAGACCTTAAAACTCATAGCTGTACTCTGCAGGCAACTGGCAATCAGAATGAGAGCATTTGCAAAATATCTTTTGGCAGAAAATTAGCAAAAAATCCTACCACCATGATTCACGGATCACCATTTCTTGGGCAAAGAATAATAAACTTGGATGACTGTATCATTCTCCCTCCCACCCCATCACCAGCTTGCTCCCCACAAAATACATAAAATGAAAACTGTAAAATACACTAAATTCCGAGGTAGTAGGGAGGAACGTAAATGTGGATGGTCAGTGTTGGTGTGTAGCTCCGTGAAGAGAACTTTGGGTGAAGTCACGCTTATCTGTGGCTGTAGCTTCTGCAAGCAACTCACTGATTCTAAGGCCTCAGTCTGCTCATTCACACAGTGACAAACCTGGGCTAGTAGTACCCTTTCCTACTCTTAAATCTCATCAGGTAGTACCAGAATGCATCAGCAGGAAGGCTTATGGCAGGCAAGCCAAGAGCACATCACACCTGCTGACACAGACCTTGTGAGGTCAACAACATTAACTGCAGCCTTAATTGTTTTAATGATGTACACTGAAATCAACTGTTCCTTGGAATTAGCCCTGTAATTAAAACTGAAACAATTCATTATTTTCTATCAAGGTCTACAAAATAACCAGGTACTACATAAAAATTACTTAGAAAACTAAAGAAAAGCGAATTTTTGCTGTAGAGGTAATTAAAACTCCAGACACGCCCAGAAATAGGTTATTTCTCAGTCTGGAATTGAAAGCACATCATTATAATCTCCTCATTATTTTTATGTGAGTCTGGGCAGCTATCGACAGTGTAACCATACTGAGTTTACATTATAAAATGTGATATATGCACAAGACATTTTGGTCAAAAGCAGAATTAGAACTTATCAAGGAATGAAATTGTTTAGTTGTATAAAGCCCAACTTTCAACCCATGATTATCTAACCCCTACAGTCCTGGGGTTTTCTAGCCTAACTTTAAAACTAATTTTATCTTTAAGTGAAAATTTTAAAAATACATTTTATGACATGAAAAAAAACCAAATTAAACAGGAATGTCAAGATAACTGAAATTTTTCAATTTATCACTTCAAATATGTAAGTTGGAGTCAAATGTAAATACATCTTATCAAATTTGCAAAGGTTTTTTTTTTTTCTAATTATACTCGAGAGAAGGAAAAATAGGATCTTTCTGGAGAGTGACACATTTGGCAATATTCACCATTATGCTTGAAAGGAAAGAAACTCCCAAACATCACTGGAGAAGATTAGAAAGTTCCGACTCTCTAGAAAACAGTCTATCCACATACGCGTACATGCTCCCAACCCAGGACTTCCAATTCCAGGAATACTCCTCAAGAAATAATTGGACATATGGGTAGATCAGCCACACAGTAGGGCTGTCCAAAAGCCCAGAAGAAGTTGACCAGCACAAAACAGATACTATAGGGTGTGTGTGTGTGAGTGTGTGTGTGTGTATTGTTCTGGTATTTTTTTGTTTTGTATTGTGTATTCTTGTAGTTTATTGTTCTTGACTTTGTTTTATTTCTTTCAGAGAGAAAAAGAGCCTGAAGGGAGGTGGCAGGGAAGTGGGGAGGATCTGGGAGGGGTTGGGGAGAGAAGAGAACACCATCAAAGTATATTGTCTAAAAAAAAAAAATTTTTTTTTTTTTTTGGTTTTTCAAGACAGGGTTTCTCTGTGTAGCCTTCTTTGTCCTGGTCTCACTTTGTAGACCAGGCTGACCTCAAACTCATAGATATCCACCTGCCTCTGCCTCCTAGAGTGCTGGGATTACCGCCATGTGCCACCATGCCTGGTTGTCTGAAAATATTTTAATTAATTAATTATTCTTATGTACATTTGGCATTTGGCCTACATGTATGTCTGTGTGAGGGAGGCGAATCCCCTGGAACTGGAGTTACAGCAGTTGTGAGCTGCCGTGTGGGTACTGGGAATTGAACCCTTGTCCTCTGGAAGAGCAGCCAGCACTCTTAACTGCTGAACCATCTCTCTAGGCCCTGAAAATATTTTAATACAAACCTTAAAAAAGAAAGAAAGAATGAAAAAAGAAAGAAAGGAAAAAGAAAGAATGAATGAACAAAAGAAAGAACTGGGCTAATGTGCAATAATCTATGCCCAAGAAATTCCCTGCAATGTTTACAACTTCAAATAAAATGGCAACTATGTGGACGTCCATCGAAGACTGAGTATATGGCTATGTTCTTATAAGTATGCAACTGTAACAAAGAATGAGGCTACTGTATGTGTACTAATATTGGAAGACAGCCAAGACTCATGAAAGAGTTTAAGGAAAATATCCCATACAGTAAAATAACACATGTAAGACTGTGTTTACAATGATAGTTATCAAAAGTGAACAGCAATTATCTGAGTAGTTTGAGGTTAAGTGTGTGTGTGTCTGTGCACATGCACGCGTGTGATTTTTGAGCAGGGTCTCACTATGCAGCCTGGGCTGGCATAGAACTCATTATGTTGACCAGGATGTTCTTGAACTCACAGAGATCCACCTGCCTCTGCCTCCCTCATTCCAGAATTAAAGACATGCACCACCAAAGTTGGCTCAAGATGTATATTCTTATCATAAATTTTTCCTTGGTTTACATTTTTTAATGGACATGGACCATTTTTAGAATAATGATAATAAAAGCCTAGGTTTGAAATATAGAGAAAATATTAGGGGATGAAAGAAATATAGACACTCATAATCTGCAGTTGACTCCCTGGAATTTAGTCCATTGCCACCATATGGTGGGAAATATGTAGCAATAAGGATGATACTGGAGTAAACAGTTATTGAAAGTCTATTTAAGCAAATGCAATGGAATTGGAGATTGCTAATGTAGAAATACATTGACTCAGACACACTTCATAACATATTGGTAAGTAGAATAAAATGTAGCCTAACAGACACTAGTGGTACACATACCTAGCATGTTTCATATACATATGCACAGACCAAAAGCCTGAAGAAAACATGCCATAATGTATTCTGTAGCAATTAGTCATTTTGTTTTTCTTTTCTATTGAATATTCCTATAATAAAGAAGTACTATTCGTAAACATTTTAAAGTTTTAAAAATACTCCTTGCAGATTTTTTTAGGTTTTAACAGATGGGGGATTGGTTTTAAAAAAAAAAATGGTATTAATCTGTGAAAAATGAAAGGATCCCAACTTGTGTGTCCAGAAGGAGCTGCATCAGCAACACACACACACACACACACACGTCCAGTTTAGCTAACACACCCCATGTTAGAAAGAACTGAAAGCAACACCAATACAAAGCAAGCAGGAGGCCCAAGGTGCCTGTTCTGACTCCGACAGGCAGAGTTATAAAACACACTGGCTCAGATTATAGGCTAAGCATGACAAGTCCGTGTGATACAGTCCAACAAAGGCATGTGCACTGAATGAGAAATCTACACATCTGCTTCCCCAGGATGGAGTGAATTACAAAAGCAGAGGTTAACTCAGAGGGGGAGGGGGGTACTGACATCTTCCCAGCCATGCTTCTATCCCCTTCTGAAGCATGCCTTGTAAGCATTGCTTACATGACTTACTTATGACTACATTCAACTAAAATAAGCTCATATTGTTTTTACAAGGTGACCAGAAGAAGACGTGAGAAAGACTGGCTTCTAAAAAGGGACAAATTTATATATTTTTCAGGAAAACCAGAAGATGCTAGACCACCCTGCCTCCCTCAGAAGACCATTCCGGCTAATCACAATAGTTCTCTCTCCTGGGTAGTGTAGATGACACATTTTTCCTGTGGCTTGCCTTCCTGTAATGTGCAGGAATTCCTGCACACTCTGGTACCCTTCCTGTTAACTTACAGTTCAGATTTCCTCAAAAGGCACACTACTGCTTTAACATTTGAAAAATGTCAGCTCAACCCCAGACAGCTAACACAAACAAGCTGAGAAACACAGCACCTCAACTCACAACTGTGGAAAACAGAATCTCTTTTTAAGAAAATTCTTTCTCGGAATCCCAGTGTTGGTAAGGCTAGGGAAGAAGGAGCCCAATCCTTCCAGCTCCTGGGCAGTCTGTAATTCTTTGCCTCTGCTATGCCTGAAATTAGAGGTCTGTAAAACCGAATTATAGTGATCTAAAAAGTTCATAAAGGTTCGTGAATTGAACATGTTGTTAAATTCTTCAATACTGTGAGATTGTACCCACCTCTCACTTTTCCTCCCATTTCATTTGGCTAAAGTATTAAAAAAAAGTTTGGAACCAAAAAGAAGAAGAAGAGAGAGAGAGAAAAAAAAAGTGCTTTTGGCCATTTGAGGAGAGCCTTGCTGAGCTAGGCCAAGTCCACATAAAAAGTCCAGGCCAAGACTCCTTGGCCATTTCTAAAATGATTGCCCACGTCTTTCCACCAATAATTTTCCTTCAGGATAAAAACCTCATGTTCATAGCAGATATAGTTTGCAAGCAATATCTGGTTGAGAAAGTTCATTGGCATCGAATGAAAACTGACTAGAAGGACCATGATCAGGAGTGGGAAAGTGCCACACAATTACACCCCTGTTAGCTTCCAAAGTAAAAAAAAAAAAAAAAAGTGACCTGCTGAGAAAGAGATTTACCTCACAAGTAGGACCAAAAACTATGCAGGAAAAAAAGTTAATTTAGAGCCTAAAGTCCAAAGTGAGGTGGGGGTGGCAGAGAGGCTGCAATACGTACAGCCTTCGTGCAACTTCCTGACAAATCCACAAATGAAAGAATCCATATTGCCTCTAAACTCTGGAGGTCCTATTCCTCTTCAATAGCTGGGCTGTTTAAAATTTTTTTATTATATTTTCATCTATTTCCTCTGTGTGTATGGGGTGTGCACGGTGTATGTGTGGAGATGAGAGGAGAACTTGTAGGAGTTTCCTTCCACCATTTGGGTCTGGAGGATGGAATTAAGGTAGTCAAGCTTGGCTGCCCGCACCTTTGCCCACGGAACCATCTCATTGGCCCAGTCTGTGCTATAATTCGTGTTGCAAAAATTTCCTCACAAACCAGATGGCAATTCTCAAAGACAAAGATTTCATTTTAAATATTCTCAAGTACTCCAAAATTCTATGCACTTACACAAACATGTAAATATACGTGTGTATGTACATATATAAATAAGCATGTATACAGTCATAAGCATACATGTCAGAAATACGCATATTAAGCTGAATTGAATGAATGAGTGAATGTTTACCAAATACAAAGTAACTAGAAGTCATTTCTTTAGTATGCTATAGCATGGCCTCGCTCTTGTCAACTCTTATTTCTCTGCTCAATTACAAGATTCTGAATTTTTTCCCTAGCTAAGGAATATCTGCACCTTAAAAAAAAAAAAAAGCCAATTTCTAGGTTCATCTGCACATTTCTGAAGTTGTTAAAATATTTCATCCTCTCCTGATATTAAACACAAAACAAACAATGACAACCACAAACAAGTTTACTTTCAACTCTGAAGAGCAACCCCTCTCTTTATGAGGCCAGACGCACCATATTCATCAGGTAGAGTGAAAGAGTACCCAACAAAAGTGTGGCAAAAATCTTACTGGATACTTTAACATCACCAGATCTTACTCCAGCGGTACCCCCAGATAGCCTAGCACACCTCCTCATTTGGGGGCATTTCTCAGATGCCACCTGATTTCTGTACTGTAAGGAAGATTGCTACAGAAAAAAAAGTCATTGAAGGTCTCACAAGCACCTAAGCACGCCTTCATCTTTGACCCCATGCTAGGATCCTTTTCTGTTGTTGTTGTTAATTCCCTCTACATCAATAAGTCTGCAAAAAAACAAAAAAACACCCTACAAAATATTTTAATTAAATAAATTTGAGAAGGAAAAAAAGGCAACCAGAGCCCTGAGCTTCTGACCTGTTATAGGACTTCAAATCTATGCAGTTACACACTTAGTGTTCACTATATTTGCCAGGGAGATAGTGCACTCGTCTCGTGTTGATGCAATACTTAAAAATACGGTTACCCTCTAAAATCCTCCCCCAGGCGCAAAAGCATCTTCCAAATGGCCAAACACATTTAGGTCTTCACCATTGCAAGCAAAGTGTAAAACCCCGTAAGAGCAAGACTTGTCTGCTTTTTTTTTTTCCAGTAATACACTTCTTTCCACATATCACCTTTACTTCCCTTAAAAATCAAAAGTTGCCTAATGTCCAAAACGAAATCAATACAAATTTAAGCTGAATACTGGCACCGCAGTGGCTCATGCCCTCAAAGAATATAAGATCACATAAATTTCCTAGTAGTTTAAGTCGAGTTTTACCTTTCATCTTCACCTCGCGACTTTTCGAAAGTTTGGATTCCTGTTGCACACAAAATTACTTTGAATATGCGTGCACACTAGAGAAATGTACTATTATATAAAGCATTGCACATTTAGACGCTACCAACCTGCTATATCTCTCCTGACTGTGCAAAAGGCAAAAAGGCTCGGTAATCCTAGCAGAAGAATGCAAATAATGTCAACGCGCAGCTGAGCTGCAAGCCCTGCCTTACAGGAACTCTCTGTGTCTGCAAAAAAAGACACACACTAAACAGGAAATGCAACTGAGCTGTGGAAAACCTCAAACTTAAAAATGCAATCGCCGGGCGAAAATTGCATCCATGCATTCATGAATGCATGCATAAGCCTTTGCATTTTTGCAACTAATGCAAACAGGCTCTTACCTTTCGACTGAGACATTTTCCCCTTTCCTTTGATGGGGGAGGGGAGCACAAAAGACTTTGCCTTGCTTCTCTTCTGTAGCTAGTTTTGCAACAAAGATGCAAGCTGCAGGCGTGCAATCTTCATGCAAGTGGAGTTTCTCTTGACCGATGCAGCAGATGGACTTTCAGGGAGTCAAGATGTAATTGCACGCCTTGCAAAACAGTCTGGAAAGTGATTTTTCTCCCAGTTGCAACGTTAGGGAAGGCTGTGCTGCAGCTACATGATGGGCCAGGGCTGGCAGCTAAAAGCTCCAAACTTGGAACTGAGTATCTTAGTGCGCAGACGTCCTTCCTGCGAAAGGCGCGAGGCCCGCTGGGTAATGTAGTTCCCAGGTAGAGTCCACGGGTCTCTGATTTAAGGAAACGTGCTCCTGTCGGTGGCTGAACTGGCTGACTGACTGAGCGCGACAGAGATCTAGCTCAGATAAACATCGGACGTACACTCTTTAGTAAGTGAAGGGTGACAAACCGTACGATCCATGAAAGAAAGCTTTTTGTTCTCGAAAAGCCCCCGAATCAACAGCTTAGAGAACACAGGGTTAACTAAGGCGCTTTTGGCACCCCTAGGCTAAGGTCTAATTCGAGGTTCAACGCGTTGATTTTTTTTTTCCAGCTCAGCGTCTGTGTACTGTTCTGCCTGTAGACCGTTCACCCTGACACCTCGTGTCACAACAAACATTTTTCTTGAACGGGGATTTTGGTAGTGATCTAGCGCTTCAGAGAAGATACAAAGTTTTACTTAGTAAAGAGCGACCCGGGTCAGTTCTTTTCAAGCTGAAATTTTAGTGCTGGGTAGGACTGAGTGAGAGAGATTTAGGAAGCTCTCATTTCTTGCAGGGTTAGAAAGGAAATTTTGTTTCTTATATATCAAAGCCAATTTTAATCAAAATTAAGATGTTTGAGAAAAAAATGTCTTGCCTGAGGCAAAGAGAGAATGAAGGGAAAAGTCCCTGGCCTTAAGAAGAAAGGGTGGGTGGTAAGAACAGTACTCTAAGTGAATAAAGTCGAATATCTTGGATGTTTTTGATACCATCAAGAGATGTTTGTTGGGAGCCCAGAGTGTGCCAGGCGTCTTCCCAGACCTTGGGATTTTCCCCTTTTCCTGCAGCGCTCAAGGCTAGAGGTGGGCAGTATTTCGGTGGGGAAAAAACTCTCCCCTTTATTAGGAAGGCCGAGGCGCAAGCATTCCCTGAAAGAAGGGGGAAGGATTAGGGGGGAGTGAGCAGGGAGCTAGGGCTTCCTAGCAGACCGCCTTCAGGAAGGTCCTTTCAAGGCAGATGGGGAAGGACCTACACGCTAGTGTGGGGGAATAGGGCCACCTGTCCATTCCTGGGACACTAAGAATACCTTAATCCTAGTGGGCAAGAGTGGTGGTGGTCAGAATTTACCTGCTGTAAGGGAATTTACTCAAAAACACAAAAAAGGTAAAAGATTTTGAGGCGGGGAAACTTAATCAAATCATTGTTTTAAGAATGTAAATTCTCCCCCAGTGATCCAGGTGGGTTGGAAGCGGAAGAGGCTAGAGACAGGTCAGTTGTGGGAAGCCGCAAGAGCCCTTCTGAAAGTCGATTTATACGCCACGGCTGCTAATGAAAATGTCTGGAACTGTATTAAGAATTCTAGGAAGCCAGGACCGTCTGAGTGATCCACGAATCAGAGAGAAGGCCACCCACCATGTGTCAACTGCAAATCAACTATCTCTCTTTTTTTCCTCCCTGCAGAACTGGAGATTGAATCTAGGGCTTCAGGCATTCCAGGCATGCACTCTCTCACCGAGCCATAGCCTCAGCCCTTTTCTTCCCCTTGAGGCAGGATCAAGCTGAGTTACCCAGGCTGGCCTTTGCAGCCAGTCCGCAGCGCACACAGGGTCTGAATTTGTAATCCTCCTGCCTCTGCCCCCTCCCAACACAAGTTAGCAAATCAGCTCTTAAAATAAATATGCATTGAATTGGGTAGGTGGGGGAGCAAGGGAGCACTTTTTTTTTTCTTTTTCTTTCTTTCTTTTTTTTTTTTTTTTTACATTGAGATCTTCCCTTATCTAGCTGGCTTGGAATTCAGTGTGTAGAATTTGTAGCCATTCTCCTGCCTCTGTGCCCCTAAAGTGATGGGATTATAGGCATGGCCCACAATTCCTGGCTTCCTTTACTGACATTCAGGTGACTTCATCAACTGATCAAGGCAACTTCACATACAGAGGGGCAGCATCTGCCTGAAAGAGATTAGCTTTCTGTCCCATGTGTCAGGACGCAGGGACTGTCCTTTACTTTCTCTGTCTTCCAGGTCTAATCTGTGCTATAACTTCCTGCCTTCTACAGGCAGGTTTAGAACCTCCTTCCTAAGCCTGTTTTCTAGGTCTCATTGAACCGGGAGATCCCTGTGTATAGATCCACTTCAACCCACCCCCAGTTTCCTTCTGAAACAATGTTTCCTACAGGCCAGATGCTTCGTGTAGCCTGTCTTAGGCACAAGACCTGAACCCAGAGCTGTCCATTTGTATTTCGTGTCATCAGCTGCATTGATCTTCAATGAGCCTGGTCTCATTTACAAAGAAAGTTCTCTACTTTTGTTACAATTGCTTAGTGTGAATACAAGTGTCTGCACACACACATTTGTCCACGTGACTAACACAGAGCACGTGTGAAGGTCTTGCGACAATTTAGCAGGAATTAGTTCTCTTTCCACCTCATGTCAAACTCAAGTCATGAGACTTGATGCCAAGTGCCTTTACCAGCGCCATCTCACTGGCTGGAGAAGAGTTCTGATCTCAGCTGGTGCGGTGCATCATGCCGTGGGTTGGCCTGTGCTTTGTCTGAAGAAGCACACATGAGGCACAGCTGGAAAAGGAAGCACATGCTGCAGGTCACTCTGCCACTCGTTCTCCCCCGAGGTGGTCAACGCTTGATGTGTGTTGACAAAACTCCTCTTAACCACAAGCCAGCCTGCACCATTGACTGTGGAATGACAGAGTGGGCCACTTCTCTTGTAACTCCTGAGTTCTGCGTGTGGGGGGTGGGGAGTGGGGGTGTGGAGAAGTGTGCTGGAATGACAGGGAATTCAACCTCTTTGAAAATCAGGTTTTAAAAGGAGGCTCTTCCCTTGGTGTGAAGGGGTGTCTTCCTCCTCCTTCCTCTACATGGTCAAGAAGCTGAACCCCATGTTCTGCCAGATTGCAGTGGTATGCGAAAGCAAGAGGGAATCCCAGCAGCTTCTTCATAGGCCTACCGAGTGTTTGCCTTGGGGTTTTCCAACTTCAGATCCTTCTAAGACAAAAATGATAGATTCTACTTCTCCTCAGAACCTGCATCCAAACTCCTTGGTGTAGGCCTGAGCCCAGCATACTCCCCAGTTTCAACCCTCATCTGAGGCTGATACCATACCCAGGAGAAGGCAGGATTTCTGGCCCTTCCGAATGCACTTGCCCCTCTGTACATGAAAGACTCTTTCATCATCTAATAGTTCTGATTTGTCCTTTACCAGTCTCAATATATTCTCTGTAGTGAGCCTGTCCCTACCAGCACCCTCATTGGGTGCGCTCCTTAATTCTGTAATACCTCACACATGGATCTCACCTGAGGCTCATCTCAGGGCTGACAACGGTTCCATTATCTATGAGTCTCCCTAGGAGGATAGAGTACTAGAGATCAGAGATTGTACCAATTTCTCTAATTCTTAGTGCCCCAGGACACCATTTAGCACACTCTGCTGCAGTCATGCATGGAGTAGATGGGGTAAGGACCTGTAACCTCGGGTAGCCTGGAATAACTAGGTTCTAACAACAGAGGTAACACCTGAGGCGAACCCAGAACACCTGGGAAAACACCTGTGCTGTCAGGTTGAAAGTGTGAAATTCTCGGAAGAAGGCCCTTAGGTTAGGTCCTACTGGTTTCTGAAGCAGTTCTTCCAGAGATAGGGGCTGGTGGGGCAGGTGGTAGCGTGAGTATCAGGAATAGTCCATAGGCTAAGAAAGGCACCTGCTCTAACTTAATGGCAATAGATTTCTGTCATTTGGCCTCCGGGGGATGTTTGGCAAAGCCTGCTTTATTGTAAAAGAAAGAGGGGGTGATACTGCCAATAAGGAATGAAATTAGCATGCCCCACAAGACACAGGAAGTCCCACCCTCAGCAAAGAACTACCTGATTCAAACACCAGAGTTGAGTATGAGATGCTTTTGCATAGCATCTCATAGCATCCCTCCTCTAAGTTAATTTAAGCTAATGAGATTTGTTAAGATGTAATTATTTGGACGTGAGAAATTTAAGTTCTCATCCTGACTAAGGACCTGAGCTGGGTCCGCTGAAGCAAGCCATTTTGCCTTTCTGTGATTCTTTTGGTCCCAAAGTGAAACAAGGAGGGTTAGCCTCAGGCTATGCCAGTTCTAGAGTTCCAAGGCTCCTGTCTACTGAAGCCACTAATGATTTAAGAAAAACTTTAAAAAATTATTTAAATGTCTTTCTAATCAGTAGTTAGAACGACAAGAAATATTCCTATGACACTTTGCAAAGTGACCTTCAAGGGAGCAGTACAGATCTGAGCAGGACACTTCTGAGGGGTTTCTCTAAGTGTCTGCTAGATATCAGGGGCAAGGCAAAGGAAGGTGGCCATGCTGAAGCTGTAAGCTGAAGAATCAAATGTGAAGCCTAATAGGGAGGGGCCCACCAGTACTCATTTAGACATTCCGTTGTCTTTGTATAGACTTTACTTTTTTTAATTCTTTGTGCACATGTCTGTGTCTGTGTGTGGGTATGTGTCCATGAATATGGCTACCTCTGGAGGCCAGAAGAGCATGTCTGATCTCCAGAAACTGGAGTTACAGGTGATTATGAGCCAACCAGTGTGGATACCAGAAAAAAAAAAAAAAAAAACAACTTGGGACTTTTAGGAAAGCAGCAAAAAAAGCAGCAAGCCTTCTTAACCACTGAGGTACCTTTCGTTCATATGTATGTACCTCTCCTACATGTATATACATACATGATGTGTATATTTGGTATATCTAATATATTTCATATGTGTGACATACTTATCTTTTTTTTTTTAACTTAGAGCATCCCAGAGAATGACGACTCGCAGCAGAAAACTTGGTCCAGCTTTGCTGTCAGTGTCCTCTCTAGTTTGCCGTAGTTATACCTGTGTAGCCCCATCTGCCCGCCAGCAGTCCAATCAGCATAATATTCTTATTGTAGTTGGACATAAGTTTACATGCCAATAGTTTTATGTATTTTAGTCTATGGCTCAGTTTTACCCTGGTCTCCATTTGGGTCTTTATTTTCTGTGTTCTACTCTCCATCCAAACTTCAAAGTCATCTCTCCTATAAAGATGTTCTTGACAGTGTCAGCCCTCTATCCTATTTTTTTAAAGTCCTCCCCATTTAATTCAAACTCCATTTTAGCTCTTATATAAGGCTTATATCTCATGAGACTTACATTAAACAAGTATCTCACAGAAATCATACTTACATACAAATCTTAAGATTGACTTTTTATTTACATGTGTGTATACGTGTATGCATGCACGTATGTATCCATGTCTGTCTGTCTGTATGTGTGCGTGTGTGTGTTTTATGTTTATCATATGTGGGCAGAGACCCAGGGAGGCCAGAAGAAGGCATTGAATTCCCTGAAGTTGAAGAGTATCATGAGCCACCCAATGTAGATGCTGGGAAATAAACCCATGTTCTCTTCAAGACCAGTTAAGTGCTCTTAAACATTGAACCACTTCCCCCAAATCTTACATTTTCTGTGGCTGGTGAATTCCCTCCACATTTCTAACCCACTCCTCTGGGAAGACCTCCTTGCTTGACTCTTTTTAACCCTTAACTGTAAGCTTAGTTGGGAATGGTTTCTTTGAGACTTTCCAGGTTGCCATGGAGACAGCATGTGATCAGCCTATCCTTGTTGATCTCATGTGCTCCTGTGCTTATTACCTACATAAGAAATGATGATTAGCTTAGATCAGCCATCTTTGTTAAGAGTTAAAGAAATGCATGCCTAGGGATTTGTCAGAAGAAAATTAATTATGCTATATAATTAAAATATTTAAGACCCCTATAAAGATTCTAGCATTTCAAATAACTGCAAACGAACTTTCCTTCATAACTGGCTTGAGAAATACTGAGAGTCTACTCAGTGCCCACCTGACTGCATTCTCACTGATTTAAAAAAAAAAATATATATATATATATATATACATATATATATATAATATGAATATTGGATGTTCCCTAGCAACTCAGAAGTCACGTAAAGCTCCATATAATATGATTTTAACCTTTGCTCCCAAATCAAAGTCCTGGATAGAAACGTTATCATGAGCTGACTGACAAACAGTTACAGTTTCTAGGAAGGTAAGAGTGAAAATTATTCTACTCTGCCATGAAACCCTAAAAATGTTTCAGGGCAACATTTGTGTGGAGTGTTAAGATAATGACAAGTAGAAAAATACCACAAATTATTAAAAACTAGCATGGGTCCCACAGAGATCTTTAATTCTGCACAAGAGACAAACTTGGGATCAAAACTTCTGCAATATGTTTTTTTCTCTTTTCTTCACCTAATGCCTGATCTCTCTTTTCACATGGAAATACATACACACATGTACATGTATATTACATACTTGTATATATGCATGTATATAACTGCATATTTTTCTCTCTCGTACAGTATTGGCATGTAGACGTTTCCTCCAAGATAAAGCATTCTATCTTGGAGGGAAGTATGTTAAGATGTAGGATGTTCTACAAGTGGGGTGAGGAAAGGTAGGGGTGGAGGGAGGGTGGGAAACATGTCATCCTTCAGAGAAGCTTCTTAAGACTTAAGATATTCTAAAGGGAATCGAAACATTCCAATCTTCAGGAAAGCGCCTTAAATTCAGGAAGCAAACAACTCAAAAGCTCCAGGAAATCCCTGAAACTGATCAAACTCACCAGTACCCTCCTTCCCTGAGCATAATTTTAGCTTTTAAAGACTGCTGGGAGAATCACAGACCACCCAAGCTTCCTGAAAGAAATACTGCCCAATCTTTCAAGCTTCCAAAAGTTATGTAATAAGCTACAGGTCTCATGGGTCATTATCCATGTTGGCTCGGGCTTTTGGTGGTGCAGCTGTCTTTGAGTCATTTCCACTCTTGAAAATAACACCTCAGCCATACTGGTGTGTGTAACTCGAATAAAACTCATTGGCTCACCAACTTGGACTCTGGTGGTATCTTTACATTGGTCTTTCGTCAGCTTCTTATCTAAGTGAGTCCAATATTTGTTTACTTCTCTATAGGGAATAGTGTCACACAACAAATGCTTATTAATTTTCTACAAGAGGGGCTGGAGAGATGGGTCAACTGTTAGGGGCACTGACTGCTCTTCCAGAGGACCTGGATTCAAATCTCAGCACCCACATGGCAGCCCACAACTGTCTGTAACTCCAGGATCTGACACTCTCACATAGACATAATGCAGGCAAAACAACAATGCACATAAATTAAAAATAAATAAAATTTTTAAATAATTTCCTACCAGAATCTAAGTCCTGCTTTGTCTGACTTCAGAAAAATGTGAAGAACCCACAGCTTTGTGTAAAATAAATAAATAAATAGATAGATAGAATGGTAAAGTCTGAATCTGGGGTTCCTATTAAATATAAATTTGGTGCTCCTTTGAAACATACCAAATCAACTCCACATGAACTTGTTCATAAACAAGTTCTATATAGCTAATCATGAACTTGTTCTATATAGGACAACTGAAAAGGAATTGCATTCTGCTTAAATACCTCACCCTGTAACTGTTTCAGGGAGGGTACCCCCAAAGCCCCACACTGGTACTAAATCCTCCTTTAACTATAAAGAAAGGAAGGCTCATTGTGGCTGCCTTTTTGGATGTCAAAGGTAATTTGCCAGCAGAACCAACATTAAAGGGCCAGGAACGGCAGAGCATGCTTATAAGCACAGCGCTGAGGAGGCAGAGACAAGACAACCCCTGGGGTTTGCTTAGCATAAATCACACACTCAAACACACATGCGCACACACATGACAGAGCTGATATCTTTTTATCTCAGGGACCAAAAGAAACATAAATTCATGTATTATAATCAACGTGTCACATTCACTTTTTAGAAAGTAATAAGACTTTGACTAAGGTCTATACTTTCAATAGGTGAAATGTGGACTAGGAAATGACGCAGAAGTCCCGCCGAGAATGTCATAAATAAAGTCTTCTGGGTAACATGCGTCACATTTCTGGACTGAAGACACTAAAATGGATTGCCCCCAAATCCTGGTTTATCATCCCTTCACGTGGTTCCTTTTTACTTTGCCAAAAGCAGATGGTCATGAACCACCATGTTGATGCTGGAAACTGAACCTGGGTTCTCTACCAGCACATGCAGTTCTCTTAACTGCTGAGCCATTTCTCCAGTCTCATTGGGTAGCTTTTGATATGAGCTCTAGAATGTACCTTCTTTAAGCTAGGAGGGATACAGCAGCACTTTGAGTCATTTTATTATAGTTTAATGACCCGAGTTCATCTCATGACCAAGTTAAGTCCATACAAGGTCTGTCCATCTCCTTTACACTCTGTACCTTGGACAAGACACTGTGACAACTCAGTGAATACTGTAGTTTTTGAGGATGAGTCAGAAATACTGATATAGGACATAGTGTCATGCCCTTCAAGCCTCCTTGGTCTGTTTACGTTGATATTAATAGATGGTTCTGGGCTCCATTCATAGACACAAACTATTCCGGTCATGCTGACCTGATGCACTTTGTAAAAAGGAAAAAAAAATCCTATTAAATATTCTGGGAAATTTCTTAGGTAGATGACATATTAAAGATATAGGAAAAGGTATAAATGTCCACAGAAAGTTAAGCTGCGTAAAGCAAAGTTGTACAGAAATAGCATAACAAAATTTTTTTTTCATAAAATCACTTTCTTTGGGTTAAGATCCAAAGAATATATTTTACAGCTGACAGTATACGCTGTTTATGCCAGGAAAGCTAAAAATGATGTTGGTTTGTTTTTTTAGTTTTACTATCCTTTCTAAAGATGTATTTATGTTTATGAATGTTTTGCCTGAAGGTATAGATGCAAGCCACATGTGTGCTAACAGAAGTCAGAAGAGGAAGTGGAGTTATGTGTTGGTGGTGGTGGTCATGGTTACATGCACATTAGTGCACGTGCCCTCAGAGGCAGAGACAACAGCAGGCTGCAGGCAGTTGTGAGTTACCTGACTTTGGTGCTGGGAACCAAACCATGGGACCTCTGAAGAGCAGCCAATTCTCTTAACCACAGAGCCACCTCTCCAAACTCTCCCCACTTCTTTAAGATTTTTTTCAACTAATGATTTTATTTCTAGACTGAAAAAAAAAAGAGTGCAATTTATTTTAAGTAATATATTACGTAACCGAGTAATATTTTATAAGTATTAGGTAAATATAAACCTTCTCATTAATGTAGTCTTCATGTCATCCATAAAAGGAAAGGTCAGCTGAGGTCAATAGTGTGTCCAGGCTGTATTCCTTTCTGTGCTGCAGCCGCTAGCAATCTTTAGGCATCTCTCCAAAGCCTCTTTCCAGTAAGTACCTTACTGCCTTTAGAAGAGCCATGAAGAGAACCTCAGAGCCTATGTGCTTTTACTAAAGGCAACCAGAGGATTCCATTTTATAAATCCTTGTTTGTTTGTTTGTTTTTATTTTTTAACAACAACAAGAAAACAAGCAAACGAAAAACAGATAGGCCAGCACTCGCTTGTGATCCCTGCAGAGGCAGGAGGATCTCTGTGAGTTCGAGGCCAGCCTGATCTGTGAAGTGAGCCCAGGATAGCCAAGGCTACGCGCAGAGAAACCCTGTCAAAAAAAAAAAACATAAACAAACAAAAGAAAATTCTAAACAAATGTGAAGAAGCATTTGTTAACCTTTCAGGAATATATTGCCAAATTGTATGCTATTGTATATAAAGAAACTATACAGGTTCTGAGTACCATCTGATATTGTACATAAAATTTGAAATGCTTTTAACATTTTCCAAAGAAAGTATTGAATATTTTTTATGCTGTTCTTAAATTTACCCCCATAAATTTACCTCATTATGCAATTTGTCAGTATGTGCTGAGACGTTTAATATTTAAATAGTCTTTTTGAAAAAATACACGTTTTTAATCTTTTTAATTAATTCCATCTAGGAATGGAATAGTGGTTATTTAAAATGTGTCATGTATGCTGGACCTGGTGACACATAACCTATAACCCTAGCACTAAGGAGGTAAAGCAGGCCACTGAGGTGTTTAAAACCATCCTGGACATCATAGCAAGATTGAGGCTAGCCTGGTCCACACACAATGGAATCTTTTTTTTATTTTTTTATTTTTTTAATGCCATATAAAAACTTCAGAGGAATTATACACACTTCAGTTTTATTCTGTGTCATTGTAATGGGTAGCAAATGAAGGTGTGAAGCTCAGGAAACAGAACTATGGCCTTTTTATTGCTGTCTGTTGGTTGGTTAGTATGTGTGTGCATGCATGTGCCACAACATGGGCACGGAAGTCAAAAGACAACTTGAGGGAGTGAGTCAGTTCTCATATTCTTCTGTGCTGGTCACAGGTATTGAACTCAGGTCTCCAGGCTTGATGGCAAGTGCCTTTACCTTTACTGAGCTATTTTGCTGGCCCATGCTTTATTCTTCTTATAGATTCAAGAAAGGAATTATACTGCTGCTAATTTGAGGCCCCAAATTTGTGTTCCAAAGACTTTCTAAGTTAGGGTAAAATAATAATAATAATAATAATAATAATAATAATAATTTACCAGAATTTTCAGAACAAAACAAACCACAAAGAACATTTTTCTGTTTATCCCTGTATCCATAGCTGCCTACTATTTGGTCAGTACTGGGGGAGTCAAATTGATTCTGAGGGGCTGGAGAGATGCCTCAGAGGTTAAGAGTACTGGCTACTCTTCCAGAGGTCCTGAGTTCAATTTCCAGCAACCACATGGTAGCTCACAACCATCTATCATTAGAGCTGTTGCCCTCTTCTGGCATGCAATCAGAATATTGTATGCTAAATAAATAAATCTTTAAAAAATGTTTTTTGATTTTGATTTTAACTTGGTAGGGTGAAGGTGCTGTTCAGGTTTGCAGACTAAAATATCTCATGTCACAATTTTATTTTGTTTTATTTTATTTTATTTTATTTTATTTTATTGAGACAGGGTTTCTCTGAGTGTATTCCTGGCTGTTCTAGAACTCACAGAGATCCACTTGCCTTTGCCTCTCCAGTGCTGGGATTAAAGGCATATGCCACCGGCTCCCAGCTTCATGTCACAATTTTAAATAACCTCAAGCTGAGCTACAACAAGGTAAAATAAAAAATTGTCACTGACTAGTTTCTTTTCTATTTTTTTATTTTTTTCAGAAAAACAAAAAGGCTTTGAAAATAGGACTGAGAGAATATCAAACTGGATGTTATCAAAATATGAAGACACATCCTAGTCCAAATACAAACCTTGCTCAGTTGTTTCAGGTTCAAGCATTTCTATGACACAGACTTTGTATTTGTAGATTTATTTTGTTTTTAATGTTATTTATGCATGTCTGTCTGTCTTTCTGTCTCTCTCTGTGAGTGTGTGTGTGTGTCTGAGTGTGTTTGTGTGTCTCACATGTACACACATGAGTAGAGTTGCCCAAGGAGGCCTGAAGGAAGCATCAGATTTCTATACAGCTATATACATATATATGTGTGTATATAGATATAGATATAGATATAGATATAGATATAGGCTGTTGTGAGCCGCACAGTCTGGGTGCTGGAAATTTAACTGTGGTCTTCTGCAAGAACACTACTCAATATCAACTACTAAGCCATCTCTCTAGTCCCAAAGAAGATTTATTTTCAAATGACATCAGTGACTCTAAGAGACAGAATTCATTGGCTGAATGTGACAGTCTAGTGACAGTGTATATGATATGTTTGGGGGTTATATTTCAAGCCCATTTTTTTTAGTTAGTTTTAGTGATGTCTACATGTGGTGGTAGTGATGGTGCGCACGTGTGCATATGAATTCAGGTGCCCTCAGACTTCAGGGGGAGCATCGGGGTCTCCCTAGCTCTGAAGTTGCAGACCCTTATGAGCCACCTGACATGGTTGCTGAGTACCAAGCCCTGGTCCTCTGAAACAGCAGCATGGAGGCTCTCTGCACAGTCTTTTCTCCAGCCCCCTCAAGTCCATTTTTAAAATGAGGAGTCAACATGTGTTGCGCGAAAGATTATTCTGATGTCTTCTGGGTACTTTATTTTTCTCCTTCAGAAATTCAGTTTTAAATGGGAAGAGAATTTAATAAATGAAGTATAAGCTTGTGCCGGATTTTCATTTCCTAAATTCTGGTTGCTATGACTTCAGGCTCAGCAAATCACCGTTCTATATTCTGATTTGCATCACCTTTGGAAACACAGTACTAACGGGACCTACCCAAGAGTACTTCAGTCAGTACTTTCAAAGCACTGAGAAAGGTACCTGGCACTTTTGTGCACCAAAAACCCTACACAGAGTTTTGTTTTTGTTTTTGCTTTGCTTTGTTTTGTTTGTTTTATTTGCATGAGTGTTTTGCCTGCATGTGTGTCTGTCCACTGCTGTGTGCCATCAGGGGCCAGAGGAGGGCAATTGGATCTCCTGGAACTAGTCATAAGCCACTATGTGGGTGTTAGGAACCAAAACCCAGGTGTTCTGAAACAGAGCAAGTAGGTCATGCTCTCCATCCCTGCTGTTGAGGGTTTTAATTGTAGCTGTTATGGTGGTGTTTCCAAGCACAGGCTACTTTCTTGAGAATGAAGACACTGCATTTGGTATAGGATGCACAAATCTGTATCCTATCAAGTAAGAGGGGGGCGGGAACCCTCTATTTTAAAGCCACAGGAAAGAAAACTCTGAAATTAGAACCTAACTACCAACATGAGGAAATATGAATAGAAACTCTTAGACAAATGGGAAGAAAAAGAAGCAAATCAAAACACTGTTGGATGCTTGCTTAGAGGAAATGGAGGCCATCTGGAGAAAATTTCATTCCGCAGGGTGGAATGGATTTTAAAAAACAGGGACTAGCTAGGGCTAATGAATCACATAGGCCTTGGGCCTTAGGGAGCCAGAGATGAACAAAGCAAACAGCAGGGGGCGTGGTGGTGGTTAATGAGAGGCGGGAAAAGTTGCCCAGAGCCCATCAGCAGTGTTTAGGATGTGGTTTCCTTCCTACATGAGTAACATTTATTTTGGTTCTTTGCGATCACCTGAGAATTTTAGGACCTTAACTTTACATGCTTCTATCTTACATTATCTATAAGTTTCTCTCTCCTTTTTTCTTATCAAATTCATCCTTTGACATTTTCATGCATCTACAATGTGCATTCAAACTAGTGTTCCCTTCCACCATCAGTCCCCCTGCCCCAAACCCTTTGCCCATATTCGTGGCTTTTTGCGTTGCTGAACTGTGGCCATCTGTCATAAGGAAGGGTTCAGAGCTATTCACTGGTGGGCACATAGCTAGCACATAACCGAAAATAGTGAATTCTCCCTCTCCCAAAATATTTCAGTAGCCAGCATTTCAGCATGGTGGGGGCTATCTGCATATTTCTTATGGCCATTGCATTTGTATCTGCCCTTCCTTTATAGATGTGACTAGCGCTTGCCACCTTTTTGCTAATTAACCTGTCGATTAATTAGCTCAGCATAAAAACTTATAATAAGCATATTTTAAGATCTTTAAGATGGGTTTTCCCCAGTTTCTTCCTGATCTAAAGGATAAATAGAAGAATGTTTCATTATTAATCATAATGTAAAACCTTTCATTAAAGATCAATTGAGTTCTGTATTTAGAGTAATTGTTTAATGTCTGTCCAAAGTAATCCACAGTGTGTTTAGAATTAAACAGAGGCAAAAAAAAAAAAAAAGCTGAAGGGGGAAAAAAACAGATAAATTTTCTTTCAGCTAAATACTTTCCTTTCTATTATGATGGGTTTTTAAAACCTTTACGGAAGTTGGATGCGGTGGCATGTGCCCTGTTATGACATCACTAAAGTGGCTGAGACAAGTTTTAAGAGGCCATCCTGGGCTACATTGCAATACCCTGCCTGTCTCTGTATGGATGGAAACTGAACAGCCTTCCCTTTTCTGTATTAAGAGACGTAAAGTTGTAAACAACCTTCTGTAAAAAGCTTCAAAGGTCCAGAAGCTTAGAACGTATTATGCTGAAGTTTTTATGTCTTCAAAAAATTCAAAATCTCAAACTATTATAAATAAAACATGCATGTTACCACATTTCTCTGAAATGTCATTACCATTTTCTCTAGTTACTATGACTTCTAAAGCTGAGTTTCTTATTTCAGCAAAAATGTGCATGTATTTAACCATTTGCTTAGTTAGTCTGATCAACTTATTTTTAGGAATTAATGGGCTTGAAAACACAAGTGAAAAAACATAAGATTTTGTTTTCTCAGGATAACTGAAATTCCATCTAAGACAAAATATCGGCAGGTTAAATATCCATCAACACACCTTTAAAAAATGGATTGAGCCTTGTCTCTTGAAAATGGTATTTAAAAATAAGTCAAGGATGGGTTGGTGAGTCAGTTCAGTGGTTAGAGTTGTTCTTGTAGAAGACCTAGGTTTAATTCCCACCACCCATGTCAGGCAGCTCACTACTGCGTTTCACTTCAGCTCCCGGGGAGCTGACATTCTCTTTTGCCTTCCACAGGTACCTGCGCGCGCAGACACACACACACACACACATACACACACACACACACACACAAATATAGCTAAAATTAAAACAAATAATAGTTAATAGGGGAAATGAAGAACTGGAGAGTAATATAGCCTCCGTGGTGAGTAGTATTCCAGTTCCCTTTTCCATCCATATTATGTACTGCCTTGGAGGCAGAATGACAACTAATATAAAATCATTTTTCAAGTTGCTGTATGCGCAAGCTCTTGGTTCTATTTCTGTATTCGCTGGAACAGACAATTTATGTGATGCACTTGAAATACTCCCAGAACAAAGGCCAATTTCCCTGAAGGTTATGAGCACTCTCGAGTTTTACAAATACAAAGGAAGAACATTGTTTTCCTGTTGTCGTCGTCTCATTTACATAATGAAGAGCCACCGGATGAGCCTCGGGACGCATGCCCACGGTGTGTATCGATTTTTATTTGGAGATTCACAGAGTGACTGTAAACAGTTCTCAGGCAGCATTGACAGCAGTGATGAACAGTGAGTGCCGGAGAGGGTGGGGCGCTGAGAGAACGTGGGCCTTAGCTCTGAACACCGGTAGCTTGCATTCTTGGGAAGCAAGTATTCTATTCATCTGTTTGTCTTCCTTCGTCTAGGCTTTGGGATCGGAGCGTGAATCTGTGTGCGACTGCAACCAGCCACCTGTTTTCTTCAAATGGAAGTGAGAAGGTCGCATAAGGACGATACATTAATCCCTTTGGCATCTGATAGCCGTTTGCTTGTTTTGTTTTACTTAGAAGAGAGTCGGAGAGCTTTGAGTAGAACTGCCTTCCACTTGGACCCCTCACGTGACTCCACCCAGGCTCTCCCGTGCTGTCCAAACACACAGTAGCAACGTAGGAGATTCTAAAGTTCAGAGGAGCCCTGAGCCTTGGCTTCCTCTGCCTTTTCTCTGCGGTGCTTACACGGTGACGGCAGTTTTAATTGCTCCAATACATGGTTGTCTTGCAGGAGAACTGAGTCCCCCACGGTAACGGCGTTCGCGTGTAAAGTTCATAACTGCCTGGTGAATAATCAGACGTGCAAACCCAAATATTAGAAGCCCAGCTGCCGCGCTGTTTCCCTTCCTTTTTGTGAAAACAAACCTGCAGGAGCGGAGCCCAGAGACTGGTTTTGTCTGCTGCACAGACTTCCCCGGAAGTTTCCCCACGGTTGGGGGCGCAGTCCTGCCTAAACTCGCCTCTGTCACATTCCACACCCAGGGCAGAGTTCTACTTGTGGGAACACCGTGCCCTTGCCCAGGACCTTGTTATGTAACAGCCGTAAATGTTCTCGTGTGCCTGGGTACAAGCTAGGAGGAAGAGGGGAATGCAAAACTTAACTTTGAAGCCAGGTGCGGTGACACGTACCTGCAGTGCCAGCAGCAGGGGCAGAAGGATCGTGAGTTTGAGGGCAGCTTAGGCTACATAGTAAGACTCTTGTCTCCAAGTAAACCAACAACTACTGGAAAAAAAAAAAAGCAAAGTAAGAAGACGGGGAGGAAAGGAGAGAGGGAGGGAGGAAGGGAGAAGGGGAGGAAGGAAGGAATCCAAGAAGCTTTTAGCACCAACACTGTAGCAAGAAAAAGCTAATGAAAAAAAAAATCCACAATGACGCATATGCTCACACTCTTTAGGGTAGCCATTAGCAAACATAAACAAAGCCAAAAGGAAACGAAACAAAACAAAACAGAGCAAGCATGTGGTCTACTCTTGTAATCTCAGCACCCTTGAGGAAGAGGCAGGAGGATCTTAAGTTCAAGGCCAACCTGGCTGACGAAATATGAGCTGGTTTCAAGACAAACAAGCCTGAGAAAAACAAATTCTGGCAAATATATAGTCATGGGATCTTTTGTATGCTATGGGTGAGATGTATTGTGGGAAGCCTTATAGAAGTTACCCCACTTCTAAGCTGAAACTTAACTGAAAGGAAGAGCTTGAAGAATATTTGCATTATTTGCATTGTATCATATCCACAATGAGCAAGGGGGGAGGCAGTCTAAACATTAATCTATAGAGAACAGATAGAGAAAACAGGGTGTTTGTGTACAGTAAAATATTATTTGGCCTTTTACAAGAATAAAATTCTGAGGTAAGCTACCACATGTATAAATCTTGAAAGCATTTTGCTGTGGTAAAATAGAAATAGAAAATAAAATGGTTTTCATGAACCGGTGCTAATAAAAGGGGGGAACTTGTTTAACTGGTATAGTGTTTTACTTTCGTAAGATGAAAACTTTATAGAGATCAGTAACAATATACAATAATGTGCATATTGTGGAGGTTTGAGAGAGAATGGCCCCCATAGGCTCATATATTTCTATTTATATGCATACATATATTAAATATTTATTATTTATTTGTGTATATGTATGCATGTCTACATGTGTCCAATGAAGTCAAAGGGGTGTTGGCTCCCTGAACCTGGAGATCCACGCAGTTGTGATCGGTCTAATGTTGGTATGGGAATCAGGTCCTCTGCCAGAACGGTACAATGCTCTTAAACTCAGGCTGTGGTGCTTTGCTGGAGTAGGTTGAAGTCTGATACCTCTGGATAGCCATTTGTTTGTGCTCAGTCTATGATGATGGACTCTCTTTTCTCAGCAAGATTCTAAAAGTCTCCCCTGATCTGGGTGACCCCAGATTTTGTAAGGAGTGTCACATAGACCTCAGGGCAGATTATAGGCCAGAGCCTTTTCTGATAAGGAAACCAGTTCAGCTAGCTGTCTATTCCTAGAAATACCCCACCCTGCTAAGTATCTTAGTCTTCAGCAGTGACCTTCAATTGGAGATTCTCCCATATATAGGATAATTAAGTACTATGATCTTGTGATAGGGCCGTGCTATTGCATGGAAAATGAGGCACTGTACCACTACATGTAAATCAAGTATCCCTGAATTACTGACCCCAGCAAATCAAAGGTATTTCACTCTTGAAATCTCTCCCACTGCCCAAGGTTTATAAATCTATGCTGTGCTTAACCAAGAGATGCAACACTTTGGTATTGCCATAGGCTCTGGAACAACTGAGTTACCACTGCCATCAGTGATCTCATTCTGAAAGAGAGCTAAATCATAACACACCATGAAAACCACATCCTGGCTTAGTGCACATGGGCCTTGTCCTAAAGTACTCTAACAGTGTTCCTGAGATCCTTTGGTCTCATCCATCCAGAAGCCTGGGCTTGCAGCTCAGCATTCCGCCTGGCAGAACCCAGCCACCCCAGTAACAGGAGCAGCTGGGGGTAGGGGAGGATGTCAGGAGACAGCTTCATTCCAAGGACCATCCCAGGCTCTCACTGCACGGAGAGCAACACCAGGCTCAAATATTTCAATACTTGGTCCCAGTTAGTAGAACTGCTTGGGAAGGTTAAGAGGTGTGGCTGAGGAGCATGCATGTTACTGAGGGCTGTCTTTGCAGTTTCAAAGGCACATGCCATTCCCAATTAGCTCTCCCTGTCTCATTCTTGCACACTGATATGTCAGCTCTCGGCTACTGCTTGGAACACCATGCCTGCCTGCTTTCTGCCATTATGGCCACGGGCTCTAACCACCTGGAATTGTGAGGCCCCCCAAATTGAATGTTTTCTTTTTACAAGTTACTTTGGTCATGGTGTTTTGTCATGGCAAAAGAAAAGTAACTAAGATGCATGTAAATAACAGTACTATGTTACAAATCAGCCATCAGGAGTCAGAGTGTGATGGACGCTAGTACTTTGCTCTCTCTGTCTCTCTGCCTCTGTCTGTCTGTCTCTCTGTCTTCAGGTCAGGATCTCAATTGATGGGCTGGTATCACCCACAGTGGCCAGGTCCTTATGACCTACATAAGCCCTTAGTGGTGTATGCAGAGACTTGTATCATAGGTTATTCTTGAGCTCATCAAGTTGACAGTCAGCACTGACCATCATACCTTACGGTAAAAACTAGAGTCTTCTCAGTGGCCCCAAAGCAGCACATGGGATTCACTGTTTCAGCCACACCAGGCTCCTTAAAATTCCTTGAAATCCATGCACACTTATCTGTCAAGGCTTTCTTTTCTATTTCTTCTGTTTATAACCTCTCCCTTACCCAGATAGCCGTAGAGCTTCCTTCTTCATTGTTCAAGCCCATGTTCTGCTGACACAGAGAGACTTTCTTTGACTCTTCTGTTTAAAGGCACACACCCTCCCCAGAGAGAGGAGGGGGGAAGGAAGAGGGAGAGGGAGGAGAGAGAATGTTTTAAAACTTGTTTATTTGTGTGTGTGTGTGCATCTTCGCATGAGTGCCACAGAGCAAACATGCAAATACCATTGAAGATGAGGAGAGGGCATCAGATCCCCTGGAGCTGGAGTTAACAGGCAGTTATGAACCACCTGCTGTGAGTGCTGGGATCAGAACCTGGATCCTCCACAAGAGCAGTGCACACACAGGGCATGGTGGCATGGTGGCACACACCTTTCATCCCAGCACTCATGGAGGAAGAGGCAGATGGATCGATGTGAGTTCTAGGCCAGCCTGGTCTACAAAGTGAGTCCAGGACAGCCAAGGCTACACAGAGAAACCCTGTTTTGAAGAAAAAAACCAAGCAAACAAAAAATGCTCTGAACCACTCACTGAGTCATCTCTCCTGTTCCTGCATGCTCACTTTGTTCTAGACAAGCTAGAAAGAACAGACGTGAATGCAATATGGTACCTGTCTTTAAGGAGCTTGGGATCTAATCAAGACACACACACAAATAAGTGAATACAAGCAGACAGAGGTAAAAAAAAAAAAATGAAGAGATTTGTGAAGTTTGAGGGAAGGCACTGTGCTGAGGGAGAGGGAGAGGTAGGGAAGGATGCTACTTGAGGAGCCTCTCCTGATTACTGTTAGCTGCACAGCTTCTGCCATACAAGTGTAGACTAAGTGGTGACGTCAAACCTTGTTCCCTTGGCTCTTCATCCTGTGCACCTCCATCTGCAGGGTGGAATCACGTTTTACCACATGATAAAGTAGGTGACTCAAACCCTAGTTTTCTACCCAGAAAACTATTCCATTGCCATTCTCCTGCAAAGAGCCTTTTCCTCTGAATAGACTGGTAGTAATATGAGGTAAATGTGTCAATTCAAGTATTTTTAAGCATTTTAGATTTGTGCAAATGTTTTGCCTGCACGTGTGTATATGCACATGTCTATAACCTGGGAGGTCAGAAGACAGCTTTGAGTGCCCTGGAACTGGAGCTTTAGACGGTTGTGAACCACCATGTAAGTGCTAAGAACTAAACCTGGATTCTATAAGAGTTCTTAACCCACTAGTGAGTCATCTTTCCAGGCCCATTCAAGTGTGTTTAAAGATAGATACCACAACCAAGTAGACAAGAATGATTGTTATAACCAAGATTCAAGTGACCAGATATATGATATAGAATTGTATCTCTGTATGACTTTTTAAAAATTTACCCAGCAAATGAATAGTTCAATATCAGGTTGACTACTGAAATTAATATTTAATTGATCAATTCAGTAATTGGAAGCCTAAGATTCAAGCATTGTGCTAGTCATATGACCCATTCACACATCCTTAGTGTTTTCTCCACTAAAGAAAAATGAGCTGGGCATGGTAACACACATCTTTGATTCCGATACCAGAGGAAGTCAGATCTCTGTGAGTTTCAAGCCAGCCTGGTCTATATAGGGAGTTTTAGGCTAGCCAGGGCTATGTTGAAAGAAAGAAAAAAGAAGAGAGGAGAGGAGAGGAGAGAAAAGCTGGAACTTAGGACAGATTGTTGCACAGGGAAGATTCAAGGTCTAAACCTAGTTCTTTCCAAAGCCAAAGCTCCTTCTCACTTTTTTTTTAAAGCGTATGAGTGTTTGCTTGCATGTATGTAGATAAAGAGAGGGTATATTGGAGCCCCTCAGGTGGAAGTTAACGGTTTCTGAGCTGCTGTGTGGGTGCTGTGCATTAAACCTGAGTCCTCGGCAAGAGCAGCTGGCGCTCTTGAGCACTGAGCCAGGTCTCCAAGCCCACATTCTTAAATGCTATGCATTTCTGCCTGTGTGCTACTTAGCTCAAAAATTTCATCACAAAGACTCATGTCTTTGAATTGGAAAAAAAAAACCTCTTTTACACCGCACACATATATATGTATATACATATGTATACCAGGAATATGATTATTTGGAGACTATTGTCTGGGCAATTTTTATTCTAATTGTATTCTAAACTCATTGAAATTAATAAATCAGCTGGTAACAGTTTGAGTTCAGCATGTTGGCTTAGACAGGTGCACAGCAGGCATGGTATCTAATTGCAGAATGTGCTTTTGTAAAAGCAGAATAGTTGAAAGATTGCTATCAGCAATTCCTGAATTCCAAGAAGCAGCTGACAATCCTTTGAAAATCCCCCTGGGTCTGATGGATTCCATTTTATATGAAAATGCAAATCAGTTGGATTTCTTGTAACTAAATTCCTTAATTGTACACAATTTTTATTGCTTACTTCTTAAGATTAATCTTGGTTTCTTGCAACTGTGAAAAAATTAGTGAAGATAGAAAAAGACTGGAAGATGATATACAAAAGAAAATAATTTTGGTCTAAAAGAAAATATTTGGTCAAAAACTCAGCTAAGTTAGATGAATTGTTTTCCGTTTTTGAAAATGTGTGGTTTTTCATTTTTATTTTTTTTAAACAATATTACAATCACTTTTTTGAGAAGGTAATGTGATGTGTTTCAATCATATGCACTCCTCTTTCCCTACCTCCTCCTGTATCACATCCCCCATCCCCACCAACTTCCTTATTCTCCAAACATACCCCTCACTTGTACTACTCAGGAAGTACAATTTGCGTTACCTCGCTACCTGATGTCCTTGTGTGGGGGCCAACTATGGAGCATGGCTGACTTTCCCTTTCCCAAAAGCTATCAATTGCCAATATGTCCTGAGACAGATGTGTGGGGTTTCATGCCCTCCTTCCCCTTTTCACTGGGATTTTCTTATGTTTGATGCACTCCCCTTCAATTATATACAGTCATTTGAAACAATCAAGCCAAGGGAGATATGAAAAATAGGACCACTTAAGTGCTTATATCTTCAACATTAAACACCAGTGCAGGCACCACTAATATAATGCATAGTCATTTTTTTTTGCCTATATTCAGATAAAGGATGGGTGCTCGACTGATAACAAGAAAAATGAAATGCTCTTTTAAAAAAATAAATATAAATGCTACCGTAATTAAAATATTAAGCTGTCTTGAATTCTGTATAAGATTTTTAAAGAAAGGGAAATGAAATTGAAGAAATTGGTGAGCTTCACACGTTTCTTTGCCACAAAAGAACTTGTTTCCTAAAATATGACTGTAAGGTTAACTTAAAAAAAAAAAAAAGGCAGGTATAAAAGGAAACAATCATTCTGTTGTTTTGTTCGCCATTTTTTGACTTTTTATTTAGCTTGTTTTTGGTGCTGGTGATAAATCTATGACTTTATGCTTGTTAGGCTATTCTGCTTTAAAATACACTGTACTCCAGTCTTGGTATCCATGGGATAGCTTCTATGAAAGATTGACATGTTCTTCCTCCCATTTTCTTATCTTGAGCTTGAGGATTTTTAGCATTACCCCTCTATGTTACATTCACATTCCTTTCTTCCAGTGTAATCTTCAAGGCCGTGTGGCCGTCTTTTCAAGACAGTCTCAAAGTTAATACCATACTCTCACTTCTTGTTTCTTTGTTCCTCAATTCTTTTCTTCTTTGAGACATCTGAGTTTTGTTGTCTAGCATTCAGAAGGGTTCGTAATTGCTTCTTCTTAAACACTTTTATGTTTGAGCATATGACCTTACAAACAGACTGTCATAGCAAACACAGTAAAATACTCTGTGGCATCTTCCCGTTAGTGCTTGTTGGTGCTCAGATTTCAGTGTGCACACAAATTGCCTATAACTTACAGGCTGAGCTGCCTTTCTGGCTCTTCTTTATATTATTATTGTTTTGTTGTTGTTTATTTGTAAACTAGCACGTTTCCTTATGGTGTTTTAATAAAAGTTTGGTTTTGGTTGATCACCTCTCCTCCCGTGCCTGTCCATCTCCCTGCCTGCCTCCACCTCCACTTATACCTTCACCGCCTACGTTCATATCACCTATGTTCTGCTCTCTCCCCACCTTCTCCTTCAAGCCTCTTTTCCCCCCCCTGTCGTGGGCCACCTTTGGGTTTCCTGACTCTCATATAATTATGCATATAACAAAATGCGGGCATTGGAAGAATAGAAGGAAGAGCTCCTTAACTGAACCCCAACAAAAAATTTCAAAAGCTTGAGTGACAGCTGCCCTTACTGAAGAAAGAAAGGAAGCAAGGTGTGGTTTCAGCTGCATTCTCCTAGTTAGACTTTTAAGTGTTTACCTGTCCCAGGGTCTTCTACTCAGAACTTTCCCTCCTCCCATAGCCCCAGGGATAACTCCTTTTTCTCTTTAAGGTCTTGGCTCAGATGTCACTTTCTCTGACCCCTGTCGACTGCCACCTTTCTCTGCTTATTGTTTTTGTTTTTCTCTACAACACCTGTCTTTTTCTAGTGCATCTTATCATTACTGCCTCTTTTTATTTCCCATTAGCCTCTTCTGCTCTACTCCACACTCCCCGCTTGCGTAAACCTCATAAGAGCACTGTTTTTCTGTCTATCATACAATAGCTGTCACGTGGTACTTAATCAGCGTGAGTTGAATTGTTTGTTTGCTTTTCTTTTCTTGCATGATATGGGAGATAGAAAACCTCTGTGGGTATTTCTACTGCAACCTTTGTGC
Source organism: Pachyuromys duprasi (assembly GCA_028658305.1). Taxonomy (NCBI): domain Eukaryota; kingdom Metazoa; phylum Chordata; class Mammalia; order Rodentia; family Muridae; genus Pachyuromys; species Pachyuromys duprasi. The sequence goes on along the minus strand of JAQQSO010000347.1, from coordinate 32,530 downwards.
TTCTCAGTCCTCTCAATCCTACAATCCACGCTCTACAACCGTGATGAACGCAGCTTTGCACCAAGAAAACCTGTTCAAGACTATGATGAGACTGTAATCAAGAACCTTCCTACTCACCCAAACTACATCTCTAACCATAGCCAGCTTAGAGTGCTTTGTTCCATGGGGGAAATATAGAAACACACACATACACACATATATACATATATATTAGAGAAACACATACACTAATATATAAGAATAAGTAACATATTTTTAAGTTTCCTGTATTGCTTTGAAGGTGAATTAGGCTAGGAAGTAAAACAGTTTAAGAAAATTGGGGTATTTAAAGGCCAGGGTTGTAGCTGGGTAGCAGAGTGCTTGCTTAATTACCACGAAGGCTGGGGGTCCATTTCGGGCAAGTCGATTTTTATTTGTTTTTAATTAAAGATATTTGTGTGTGGTGTGTGTGCTAGGGATCAAAACCAGTGCTTTGTGCATGCTAAGCAAGGAGCTAGATGGTCAGTCCTTGACTCCTTTATTTCTTTTTATTCTTTCACTTGTTTCTCCTGTTAACTTCTGCCATGATGCAAAAACCATTAGTATGAATTAATCTTCAGTAAGCAGGTGATTTCTGTAAGGGGCGAAAATGTCCTCCAGGTGCCAGGACCAGTTTTGTAAACAGTTTCCTTGAACCTCTGAACCCTAGGTACTTTTGGTAGAAGCTATAATGAGGCCAACTCTCTCTTGGGTTTCAGGACTACTTAGTCTAAAATCAAAACACATCTTACAATTGACAATTATCGTAACTGTGTCTTAGACACTGTGCCAAGTGTTTAATATACATCATCTTATCTTATTCTTAAAGTAGCTTAGTGATTTAGGCAAACTGAAATACCTCATTTTCATCGCTGGGGGTTGAACTCAAGGCTCCACACAAACTAAGCAAGTGTTCTATTACTGAGCTCCGTTTCCAGCCCAGGAATAAATTTTAAAAGATTGAAATGATGACTCTTTTTTTTTTAAAGATTTATTTATTTACTATGTATACAGATCTCATTCTAGATGGTTGTGAGCCACCATGTGGTTGCTGGGAATTGAACTCATGACCTCTGGAAGAGCAGCGGGTACTCTTAACCTCTGAGCCATCTCTCCAGCCAAATGATGACTCTTTTACATGCATAAAATAAACACATGTCCAAGATCTTATTGACTCATTAGATAGTAAGTGTTGGTGTGCAGGTGGTTCAAGTGGCCTGCCCTCAGGGGCCTTCAGGGGCCTATATCATCACCTGTAACAGGTGCTTGGGAGATAAGGGTCTCTTGCCACCCCGACTTGTTCTCTCTGTCTCTCAGTCTCTCTTGGTCTCTGTTTCTCTGTCTCTGTATCTCTTGGTTTTCCTCTGTCTCTCTCTCTGTCTCTCCCTACCCCTCATCAAGGGCTCACTCAGGCTCTAACTCTTCTCCCTTTCGCCTTCCCACAAATAAACCTCCTTATACAAGACCTGTTCCATTAACCGTTAACCTGTGTAATTAATTATTACTTATACAATAAGAAAATCCATAAATCATTGTAATCTATTCAAAGGAAAAATTTATAAACTCCTCCTGTGCAGCTGGAAGTGAATTTACAAATTCGTGCACAGTAAGGTAATATAGCAGCAAGGAGCAAAGTTTAATATATATATATTAAAGTTTAATATATACTTATATATATTATATTTATATATATAATATATAGGGTATATATATATACCTTCAAAGTACAAAGTACCTTTTTGTTTTGTTTTGTTTTTCTAGACAGGTTTCTCTGTGTAGCCTTGGCTTTGTAGACCAGGCTGGCCTCGAACTCACAAGGGATCCACCTCCCTCTGCCTCCCTGAGTGCTGAGATCACAGGGATATGCCACCTCACCCGGCTCCCTATTGTTTTGATTTCATTAAAAACCATCCTAAGTTGACACTGATCAGAAATAGTCCTATTTGTGAGATTTCTAACAAAAAGTGATATATCCCGAGGAGTTCCATTCAGCCACTTTAACCTTTTGAACACAACCTTGAGCTAAGGATCCCAGGTACCTGTCTACTTTCTTTCCTTCTTGACCTATTGAGAAAGGGTTATTAGGCAGGAAATTCAGCCAGGGCCAATTGCCAGCTCCCCCATTGCACTATATACCCTCCTTAATTTACAGACCATGCAATAAACACAGTTTTTGGGTTTCAGACTTGGGACAAGTAGCTGAGATGCCTATTTAACATATTCTCCCAGCATCCATCAGTCCCTACCTGTTGCAGGGTATGGCTGGCATACTCCATCCTTTGCCCTGAACTTTTCAGCCCAGGGTGTGGGCTTCTCTGTCCCGAGAGGCTTTCTCTGCCTCTCTGTCTCTCTCCACTCTTCCCTTCCTCCCTCTCCCTGAATGCAAAGATGCCTCCCCACCCCCGTGCAACTTCCCTGGCCTTGTTCCTTGGGACCAGTGAACCTGCCTGAGAGCTGCCCCCAATAAACCTGCTTTTATGTTGTTAATTCGGCTGGAATTAGCGTATTCCGTCATCGGAGAAAATCTATTAACTCTGTCCTCATCATAAGGAAAAGAAAGTCAGCTGCCTCAAATGCTCTCTTGCATATTTAAAATCATTGCTAACTACAGAGCTGGCAATTCCCCAAACCCCCCTCCAGGCGATGACTGTATAACCTTCCCCTGAGGACGCTTGCGCAGTTATAAGAAACCGAACAGAACACTGACCTCACTGTACCAGGACCCACAGCCTCAGCAGCCTAAAGGATGGATATTTAGAGCTTTATGGTCACAGAGGTGGAACTGGTCAAGTGAATCCCACTCAATATTCCCTTCTCCTCACCGTCTGTGAGCCTGTGAAAACAACACCCCAAGTACCGCCAGTGTGGTCCTCAGTATGAGGTCCCCACACTGCTCTATACCACGTATGCTTTAAGAACAAACAAACAACAAACACCTTTCTCTTCTAAATAAACCATTTATTTGCTGGCCTTCTGTGTCTATAAATTCTTTTCTTTCTTTTTTTTTCTTTTTTTTTTTTTTGGCATTATAAATTTATTTGACAGCGACACACATATAGCCTGGCAGGAATGTGGAAGTCAGAGGACAAATTGTGGGAGTTAGTTCTTTTCTTTGATAATGTGGAACACCAGGTATTGAACTCAGGTTGTCAAGCTTGGTGGCAAACATCTTTATTCACTGAGCCACCTTGCCATCTCCTATTTATGTATTTGTCAGTGCTGAAGGTTGCACTGAGGGTTTTGTACATACTATATAAGTGCTTCCCCAAACCATGATTTTTAAATAAAGTGAGTAGCCATAAAATACTGGAATTTGACAGATATTACAGACCAAAGCGCACATTCTATAGATAAAAGTCCAAGGGGAAGCAGATTGTCCCAAATAGGAAAGCTGGCTACTAGCAGACCTGAGAGATTAGCAAAGTAAATCAGGATTTTCTCCTGAAGTATTAGTAAGCAGAAGGAAACAAAAAAAAAAAAAATCAAAACTCATGTATTAAAATTACCTTTAAACATATTACCCTTAATGAATTACCCTTCTAAGATAAAAATAAATGGAAACAAACATCAGTTAGATAATGTCCCTGAGGCCCTAATGTAAAGCCAGATCAGAGACTGTTGGTACCAGGGAGCCTGTTTTCTTCCATCACACCAAATATCATGAATTCTCATTACTTAATTATGCAATTATAATCATTTTAAATTATGAATATGTTCTCCAACTGCAAGTTTGCACTGAGCTAATGATTTGATTTACTATGTATGCAAGGAGACATTTTCTGGGAAGGCACATTCATCAACTGGCATTCTCTTTTTAATTAAGTCAAAATATTCAATACTCCAGCTTAGAGATACATTATCAAGGAAGTTCAATTATAGATGTGAAAGCTGGCTTTGTAAAATTAAGAGTCTGCTTGACATTTAATCCAACAGAGTGCTACAAAACTTCAATTAAAAGTTCAATCATGAGCCAGGCCCCATCCTGCACCCCTTTAATCCCAACACTCAAACAGCAGAGGCAAGCAGGTCTCTCTGAGTTCAAAGCCAGCCTGGTTACATAATAAATTCCAAAGCAACTAGGTCTACATGGTGAAACCCTGTCTCAGCAAACAAGCAAACAAACAATATCATCATGTCCAGATTTGACTCCTCTGTAACAAATTTGTATTAAAGGACGTCATTTTTTTTCTTTTCAGTTATGCTGCTGAACTGAAATACAGGGCATCAGGCAATATGTTTTAAAAGGTTGGAAGGTCCTATAGACTCACTGATGTGCTTTTTCAATTTTATATTACGAATATAATGAAGAAAATGCAGACGGTTGAAGTAGCTCTTCTTCGAAGTTATTCCATCAAGGCCCCTTGCTCTCTTTTAGAAACATCAGTCTGATCTGGGGAAGGCATTTCTTCTTTGACTATAGAGTCACTGATGAGTCAGCTACAGTACTGGAGAAAGATCGCTTAATCAAAGGCCTAGAAGCGATAGCTCTCTGACATGACCCACAGGCTAATGCTCACCTGATGAACGGGGAAGGCACTGTTGCAATCTGCTTTTGGAACAGTGTTGTGCCTGTCTTTGGGATAATCTGTGCTTGGCTTGAAACAACCCTTTGTGCTAAAAAGAGCACAGACTTCCAACATGAGGCGAATGTCTTTCCAAGTAGATCTTGCACGAGGAGAAAAGAAACACGTGGGAAGATATTCTGCGCATGTCCATTCTCGAAAAGCTGCTTTCAACCCGTCCTTGATGAGTTCTTGGGGCTTTTCTTGACAGAAAACTTATGTACCGGACTATTTGAAGAAGTTACACCTGCGCATGTCCAAGCCATGGCCTGTCATCTACCATTAAAACAGCACCCAATAAAACAATGCAAAATAAGTTTCGGAATTATATTACATAGTCTTAATCTGCTTATGCTTACATAACAAAATTCCACAGGCTGGTTGGCTGAAATTGTAAGCATCTACTTCATTTTGTACAGGCAGAAACATGATTTTGAAGTTTTGTTTCACTCTATGAGTGTATGTGTGTGCCTGAGTGTATTTGTGTGTACTCACATGTGTGGGTGCCAGCAAAGTTATAAGATGTCTTCAGATACCCTGGAACTAGAGTTACAGCTAGTTGTGAACTGCCAAATGTAGGTTAGGGGAACCAAACCCAGATCCTCTGCAAGAGCAGAAAATACTTTTAACTATTGAGTTATCTCTCCAGCCCCTACTTCATTAAAAAAGCATTATTTAAAAAATATTTATTATTTATGCAATGTTCTGCCTGCATGCCAGCAGAGGGCAATGCATCTCATTTTCGATGGTTGTGAGCCACCATGTGGTTGCTGGAAAATGAACTCAGAACCTTTGGGAGAGCATCCAGTGATCTTAACCTCTGAGCCATCTCTCTAGCCCTAAAAAAAAATAATTATTATTATTTATTATGATGATGATGATGGTGGTGGTGGTGATGATGAACATGAGTGCAGTAACCAGAGAGGCCAAAAGGAGCATGAGATCCTCTGGGCTTGGAGCTACATACAGATGTTTATGAAATTCCAGATGTGGATCTTAAGGATCAACCTCTGCTCCTGTGCAAGCAAGAGCAGCATGCACTCTTACCCGGGCCATCTTCCCTGCCCCTATATTTTTAATGTTGTTTATTTCCTCTCTTCATCATTAGTGTGCCTGATTGTCTGCTACCTCTCTAGCATCTAGTACTGGGTGGCTTAGCAGGCAGTGGGTACTAAGTAAATATTTTGTTGAATAAATAAATGAAACAAATTAAAGCGAAGTGACTCAAGATGCCTCCGACATCCCTCACATTCCCTACCTTAGTTATAGCAGGGTAGAAATGGTACAGCCCAATTTGAAGCCATGATATTCTGGGATATATTGGCTCAGAAGCAGAAGAGTCTCACATTTACCAGGTTCTAGGTTTAATAACTAAGAAGTATGGAATGTAGCTACCTTGGCCCCACTCTGAGAGCTGCCATGAAGACTACGTCTTTTGAGGACCTGGGTACAGGCAAGATGGCTTTGCCATCTTCTTTTGTCTTCCTTATGGGTCTTTCATGTAAGCAGTATTGTTGGTTTTCTGGAGCTTAGCTGTTCCCAGTCACCTCGGGATCACCAGCTTTTTATCCAGTCAAGACCATCAAGGGAATGTTTCTGAAGATGCTCAGTAGTGGCCTGCCTGTGAGCATTGCCATGTTTCAGGTGCCCCAACAGCACTCATTTCAGATGCTTGAGTGCAAAAGGGGCTAAAGGATGGGGTGGAAGACAATAGCAAACATTTATTTATTTAAAAAATTTTAGATTTATTTACTTATTCTGTATCTGAATCTACACCTGCATGCCAGAAGAGGGCATTAGCTCCCAGTAGAGATGATTGTGAGCCACCATGTGGTTGCCGGGAATTGAACTCAGGACGTCTGGAAGAGCAGACAGTGCTCTTAACCACCGATCCGTGTCTCCAGCTCCACAAACACTTATTTTATAGGGAAATATCCCTGTGTTCCATGTGCTCAACACGCCAGGAAGCTTTTACGTGTTCTCAGACTCAGAAGCCACATTTGGTCAGATGACTTGTCATAGGACAGTTTATCAGCTTAGCAGGCAGAGGGGCCAACCTATTTTCCTGAAGACAGCAGCATTGGGCTAACAATATCCCAGGATAGCCCTGGTGAGGCTGCTGAGATCTCATGCTCGATAGAATTGTCGTAGATCTGTTGGTGCTGCCAAAGCGGAGCATGGCACAGCTAAGAATGAAATATCATCTCTATAAAAATTGTTTAAGCAATAAGGCTGAAGAGACGACATGGCAGTGAAGAGCAGTTAATTGTGCTTATGCAGAGTAACTGGGTTTGGTTTTAAACCTGCAAGGAGGTTTACAAGTACCTGTAACCCCAGTTTTAGAAGCTCTGGCACCCTCTTCTGGCCTTCGTGGGAATTGCATATATGTGTTACACATACACAGGCAGGCAAAAACAACTCGTACACATAAGAATAAATAGGTATTTTTAATTGTTAAAAATAAATTTCTGACTTTGTAAACTGCTTTCTTATGTAGACATTTATATGAAATTATGAATTATTTGTTATAAGAAATTTTTGTATGTGCTAAGGGAAAGCTAATATTCATTTAATGGAAGTCTCACATAGATCTATGTCATATAGATAACATAGTAAACTAAAATAGATCTAATGCATTATAATAGAAAGTGTGTATACATATTTACTTTTTAGAAAATAGGTTGAGTTAGTCATTCTAGTATGCTTTATTTCAATTTCTCCATTATTTTTATATTATGTGTATGAGTGTTTTGCCTGCATGTATATCTGTGCATGTATATGCATGCCTGGTGCCCTCAGAAGCCAAAAGAGAGCATTAGATTCCCTGGGGCTAAAGTTACATTGTGAGCCACCATGTGGGTTCTGGGAATTGAACCTGGGGTCATCTGGAAGAGTAACCACTACTCCTAACTGCTGAGCCATCTTTCTAGCCCTTATTATGCTGGCTTAAAAAATATTTGTTTTTAATTTTAATTATGTATATGCCTGTGTGGGAGCGTGTTCATGTCAATGCAATGCCCGTGTTACACTTCATCATCAAAGGAGCTCAAGCAGGGCAGGAACCTGGAGGCAGGAGCTGATGCAGAGGCCACGGAGGGGTACTGCTTACTGGCTTGTTCCTCCTGGCTCAATTAGCCTGCCTTCTTAAAGAAAGCAGGGCCACCAGCCCAGGGACGACACCGCCTACAATGACCTTGGGCCCTCCCCCATCAATCACTAATTAAGAAAACGCCTTACAGCTGGGTCTTATGGAAGCATTTTCTCAGTTGAGGTTCCCTCCTTTCAGATAACTCTAGCTGTGTGTCAAGCTGACATAAGACTAGCCAGCACAGCCTCTATCTATGGCTTTAGGTTATGGTAATGTGACCACAGGGGTGGGTGAGGGGGAGAAATGACACTCTGAAGAGACATCCTGTCATTGGATGGTAGACAGTTTCTGGGAAGGTGATAACTTACGGGTGGGACATAATGAGTTTGAAATGTTGAAACAGTCAGAGTTTTCCTGGAGCTTCTCAGTGGCAGGCTGCTTGCCTAGCTTATGAAAAGCTCTGGGTTAGTCTCCAGCGTCACGTGCCATGTGTCAGGGCACCAACATTTACAGATGTGTGAATCGTCTTTATTGAGAACATGGTTCAGACCAGGCGAATAAATGAAATAATTAAGGTAGCACAAACAAAAATAAATTCTTTAAAACTATACTGTGATCCTAACGACACACAGATATTACTAATTTGTTCCTAAAACACTGCTTATTGGTGTTTTGAAAGACTAAAGGGGCCTAAAGAAATGGCTCAGTGGTTAAGAGCATTGTCTGTTCTTCCAGTGGTTCTGAGTTCAATTCCCAGTAGCCACATGGTGGCTCACAACCATCTACAATGTGATCTGGTGCCTTCTTCTGGCACGCAGGTGTACATGCAGATAGAGCACTCATGACATAAAATAAATAAAATCTTAAAAAAAATTCTTAGGAATGAGGCCATCACCATAGCAAGTTCATGTTTGGTAGGGCCTAGGAAAACACCTCAGTGGGTCAGATGCTTACCTTGCCAACTAAAGGGCCCATCAGTCTCCAGAACTTCCATAAACAAGCCATGCATAGTGGTGCGCACGTGTCATCTCAGCAGTGGGGAGAGGGGTAGATACAGCAATGCCAGGGCTCACTGGCCAGTTGCTGAGCTTCAGGCCAACGAGAGACCCTGCCTGAAAGAAAGCCGATGGTGTTCTTGAGAATGACACCAGAGCGCATCATCCTCTGGCCTATATGTTTGTGCGCACAGACACACTCACAAAAACAAGCACAAGCACACGTACACACACACACACGAATAAAAATAACTTAAAACATGTTGTGGTGGGCCCATAGGACCATGCTAAAAGAATGATGCCAGTTTCACTTTTCTTTAGTCTGTTTCAAACTTTTTCATGTGTTAGATCGTAACTTGCTTGGATTTCTTTTAGTGTATTGATCTATCATTTATTTTCCCGATGTGGATGGATAATGCTGCCTGGTTTACCTTGATGCCCCTCCAGAAATCTACTGGATAGGACTGTGCTTTTGTTACTAGTTTCCAGTTTTACGCAGGAGGCGATATGTCTAAATATCTTGGCTATATCTGCAGAATGCCACACACAGCAACTCAATCTAGTACAACGTACATGTAGGTCACCGGTAATTCTTTCACAAAACTTCAGGGAGTTCACACATTTTGTAACCTGTAAGATCTGGTTACATTTCTATATCTTGGTGTTTAAATACAGTATATAGGATAGAGCCTGATACATACTAGCTGTTCAGTAAACAGAAGTCTCGTATGAAGATGGTTAACTGCCTGAGTGATTCCACTAACGTTATCTCCATCCCTGCAAGTAGAAAATCTGACCTAGTCAGTGGGCTGAACATAGGAATAAAAAAAGACAGAGTCATAGCAGATGAACTCTAATGTAAGCTCCTGCAACACCCAAATAACAAATTTTCGTTGGCGTGTGTAGTTCTAGAGACTTGTAGAACCCCAGGACCTCATGCCAACACTCTACTGTGGATCCATACCCCCAGTGCAAAGAATATTACTGTAAACCTAAATTTTATTTCTCAGAGCTGGTCTTTTCCAAAAGACAATCACAGCTGGAGCTTCAGGATTTAAAACTGAGTAAATAACAAATAGCAAGGAGAGACTCGATGAAGAGCCAAAGTGCTTTGCCTTCCTCTCTCATCCCAAACTGTAAGATGGTGAACCTGGACTTAAGGGAGCCCTTGAAGGGTCCTCTGCCCTGTCCTCTGTAATTTCTTCCTGAGAAGCTGCTGAATGATGCAGTTCTGAGTATGGGAACTCTGAAGCAGAAAGGACTCCTGTGTGCCACCTCCCAGGTGAAGCCTAAGGATGAAGTAAATCAATTATTGGCACTTTCCCCACCCAGAATAGTGTAAGAGTGTTCAAGAGTGATGCTGTCATCGTCTGAGTAGCTTTAACCGTCAAGTCGAGAAAACCGAGAGTTATGCAGGAAGAGAATCTCAATCAAGCAGTTGTCTAGGTCACATTAGCCTGTGGGTGTGTTGACAGGCGATACCATTCCCTAAGCAGGTGACCCTGAAGAACCATGTGGCAAGGAACATTGTTAAGGTTCTTGCTGCACTTCTTTTTACTCTGAGGTGAGTTCTTTGGTCACAGGTAATGCTGTGTGGAATGCTGAGCAGGCTTGTGTTCAAGTTCCTGCCTTGACTTCCATCACTGATGTACTGTGACCTGAAATTGTAAGCCAAATGAGGCCTTCCTCCCTCAAGTTGCTTTTTTGGTGAAGGTCTTACATCACAGCCATAGACTTGAAACCAGAACAATCCTCTCCTTACATGATCCATAGAATGTTGAAAGACTGTTCCTGGACTTGTTATGAAAATGAACTTCATGAATTTGAAGTATCAAAATGATAGGCTTGTGGAGCTGGAGAGAAGCTCAGTGGCTAAGAGCACATGCGTCTCTTGCAGATGACCTGGGTTTGGTTCCCAGAACCATATGGTGGCTCACAACCATTCTAACTCTGGTTCCAAGGGATCTCATGCCCACTTCTGGTCTCCATAGGCAACAGACACATACATGGTACGCATACATACATGTGGGCAACATGTTTCCAAGCATAAAATAAATCTCTTAAAAAAGAATAGATACGTGATGAGTCAGTCTGAGCAGATAGCAGCAGAGGCATATTGCGAAATCAATGAAAGTGACAAGCCTCTCAATAGATGCTAGTGGAGGACAGAGGTTTGAAACTGGCTTAAACTCTTGCCAATGATGGCTATCTGAGCCCTTCCACCCCCAGCCTCCTGTCTCACTACAGCCTGAACTACAGATGTGTCAACCAGACTCTTGGCTACTGTGACAAATACCTGAAACAGTTTAGAGGAAGATTTATTTCAGGTCATGATCTCAGAAGTTCTGTTGCATGGCTGGCTCTGGATTGGTAAGAGGGCTCTGTGTCAAGAGAGGGCACAGTGGGGCAGATCTCCAGGTCTCATGGTGGCTGGGAAGCAGATACAGATAGGAAGGAAGGGGCTCTGGATAAGACCGAGTCTCCCAAACTCACCTCTGATGATCTCCATCTTCCAACTAGACTCTACCTCAGAGAGTTTCCCTACCTCCTGGCAAAGCCATCAAACTATGAATCTGTGAATAAAGACTACAGAGGATACATCTAAGCTCCCGCTTAGGCTTCAATCTGGTACCTTCCTTTAGTCCCCACCCCATCTTGTTTCACGTGCAAGGGACAAAGCGGTAAGTTGCATTACTAGGTCAGAATGTATGGGCATTGCCCTGGATTAAACTGTGCTGCCCTTAAACCCATATATTGGACACCCAAGCCCCCAAACGACCGTATCTGTCATCAGGGCTACTGAGAGTTATCTCAGTACCCGACTGGACCCCAACCAAAAGAGGACTCTGTATTTATTATAAAAGGAATATATTTCTTGCTCTCCCCTCACTTCTTCCCAGGTAGCCATCTACAAGTCCTTACCAGATATGAAAACACCCAGGAATTTGATCTAGTACTCTGAAGGCACCTAATCTATGCTGTTTTGTTGCAGCAGCAACAGCAGACTAATACAAACATTTTAAAGAATATGTGTGACATGTATCGACAAGTCAGTTTTAGGAAGTTACTTCCAGTACAAGCCATGGTTGGAGCTGGAGCAGTGGCTCAGCAGTTGAAAGGGCATGCAGATCTTCCAGGAAACCTGGGGGGGAGGGGTGTTCTTTTGTTTGTTTGTTTTTGTTGTTGGTTGGTTGTTTTGCTGTTGTTTGGATTTTTGTTCATTTTGTTTTGTTTTTTTCTCAAGACCCATGTTAGTGGGGTTCCCAGTTGCCTATAACTCTAGCTCAAAGAAATCCAATGTCTTTTTCAGACCTCCCCAGGCACCACACACACACACACACAAACAAAATACATCTTTAAAATAAACAAGCACCATTCCACCAACACATAAAGGGAGCTCACCGCCTTATGCCCTCAACCCAACATTTGGGATATAAATTATTCAAGTTTTATTCTCCTATAGGACTAAGTTGCACTTTCCCACCTAGGTTTATAGTAACATTGTACTGGATTCTCTACAAAAGGTGACCATTCCCAGCATGGATTCTTTACTATTGAATAGTGACAGAACTTGCCAAATAACGGCTGTTGACAGTCATTGGGAGGACAAGTGACAATGGCGTGAGTCAGTGTGCGAGTCACTTTCCCACTCTGACTCCATTCCTCTCTCACCTTCTCCATCCAGTATTTCTTTCCTGTGAACCACGTTTTGTTTTCCTAACTTTGTCCCGAGTTGGCACCAAGTCTTCGGGGATGAAAATATCTCTCACGTCAATCCTCTTGCCTCATAACATTCTCAAGCTGTTTTCCCCATTTTAGCATTTCAAGGGCAATGCTTTCCCACTGCATCCTCTGAAAGCTGCTTGGATTTCTGGGGAAGGGATGCCTACAGAGTTGATAATTGAACAAAAACTTATAACCACCTGTGCTGACCAAAGCTGGTGAAAAGGCTACACCAATAGAACACACAAATATAATACAATAGTACTTCAAAAGCCAATTAAAAAGGAAAATGTTTACTTCTTTTTCTTTTATTTCTTGTGTACTAGTGCTTCGCTTGCATGTATCTGTGCATCACCTTCATGCAGAGCTCACAGAGGCCAGAAGAGGGCATTCAATTCCTCTTGAACTGTAACTGCTGATGACTGAGAGCCCCTAAGTAGTTTTTGGGAGTGGAAAGTAGGTAAGAGCAACCTGGGAGGAGACAAGGGAGGGGTTACAGCCTGGATACAAAATGAATAAATTGTAATAAATAAATTAATAAATAAAATTTAAAAAGGGTAACCTGCGCTCTTAGCTGCTGAGCCATCTCTCCAACCTCTCAAAAGTCAGTCTCACTGTTTCTCTCTCATGGAAACCTCAAGCAGGAATGTTCTCAGCCCAGGAATTTTTTCCTATGGACTTTGAGTTTACATCTTAATGTTATTTTTACACTCTGTGTGCTGCTTTTTGTGTACTATGTAAAGAGGAAAAAAAATCAACTAGCAACTTAGTTGAGGAATTGGAACAGAACATTGGGCAGTGAGGAGTGGGGAGGATAGGAAATGAAAATACCAATTTTTCCCTCTGTGGTTCTTAAGAAAGCAGTCATAGCCAGGGGCTACACAGAGAAACTTTGTCTCAGAGAGAGAGAAAGAGAGAGAGAGACAGAGACAGAGACAGAGACAGAGAAGAGAGGGAACAGCCATGGGGCTTCTTCTTTTGTTTGTTCAATTTAGAACTGCAGGTATGCAAATCCTAATTTACTTAGTGTCTAATGTGCTTTAGACAGAACAGAGATCATGCAATTGTGTGTGTGTCATTTATCTGGAATTAAATTAGTTTCATATTTAGTACTTTGCTGTAATCGTTGTAGTGTGGAAAATAATGTCTTTTGGTTCTGTAGAAAATGACTTGACTCTGTATTAGAAGGTAACACAGTGAATGCAGCATGGGAATTGTTAGTATTTTCATTTTTCTTAAGAGGGTTTCACTGTGTAGCTTTTTAGCTGTCCTGGATCTTGCTCTGTAGAACAGACTGGCCACAACCTCACAGAGATCTGCCTGCCTCTGCCTCCCAAGAGCTGGGATTAAAGGAGTGAGCCACCTGGCTCATTGTAGACTTCTAAAAAAGACTCACTGGGCCTGGAGAGATGGCTCAGTGGTTAAGAGCACTGTCTGCTCTTCCAAAGGTCAGAAGTTCAATTCCCAGCAACCACATGGTGGCTCACAACCATCTATAATGTGAACAGATTTCCTCTTCTGGCAGGTGTAAATGCAGATACAACACTCATAAACATAAAATAAACAAATCTTTAAAAAAGACTCACATGTAAGTCAAAGAGCAGGGACTAGAGAGATTATTCGGTGGTTAAAAGAGCTCCTGCAGCTCTTGCAGGGGCCCCCAGCTCTTGCAGGGGACCCTGGTTCTGTTCTCAGCATCCACGTGGTGGCTCACAACCACCTGTAAGACTGGTTCCAGGGGATATGAAGCTCTTTACTGCCCTCTGCTGATACCAAGGACACATGAGGTGCACACGCATACATGTAGGCAGACATCCTACACACAAAATACAAATAAATAAAATTTTAAATTAGAAAGCATGTTGATTCCTGTAAAAGATCAGCCAGGCAGTATTCCTTCTATTTTTGGTGGCTAAACTGTGTCCTCTTTGATAGATGGAAAACAATGGCAATTCCATGCCATGATACTTTATCCAGGCTATGGGGAATTAAATGTATTGGGGTTTCCCCATCAAAAGAAAACATCAAATATAAAACTATGACATAAGCATGGTAACTTAGGCTCATCAAGACTATCGAAAGTGATGTGTATTTTGAAAAATCTTAGGCTAATTAGAGGTTAACAAACCCTGATCTTCAAGCAAAATAACAATATTATATGATTAATTTGTGACAGGGTAGGTTTCACCCACAGCTGCAATCCTAATTTTCTCAGGCAGTTTTTTCCTTCATTGTTAAGACTGCTCTGGGTCTTAGAAAATAGGCCCTCGGCATTCAAGGGGCAAAAGGGAATAATACATACGATCCACTCTCAAGAAGATATATTGAAAGGTGGAATCTCTTAGATCTTCAAGAAACAGAACATGGCAGTTACTGAAGATTTCCGATCTCCAAACTCTAATTTGAACATTGTTTTCTTTTTCTTTTTCATTTTGCAAAATGTCTGCATAGTCCACTTCGCTAAGACGTAGGTAGAGCCACAGAGCTATTGCTCATAAAACATACAGACCTAAAAGTCTGTCCCTTCATTTCCCCTGAGCACCAGATCTTCTCACAGAGTCCTTTGGAGTGTCAGGGCTTTCCCTACGTGTAGCGGTTCATTTTTTGAATGTCAACTTGATTGGAGCAAGAAACTTTAGCTATGCATTAATGAGACACATCTTTGTGTGTGTGTGTGTGTGTGTGTGTGTGGTGGCATGTCTAGAGAGGGATTAAGAGGTAAAGACCCACCCCTAATGTGGGTGGTACAGTCCAATGGGCTAGCATCTCCAACAAATGAGAAGAGAAAAAGTAGACAACCAGAAGAGTGTGGGACTCCCTGTTTTCTTCGTCCCGATCCACCCCGATGTGAGCAAGCAGCCTTACACTCTTGCTGCTTCAACTGTAAGCAGCCCCTGTTGCCATGTGCTCCCCACCATGGTGGACCGCAATCCCGGACAATGAGTTAAAGTAACGTTCATCATCCTCTGATAGGCGTTTTGGCAGAGCCAGGAGAAAAGTCATTAATTATACCATATTGATATCCTATTTTTTTCTTTTTTTCTTTTTTTCTTTTTGAGACAGAGTATCTATGTAGTCCGGACTGTCTTGGAACTCATTATATAGACTAGGCTGGCCTTGAACTCAGAGATCTGCCTTCCTCTGTCTTCCTGAGTGCATGTTCGGCAATCTTCTATTTTGTAAGTTGGGCTGGAGAGATGGCTTGGCTCCTAAAGTCTAGGATCACAACCAAAAATTTATTTTCTCGAACTGTGATTGTCGCACACCTCTTTCCTTGAGAATTAGGTAGGCAAACATGAGCCACATTCTTCTAAGTATTAATAACAGTATTTATCATGATTACTCTCAAGGTTGGCCAAGAATCAGAATTACATGGAGGGCTTTTTAAACTTCCTATTTCAATTGGTATTTCATATAATTCTTCTCCCATCTGTGAAAATGATTAGGTATAAAAGCACAAAATTAATATATTTTGAAATATTTGAATATGTATTTAACTTTTAAAAACTATTTATTTATTTAATATGTTTGTGCCTGAGTGTATGTGTCTGTACCACAAAAATACAGGAGCCCACAGTGGCCAGAAGAGGACCTCAGATCTCCTGGATGCTGGGAATCAAATTCAGGACTTCTGAAGGAATAGCAAGGGCTCTAAACCACTGAGCCATCTTTCCAGGCCCTAGAACGGCATTTGAAAGCTGAGAATTGATGACTTTTTTAAGTTTAGGGAACTTTAAATGTTCTTTCTTCTTGTTTCCAGTCAGCAGACTTGGCTAATAGAAAAAGATGCTCTTTTCACAAAAGCAGGATTTGGCTTTAGAAGTCCTAATCATCCAATCTACACAATTAGTAATGAATTACATGGAGAAGCATGCCAATGAGAACGTGATTGCCAATCCTTGAAATAAAGGAAAAAGGAATCAAGTTTAATTGATTTTTAAAAAATCTCATTTCTTAGTTTTAGTCTTCTCTTGCATGCCATTCGACTCTTTCCTCCACACCTTCCCCTTTCACTTATTTACAAGTACTGTATCTGTTCTTTAATTGATGGTCAGTAGGAAGTTACCTTGGGGAAGGCAACTGAATAAGAGAGACTTATTGACCAAAGCAAGACGTGGAAATCACCCTTTACAGAAGCAGTGAAAGCACAGAGCCGGAAGCCAGAGAAAGACAGGTTATGCTACTGATGCATTTGGGAAGTACGAAATGGTTACAGAAGGGATCAAAATTCCTGGAATTCCGTATCTTGAAATGTTCATATATGTCTTCGCTCCCATCTTTCTGCATCACTTTTTCATGCTAGCCATGAGGTTATAAAGGCCAGTGTTCCGGCTGAGCTGAGAAAGCTCAGTAGTGAGAAAGTGCCTAGAGCCAATACTTAATTGAACTACCAGAAAGACTTATGGGCTGGTGTGCCCGGCAACACTCAGCCCTTGCTAATCAACCACACTCATTACCTACTTTGAAAAGAGGACACATGAAGCTGAAATGAGTCCTCATAAATATTTAGTGTTTCATATGGCTCATGAATATTTAGTGCTTACCAGGTTCTCTCATTCCTTCCTGTCTACACATGCAACACGCATGAGCTCTGCTTAGCACAAATCTATTACCTGTACAGAACTTTTTGTTGTCCTTGTGTTTTTTCATTTCTACCTCAGCACTGGTCCCTCCACTGATGGTAGAGCGGAACTCAGGACTTTGTGCTTTGCTCCATTACGGGGAGCCACATCCTCAGCTCAGAATCAAATCTTCTATTTTTGTTTTGTTTTGAGGCAGGGCCTCACTGTGACTCTATGGCTGGCCTGGAACTCACAGAGATCTACCTGTGTCTACCTCCCAAGAGCTGGGATTAAAGGCCTGTGCCACAAGCCCAGCCTCAGAATTGCATATTCTATTACTACTACTACTACTACTACAATGTTCTGCCTGCATGTATGCCTGCTGGCCAGAAGAGGGCATCAGATCTCATTATAGGTGGTTGTGAGCCACCATGTGGTTGCTGGGAACAGAACTCCGGACCTCTGGAAGAGCAGCCAGTGGCTCTTAGCCTTTGCGCCATCTTTCCAGCCTTTGCATATTCTTACATGCTACAGCAATATATAAATAAGCAGTCTTGAATTTTCTTCCCCTTTTTCTCTTTCTCTTTCTTCATTTCTTTCTTTTTTTTAAATTTTAGACACCTCTGGCTGTCCTGGAACTCATTTTATACACTAGGCTGGCCTTGAACTCACGTAGATCCACTTGCCTCTGCCTCCTGAGTGCTGAGTTTAAAGTCGTGTGCCACCACCAATGGCCACTCTTGAGATTTTTAACATACATATCCTATCTTATAATATATTTAAAATTGATAACTAATATATTTAAAATTAATAATCCATCAAAAGACAAAATTTAAAACATAACTATTATTTAGTTTGTTATATCTATCTATCTCTATCACCTGTCTATCTATTTTTATCTATCATCTATCTATCATGTATCTGTTATCTATCATCTACCTATCTCTCTCTCTTTCTTTCCCTCTCTCTATCTATCTAAGGAGAGCTGCTTGTTTGTCAAGCTGCTTTGTTATTGAGTATTCAGCAAAAAACATGTGTTCACCCTGGCCTTCACCTTGAGACAGAGATAAGAGAATGTTTTACCAAGTTCCTTAAAACTTTTTTGTGTGACCTTGGACCATATCTGCTACAGGGAAGTAGTTTAAGAAAATAAGTTTGGCAGTTCTATGAACTTCTTGTATTCATGTGACTTGCTTTTGCTTTGCCTACAAAAAGGAATTGTGGAATAAATTTGTGGCTATAGTCTTACTGACAGCCCTCTTAAGCTGATCCCATGTGTAGTATGACTTGCTTTAATTATTTCAATCATCACTCCCCACTCAGGAACTCTTTGATTCTGCCAGTGCTCTGGCATCTATCTATCTGTTTTTTTTTGTTTTTGTTTCTGTTTTTATTTTTTGAGAAAGTGTTTCTCTTTGTAGCCCTTGCTGTCCTGGAACTCACTCTGTAGACAAGGCTGGTCTCAAATTCATAGATTCACCTGCCTCTGAAAGGTAAGCACCACCATCACCTGGCTAGAATCCCATATTTTCAACTGACATTTTTCATGTTACAGTATCTTAATTTTTTGTTATAATATGGCATTTACATGTTAATATTTATATAGTTTTCCAAACATTTTAAACTAATTTTTGTTGGATGTTTCTGCATATTAAAGCTTCCATTAGATGTATATTGAATCCTCCTATGAATTTATTAACAAAATTTATTTTCTATTTAAAATACCTTTTGAGTAAGTGTGACTCTCTGTGTGTGTGCGTGTGTGAGTGCAGTGTAGGTACTTGCTTGCAAAGTCTAGAAGAGGGCATTAAATATTAGGTTTAAATATGAGTTTCTCAGCAAGTACCTTAGGCTTCAGAAAGTTGAAGCCTTCTTGGCTTCCACCGACTTTACACAAGGATGTTAGTTATAGCTCCTTGGGTCTTCAGGGGCACTTCTTTCTCTACAAAATGACTCTGGGTGCTCAACTCCTGACCTTTATTACAGTGGCTTTGATGGGTTATAGAAGTCTAAAAGCTATGAGCTTTCAATTTTGAGTTCACGTTTATGCTTTAAAGCACTATACTAGGTAGAAAGACAATTTGGTTTTGCTACTTTTACCAACATATGTCATTCAGATCACCTAAACTACTACTGATCATCTCGTTTGTTTTTTATTCTTTGAATTTTGGACAGTAGGGTTTGAAGAGATGGCTCAGTGGCTAAGTCACACCGTTCTTCCCGAGGACCGGAGCTCAGTTCCCAGCATCCTTGTCAGGTGCCTCACAACCACCAATAACTTCTGCTCCAGGGGAGCTGATACCCTTTTTTGGACTTTGCAAACAAGTACCTGCACTTACATGCACACTCATGTGCTCACACACACACACACACTAAAAAAAAAAAAAAAGAAAAAGAAAAGAAAACAATTTTAAGGAGAAGCTTGGATGGTTGTGCTGTGGAAATTATTAAAATCAGTTCCATAAATAATACTATTATATTTAATATTTAAAGATATATTGATGTCTAAGATGTCATGTACACATAAGAGGAGAGCATTATGCAAAGAATGAGAAAGACCCATAAATTCCCACAACACAGGAAGTCCCTAAGTGCTGCTGAGATGCTTCAGAATAGAACACGATCCATCTATTATTAAACAAATTACTAAATTGTTTAAAGAATAGAACGGCATCAGAAGGAGGCATTTTCCTGGCTATTGTCAAGTAACAAGGGGGCGCTTTCTGGTTAGCTGCACCAACTGAAGGACTGGAGTGTCTTAGAGATGAGGGGGAAGTTTGAGGAGTGCCTCTCTCAAGTAGAAGAGACAGTACTATGCAAGGCGCTGGGATGCTGACTGGCTTAAACAGGGAAGGGGAGCTTCATTTTCCAGGTTCGGATCTTAGAAGGGTTCAGATCTTACTAGAATGTAAAACAAAGGAAGTGAAAGTAAAGCGCATGAGCTGGCGGGGTGGGTACAAGACAGGCAGGGATTTAAAGGTAGTTTAATTCTCAGTTTCTTAAAGTTATACTGATCTGAAGAGAAAGGATATTGTCGGGTTAATATTTAGGGATGGAGTTATGACCCAGCATCACTTAAAGTCGTGTTTGGTTGTGTGTTCTCGATACCAGGATCCTTTGATTGGTTACTTTCACTAGTTTTCTGGAAGGTAAACTGAATCAACTTTGCGTCTCTCAGGCATACAAGTACCATCTAGTGGTAGAAAACGGAACCCTCAAGAACAAGCTTATAAAAGAAACGGGGGCGGGGGGGGTGGGGGGGCATTAACTTATGTTTTTTACTTCCTACTTATAGTATTATTAACGAATAGCAGAAGGCTGTGTTCCAATTAGGAAAATAAAGCAGCCTAAAGCAACTGCTTTGCTTGACTAAGAGAATATGAGATAATGGGTTAAGAATGAGGATTTATAAAGTCTAAAATATTTGGAAACTTCACCCGAGGAAGTTCACATCACGTTTTATTTTAGAAGTAAACCTTGAACCAAGATCTGTTTGAGTCTGGGGAGAGAGTTGCGAAAAGGGAAAGTCAGCGTAAGCAAAAACCCAAATCAAAATAATGAAGACAAAATGTTCTTCTAGAATCTTCTCTTTCCCTTTTGTCTAACTCTTAGTTGGCCTTCAGGTTTTGAGATAGGTGTTGCTCTAGGGTTGAACTGAATCAATCTCTAATATCCTTCTACAGACTAATCACACCTTGACACTGGTGACCATTTTCCATTTTCAATTCCTCCTCACAGTCTACTGCTTAACAGTTGGTACCGAGTCTGTTTCTATCCAAATGCTTAGGATGGTACCCAACATGAAACAACGCTCTTCATAAATATTTACTGAATGAGTAGGCAGCTTAATGAAGAAAGCAACCATGATAGGAATGTGCAAGGAACAAATATGGGAAGCCACCATCAGTCAGAGGAAAAAGAAAAACATTTCCAGGAAATTATTAGCAGAGAATGTTTTTGTTCATTGTGTATTGATTTCTTGCCTGCTGTCCATTTGTTTGTATTCTTGAGTGCTTTTTAGTTTTCAACTTCTTAACTCCTCTCTACTTCATTGATGAAAAAATAATACACAGCTCATTTTGTCATCAGAGATTAAATAAAATACTACATAGAAAACATACAGAACAGTGTGCAACACAGGTGATATGCTGAACAACTGTATTTTATTATTCCACATAACTCATTTCTTGAGCACTCTGAAGCAGACAGATATGGTAGCTGTTTTACTACTGCTGTTATTGCTATTACTGAAAACAACTGCAGCGTAGTTTTGGTTTCTTTAAAACACACGCACACACAGACACACACAGAGAAAAGCTGGTCATGGCAGTGCATGCCTTTAATCCCAGCACTCAAAGAGGCAGAGGCAGGAAGATTGCTGTGAGTTGGAGGCCAGCCTGATCTACAAAGGGAGTCCAGGACAGCCAGGGCTATTACACAGAGAAACCCTAACTTAAAAACAAACAAACAACAAACAAAACAAAACCCAAAGAAATACTATAGGGATATGTTTTTGTTTTAATCCCAGGAGTGGGTATAAGAGGCTGCTTCACTGCAGGTGACTGTGATTTGCCTTGTGCTCTAGCAAGGGTGTGGTTTTGACATCGCAGATATTTTCTACTGCTGTGTAACTTTTGGAATTCTGGGAACTTTTCAGCAGATACAGAAATGCTAGAACTCTGATGGGCTGGTGTCTATTTGGTGGCTGGATGTTGCTGGTCGCAGTTTGTCAAGTAGTTGCGCACAAAGGGATGAGAAGAAGAAATTAGATGTCCTGCCAGTGGAGATAAAACTTGTCCCAAGGAACTCGACGCCCCTAATCAGCAGGAAGCAGTCTAATGCTAACTTCAACCCATTCCGTCGATCCTTTTTGTCTGTCCTATCTAGAGTTACGGGGTTGGAAGAGTAAAAGAAAAAAGATGAGGAAGGGTGGATGGAAAAAGAACCCACAGAGTAGCACAAACGACAACGTGGGGAAGGTATGAATGGCACGTGTCAACGAGGGCACATCTATCACAGCAATTCTGAGTCTACAATATTTGAGTAGTAGTTTCATTGTTCTTTCTGTGACCTCATGTTTCTTAGCTAATGGAGGAAAAGCAAGAAGTGGCATTTGATTCTAGAAGATCGCAGTGCTACCACGCAGAGAGCGACAGGAATCTGAGCTGGAGAGACGGGTCAGTGGCAAGAAAGCTTGATAATCATACAGAGGATCCGAATTTTGTTTCTCAGCACCTCAGTCAGTGTCAGATTATAACTCTGTTTAACTCTAGGTCCAGGGGATCTAGCACACTCTCTTGGCCTCTAGGTAAACACACACACCACACACACACACACACACACACACACACACACACACACACACACACACACAAAGAGAATTACAAAGGGTCTATTAGTTTTCTATTGCTATTGCAACAAATTGCCATAACCTTAGTGACTGAGCACAATGACGCCCTATAGTTTTACAGCTCTAAATTTTGAAGTCTAGCACACTGGGCTCTGTCATAAAATCAGACGTTGATTATAGATTCTGTTCCTGTCCGGAAGCTCTACAAGAGGGACTGTTTCCCTGCCTGTTTCAGCTTCTAGAGGCACTTGCATTCCACCCTTCATCTCCACAGGCAACAGCGGGGGATCAAATTCCTGTACTGAACTGCTCTGCCCTCCCCTTCCATGAGGGTGTATTTAAGAATCAGGGCCACTTAAAGTTTAGGTCAGGACTTTTCATAAAGTCCTGATTCTCTGTTTCATTAACTTCAGTACTGTCCTCTGTTTCCTCTCCTTTTTATGGGGCCCTTAATTGTACTGAGTCCACCAGGATAGTAGAGGTCAGCTGATTGCTAACCTCAATTCCACTGGTAATATTAATTCCACACAAGATGACATCTTGCTCTGGGTCCAGCATTAGTCTATAAATGCTTTTGGTGATTCACTATGCTGCTTCTTATGCATGGGTGGGGCTAGTGAATCCTCGGGCAAGGGTGGCTGAGGAGGAAATGAAGAAGGGAAGATGAGGATAGGACTTCAAATGGCAGCAGTGCAAGTGTAACTGCAAACTCCGCTAAGTATTATTGATTCACATTAATCTTGTCAGTAAGCTATTATACTGGAGGCTTGTACCCGTTATGGTTCTGACCTCATTTCTCCAGGGCGGCAATAGTCAAAGGGGTCAGAGGCTGACAAAAAGGATTGTTAGGAGTCCGAAGACAGGTTAAGCTACATGAGTGAGTACTGGTTCAGTCTATGGTGCAGCAGGAAATCTGTAGCAGGAAACAACACTAGCAACAACAAAATATTGGCATGCATACATACAGTAAGACACCGTGTGCTTTGTAAACAAAAATTGCTCCTATTTTGCACTGTGTACTTTGGTGATTTTATTGTTCAACTTGAATGTAGGCATTTTCATATATTTCAGTTAAATCTTGTCTTCTAACTCACAGTTCAACATTCAAAACAATTTCCTTTTCCATTTGGGTCTTTGATCACATTTTTGATGCTATGTAGTTTTTGTTTTCTTCCTGGACTTGATCAGAAAGAATTCTGTGTTTTCACCTATGTAAATGGAAAAAAAACATACCAAAAAAAAAACCCCAGTGCACAATTATTTAACTAACTTTGAATTTGTCTAATTATGTTAAACATTTAATTTGGGGTCCTTCCCATAAAAATATCACGAAAGATAACAACTAAGTATTTTGCTGAAGTTAATGTATGTTATGATTATGAAAATTCACACTAACTCAGGGTTAAGTAGGCAAATATGTCTTCTTTTAGTTGGTCTTGTTTCTAGTGACCGCTGAAGTATTTAGTGATCTATTCTGAAATTACAGTTGTCTGATCAGAAGCTGTCAGTGTCTCCCCTCTTCTGTGATCTGTTGTCTTTCACATTTTATCGTCTTCCAGACCTTACCAGCCACGGATCTTGAGTTACCTGTAAACAGCTGTGGGATGTAATTTGTACCTGGAAACATGAACTTACTTGAAACAGATAGGTGTCTTCTTACCCCTGCCTCACCTATCTCAAGCTTCAGTTATCTTTCCACATTCCAATTGTACCAATTTAAAGCCCATCTCCTTTTCCAAAGTAGAAAAGAAAATTCAGATGGAGGCAAGCCTGTCTTAAGCCGAGACCTTATTCTTTTAAGTAAATTGCTGCCCCTATGTTTATAAATGTCTAGGGTAACTGACTCTTCTCTACTTTCTAGTATGTTTTTATTAAACCAGTCCTTCCATCTTTTCTTAAAATTACCAGATAGCTCTAGCTCTTAACAATTCATTCTATATAATCCAACAACGAAACAGATATCATTTTCCATTTTTGCTGAGTTCTTTGTTATTGTTTCTGTTTGTTTCTTAGATGGGTTTTCACTAGCTGTCATACTGATTTCTACCTCAAGGGCTCAAGAGAACTCTGTAGTCAGTTTTCCGAGGTCTCAGGCTATATAAGTTTCTTTTGTTTCAACTGGAAGAAGTTGGATTTATTTATAGTTTAGAGACTCAAACTCAGCTGACCTTGAACTTATTATCCTCCTGCTTCAACTTCTAGACCGTTTTTCAAATACCAGACACTATCAAGCCTTGTAGCACAACCCCTTAACACTAGCTTCGCACTTGGGTGGCAGAAGCAGAGGGTTAGGAATTGAAGTCTGGATTTGGTTACATAGGGAATTTGACGCCAGCCTGGGGTATATAAAACCTTGGTTTTAAAAAAAATCAAAATTATAACAAATAATCAACAAACAATCAAAATCCAGATATTTGGCATATACTTGTTGGTGACCAAGTATTTTAAACATTGATTTGACGTTATAGTTTTTAAACATCCTTCTCTTTCACAACTTTCTTTCTCTTCTTCTCTCCGTTTAGAGAAGTAAAAAGGATGAAATAACTCATTTTCCCCTTTGTGAAAAGAAACATTTGTGATAACTGTAATAGTATTAACAGCAAGAAAAATCAAACTGAAATCACCATCAGCACACGTTCCTTTGGCTGCCTTCCTACCAACCAGCTACAACCATTAATCTCTTCCTGAGCCGTTCAACAATCCTTCAGCCACAGTTGGTATATAGTCAAGAATTCTAGTGTTACAGGTGCTTGATTTTTTTTTTTCTACTTTGATAGCCTGGTCTGAATTTGTTTTCTTTTTTTCTTTTTTCTTTTGGTCATGCATTGTGCTAAGCCAAGATAATCTGGTTGAAATTCTTTCCAATTATATCTCTTCTTGAAGCCACACTACTTCTCTCAACACCTCTCTTAACTTCCAGAAATGGCAAATAACAGTAACGGTTAGTAAGGTTTTTTTTAAATGGTGCATACTGTTTCTAACATACTGATAAACCATGTTAAATACTATACTATACAATATTGGGCAAAAAGTTGCTATAATGATGACTTAGTTACTGCTCTCTTGATGTGAGGAGACACTTTGAAAAGGGTAATTTATTAAAGAAAGAATTTAACTGGGAGTTTGCTTACAGTTTCAGAGGGTTAGTCCATGACCGTCATAGTAGGAACATGGCAATAGGCAGGCAGGGATGGCGGGCGCAGGAGCAGTAGGTGAGAGCTCACATCTGATCTTCCAGTTGCAGGCAGAGAGGAAGAGGGAGAGAGAGAGAGAATGAGACTGAGGCTGTTGTGGGCTTTTGAAACCCCGAAGTCTACTCTCAGTGACACACCTCCTCCAAGAAGCCCTCACCTTCTTATTTTTTAATTTTTTAATTTTTAAAGATTTATTTATTATTTATACAACATTCTACCTGCACACCAGATTTTTATTATAGATGGTTATGAACCACCATGTGGTTGCTGGGAATTGAACTCAGGACCTTTGGAAGAACAGTGAGTGCTCTTAACCTCTGAGCCATCTCTCCAGCCCAGCCCTCACCTTCTAATCCTTCCCAAACAGTTCTTCCAACTGGGAACCAAACTTTCAAATAGATGATCCTATGGGGGACCATTTTCATTTAATACCAGAAATGGTTTAGTAATCTTAGCTTTAGCAAAATGACCTAGAAAATCCATTAAATAAATCTAGCAAGCAAAAAAATAGTAACACACACATAGCCATTGTTTATCAGGTTCTAGGCAGCCAGATTTAGTCTCATACTCCCCATTAAATATTGTCAAGAATTGTGGCCCACTGTTAACTTCCTACAGCTTGGAAGCTTTTAAAACTTCTATGATCTGTGAACTCCCATGTGGTTCATTTGGCTATACAGTCTATTAATGAGATGTGGGGATTTCAGTTGCCACCATGACAACCAAGACGCGCATATTGCGTGCATCTATTTCCTAGATACAGAAACGCAGAAGGGAGCGTCTTTCTCGCTAGCTGCTGTTTTAATACTAAGACCGGTAGTTGAGGAAATTTAGGTAAAGATGGTGTGGTGAACATGTTGATAAGACACAGTCTGAAAAATAACTTGCTCAGAGACAGTAAAATATGTCATAAACCACACATTAATTTGTAACAATCTCTTTATTTAAAACATAATGCTTGTTTTTTTTTGTGTGTGTGTGTGTGTTATTGTCACCAGCTTGTAATTTAGTTGTCCATCTTATAAATGGTGTGTGTGTGTGTGTGTGTTTCTGGGGATCATAGCCAGGACCTTGTGCATGCTAGGCAAGCAGTCTGCCACTGAATTACAAGTCCAGCCCTGTAACATAATTTTAATATTTTCTGTTTCTATGCATGAGATTTTGTGGGGTGAGTAGAGATATTTTTTGAAGATAAAAAAAATATTTTCATGTAACCCCAGCACTCACGGAGACAGAGGCAGGCAGATCTCTGTGAGTTTGAAGCCAGCATGGTCAACAAACTGAGTCCAGGACAGCCGAGGCTACACAGAGAAACCCTGTCTTGAAAAACAAAACAAAACAAAATTTACGTACTATTTCTTGTATGTGTTTTCTTTCATCAGTAGTATTGCTAGCAGCTTTTTACCATGGACTATGTGACCCATCCATGAGACCTGCAAATTTAAACTGGTGTCAGAAAAAGCTTTTAATTTCAGACTACTTAGAATGGAGCTGAAGGGATTAGCACGTAAGAAAGTGACGTGGATAATTTGGTGCAGTGTGATGTCTAGAGGAAGATACGTTGTCAGGATGATGAGAACTGAAGTGCAAGTGTACTGTGTGATAGAGGACACGTACAAGCAGGCGAAACACCCAGACATATATAAAGCAAGACTAATACTACAGATTTGGCTTAAATTTGAGAAGTACACGCACATACACAAAAGAAAGTAAAAATATGCATGAATGGTGTTATGATGGTCACACTCATAGAGCTTAAAAGGCTTAGAAAGTAACTGTGCAACACATAGCACCCGGGGCTGCATTGCACAAGACCCATTCAAGAGCAAGCCAGCAAAAATCCCAGCAGGAATGGTGTGTGTGTATTAGGAACTGGCAGTTGGTGGCTTCTAGAGAAGAAAAGATCAGTTTTCTTCAGGGATGTGTAATTTTGGTATTGTGACCTTTTCTTTATACTTTGACCTTTCTTTACTTTGGACCACTGCTTAGATCACTTTGGGTAACGAAACTCCAAACAGATTGCATTTTAAGCAAAAACTGGTATGTAACCTCTGCCAGATGTCCTATCTCAAGACTTCGGGATAGTCCAACTTTGTCACACTTGGAGGTTTTTACGAGGATATTTGAAGATCCAAAAGCATCCTCAATACCAAGATGTGAAGGGTCTCAGTCTGAGGCTCGCAGAGGGGAAGGCAGCAGTTAATAGAAATGAGGACGTAGCAGCAGGAGGGAGGAGTGGCAGAGATACTTCTATAAACCCTTTAAATGCAAGGAAACAGAGGCCGATGGGAAGGTGGAGGACCAAGTCGTGCTCCAGGAGGCGACAGGAGTCGCCCCAAATCCACAGAGCTTCAAAGGAAAGCATGGCAAGCCCGGCAGGGGTCTCAGAGCAGTTGAGCTTGAGTCAGCAGGAGCCGCAAGGCTCCGCCTCCCCCTTGGAGCCCCGCCCCCATAGCCCCGCCCGGGAGCAGGCGCGCCCTGCCGGCCGGGCCCTCAGGTGCATTCCGGGGAGGGACAGGGGGTGTGGCTTGGGCGGCGCACGCACCGGGGGGCGTGGCCTGGGCGGCGCGCGCGGCTCTCGGTGCGTCGCCGGGCGGACGGGCGCGCGCTCTCGGTGTCGCGGTTCCCTGTCTCCGCACGGAATTTCCGAGCTCCGTCACCCGCGCCGTCTCCGCAGCTACGGTCTCGGCGCTGCGGCTGAGACGCCGGGGTGAGGGGACTCCGAGGCCCGCGGCCCTCGAGACCTGCGGCCGGGGCCTTTGGCGTCTGCGGTGCGAGGTGACGAGGCGGCGGGGCGGCGGGGACGGCCGCGCAGCTGGGGGCCGAGGAGAGGGTGTGGCGGGCCGCGGGGAACCCGGGGACGCGGCTTCTTCGGGGATGCTGGCGGGTGGCGGGCGCGGACGGGGACCCCCGGCCGTGGGGTCGGCGACGTGGAGCGCTTCCATTCTCGGAGCTTCGGGAGAGGCAAAAGGGACAAAAAAAAAAAAACCCACAAAAAACCCTGACAAAATAACAACAACAACAACAATAATAAAGACCCAAACCAAACCTAGGTCAGCTTCCCTCCTGAGGGCTCAGAGCATCGTCATGCCTGGGGGGTCAGGTTGCCTGGCGGCGGGGTGATGTGTGACTCGGGGCGAGAGGAAAATCCGCAGAGCTCGTGACCTGGGTTTGGGGCTGTAAATACCTGAATTCCCCCCAAACGTAACGAAGATTCCCCGGCGTGCAAAGGTTTCAGGGAAGAGGGGAAAGCGGGGCAGAAGAGGGGGTGGGTCAGCGGCCTCCTTTTGGGGCGACCAGAGTTGAGGGTCTCGCCCGAGCTCTCTTCAGCTTGAGACTACGTTTTAAAGATTCTTTTAAAAGTCTGAGGGCAAAAATTAAGGACATTCTAGCTCCCAAGATGAGGTTAGATCCTGGCTTGGCGCCAGGGTCAGTTATTCATCTTGACTGCAGCTCTGAGGTTGGAGAGGATACTCTAGTTGAGCAGATGTGGGAAATGGGTCGTAAAAAGGTTAAATAACTTTATTAAGGTAGGTTAAATAACTTTATTAAGGTCCCAGCTGAGGGGGAAAAAATCGAGGTGCTGAGATTCTCCCTCAGGGATGCCAGACTCCTTCATCCTGGTGCTTTTCCCATTATATTTTATGTTTGCCCAGAAAGTATGTTCATGTATCTTCAGAGAAGATTCAATAGATGAGAACTTTATTAAAACACTCTGTATGTATTTACCTTGAAATCAGACTTCAAAGAAATTGATCTTTGAATGTGGGTTGTTTAATGGGATGTGTTCTTGATAATGCACAACTTCAAATGATATGAAACATAGGAAATCTTAAATTCGGTATAACTTTATTATCAATACGTTGTGTGTTTATTGTCTTTTACATTCCAGATAGTAATTTTGTTCCGAAAGTACATAGATGAATATAGTATGTAATGTTTGCCATTGAGTTTAATTGAAAGATTAATTATATAAAAGCATCTCATAATAATATAAATTGTAATACTTACTAGTTTGAATTAGATTGGAAATAGTTTAAAGTGCAAACTTTATACTTTTATAAATATTATATATAAGAAAAGCTATTAGTTAACTTGCCATACGTGTGTTATTGCATCATTTTCTCCAGCAAGACAGTCATATTATTTAGGTTAAACTTTATTGGCATTAGTGTTTTATTATGTCTCCACTTTCAGTAAATTTTAAAAGATCAGTGAGGAAGGCATTTATGATTGATCGTTGTTGAATTTAAAGGTTTATAATATCCATTGAAAAGCCAGCAATGTAGTTGGATAGGATTTTCTTTCAGTACATTGCTGGGTAAGTTAACAACTCTTCTCAAAAAAAAGTTAAGTCTTAATTTAAAAGTATGGTTAAAACTAGATTGCATTTAAGCTTTTGTGGCTTAGCTTTCTAAGGAAAAAGAAGTCTTTAGGCTGCTGTGGCACATGTTTAAAATGTACATTATTGCAGGCATAGATAGATGTAAGTAAGTGGATAGAATAGTGGAGAAATTTCTTTGGATAGTTTCTGTTTTCTCACTAAGGTAGGAATCCAGATCACAGTTTGAAAGTGATGATGGAGCTAGGCACGTAGGAGGTTGGAGGAGTGGGAAAGTGGATGGACTTGTAAAGTGTGATTGAAGCACTTGCCCTGGTATGTAAAGGTGCAGAGGAGGATTAGAGGCGCCGCCTGGGTGTGCATGAAATTAGTGTTTAATTTTGCACAAAAGGTATTGCACAATCTGTTTTCAGTTTGTTTTTGCATTGTTGTCTAGGGCATAGACCCATACTCTGCCCCAATTCACTTTGCCTTCTGCCTCCACTATGTTCTGGATATATCTCTGTTCCTTATTTTACAAAAATCAAGTCTTTAGGGAATTCAGCTTTTCCATAGTTTTCTCTGCTTAGAAATTCTGCTGGCCGGGCGGGTGGTGGTAGCGGTGCATGCCTTTGATATCAGCACTAGAGACGTAGAAGCAGGTGGATTTCTGAGTTTGAGGTCAGCCTGGTCTACAGAGTGAGTTCCAGGACAGCCAAGGCTACACAGAGAAACCCTGTCTAGAACAACAACAATACCCGCTTCCCACCCCCCCAAAATTCGCTTTGACCGTTTTCTCTTTTCCTCAACTGGAATTGTAACATTTAATTCAATTTGATTTACATTAACTTAGTTATAGTAATATACCTTTTTTCTATTTTGTGCAGGAATTCTTTAGAAAATGTTAGAAAAGGGACCCACTTTTTTCATTTACTTCTTTTATAACTGATAAAAGAAATTAGTAAGTCTTTTTGGATAAAGAGTACGGGGGGTAAATTTTTACTTTTTGAAGACTGAGTAGAATCTGTGTCAGCTCAAATCTGCCCTCAAAGCACAAAGCAGTCCAAGATAACACATACATGAATCAGCATGGGTGTATTCCAGTACAACTTCATGCATACGTAAACCCTGGATTTGAATTCCATGTTTTCACCTGTCACAGTTATTACTACTTGATATTTTTCCTCTAGCACTTAAAAATGTGACTATATGGGCTGGAAAGATGGCTCAGAGGTTAAGAGCACTGGCTGTTCTTCCAGAGGTCCTGACTTCAATTTCCAGCAACCAAATGGTGGCTCACAACCATCTGTAATGAGACCTGGTACCCTCTTTTAGCATGCAGGTGTAAACACAGACAGAACATAATGTAAATAATGAATAAATAAATCTTTAAAAAATGTGAATATATGCTAAACAGGTGGATCTCTGGTAGGTAATAGCTACACAGTGAAACCTGATCTCGCACCCCGACCCTAACAAATTGTTAACTCGGGGATTGTGCAGAACAAAGTGTGGACTGGATATAGACACCACTGCCTTGTCCATCGTTGTTTTCAGACCCTTAGTCTGTAATGACTCTCAGGAAAAAGTCTGATAAAGGAATTTGTTTTAAGATAATTTTTGAATTTACCATTGGTGGTGTCAGAGAAGCAAATAGAAATAAGACTCTTTATTTTTCATTAAGGATCTTATGGTTTAGGCTCAAGATGAAGACATAAAAATGGTAACACAGTATTACAGTTATATGTACTTAGAATAAAGGGAGAGTAAAGTAGTGGTAATTAGCTTTGCTTGAGTTGGCCAGATATAACCTCTGTCATCTTTTGGAAGTACAGAACAAATTTTCACTTGAGAGTCTTTCCATGAGTCTCAAATATGCTAAGAAAGTCACTGACCACATCTTGTCAGTAAATAGCTCTGGATTGCTTAGTTACTTTATATGCTATAATTTTACTTCATAACTCATAGATGTAAACATGGATTAAAAATGGGCTCTATATAATAAATTTTAATTTCAAGGTGTTTTTACGTCTTACAAAATAGAATGATAATGTTTATTCCAAAATATTTGGTGTATTATTAGCTAAAAATGCTTGACAGAGGTAATGGTAATTTTATTTTAAGTTAGAGATATTTTTTAAATGAATAGTCTCTTAAGAAAAGCACATTTTCTGCCATTATACAGTTCTCTACAGAGAGTTCTCTGTTTAGCTCCATACCCCATTTTTTAATTGGATTACTTGATTTGTTGCTTTTTAACTTCTTGAGTTCTTTATATATACTGGATATTAGCCCTCTGTCAGATATAGGGTTGATAAAGATCCTTTCTCAGTCTGTAGGCTGTCATTTGGTTTTGATGACAGTGTCTTTTGCTTTACAGAAGGTTTACAGTTTCATGAAGTCCCATTTATTTATTGTTGATCTTAGAGCCAGTGCTGTTGGTGTTCTGTTCAGGAAGTAGTCTCCTGTGCCAATGAGTTCTAGGGTCTTTCCCACTTTTTCTTCTAACTGATTTAATGTGTCTGGTTTTATGTTGAGGTCTTTGATCCACTTGGACTTTAGTTTTGTGCAGGGTGATAAATATGGATCTATTTTCATTTTTCTGCATATAGACATCCCAGTTGGTCCAGCACCATTTTTTGAAGATGCTGTCTTTTTTCCATTGGATGGATTTGGCTTCTTTATCAAAAATCAAGTTTCCATAGGTGTGTGGGTTT
>JAQQSO010000339.1:0-18038 GCA_028658305.1 Pachyuromys duprasi | reverse complement strand
CTCACTCAAGACTAGGGAGTGCGACACAGTGAGGCCCCATCCACCTCCCCTCCCAGAACCCTGAAAGAGCTGAGCAGGACCTCCCTGTGCTCCAGGGCCACCTCTCAGCCTTTTCCAGCGCTCAAGAGGGAGCGGCCTAAGCCCAAGTGGTTCTGGGCTGGTTTCCTGCGCTGGGTTCTTGCGGGGCCCAGCGGCCTAAAACTCCCTAGGCAGCTGTGGATTCACTTCAGCTGAGGTCCGCCTAGGTGCCTGGGACTCTGCAATGCCTAGATGCCAGGCGCCTGGCCCCACGCTGAGCTGGAAGGCAGTTCTTCCTTTTGAAAAGCAGCCTTTGGCCTTGTGCATGCCCAGGAGCGCCTGGGAGAAACAGGGTCCCTAGCACCTAGCCGAGAGGGGTGTAACTCCAGCCTGCTGCAGCTGCTGGCTCAGGCTTCTCAGCAAGGCGCTGCCTTCCTGCTGGCGACTCTACAGGACCCCAGGATGGCTGGATTCCCTGTCCACCAGCGCAGGGGGACTCTGAGGGTCTTCCCTTGCCTTTGGAGGAGCGCTGATGTCCTTGTGACGGTAGGCAGTGATCTCTCCTTGTCCTAATGGAGAGCAAGGGCTGCCCTAGCCCTCCATCTCTCTTGCACCTAGGTTGGGAATTCACAGGGAGGCACCTGCCTCTGCCTTCTCGGGTCTGTAAGCCACGCCATGCCCCACCTGTACGGAGACACGCCCACGATGCTCCCAGGAGAGACTAGGACATTCGACAGCAGACAGTGTGCACAATGCACTTTTCCTGGGACAACGGAGTAGGTGTTAGTTTGGGGATCTACTGAGAGACTGTGCCCAGAACAACGGTGGACATGTGTAATTGCTCTATCCTTTTTAACATCCTGAAAGAGAGTCCGTTTTGGGAACATGAGGTTACCTGTTTTGATCTAGTTCTCTACTCCAGGCTGGCCTTGAACCACAGGCCATGTTTGTCCTCTCTGTTTCCCTCTGCTCAAGCCCCAGCATGTGCCACTTTCTCATGCTCATTGTGACTTTCCTATCGCTCTGGGGAGCTTTTGTCGCATGAACAATTTCTATGTTTTGATGCTCTCTCTGTCTCTGCAATTGGGATCTCAAGTTTTACCCAGGGCCTAAGTACATATTCTATGGAAATGATTA
This sequence comes from Pachyuromys duprasi, assembly GCA_028658305.1. Lineage (NCBI taxonomy): Eukaryota > Metazoa > Chordata > Mammalia > Rodentia > Muridae > Pachyuromys > Pachyuromys duprasi. The sequence goes on along the minus strand of JAQQSO010000339.1, from coordinate 16,883 downwards.
GATAAGTGAGGGTTCAAGAAAGCCAGCAGTGAGATGTGATTTGCTGGAAGAGCATGTTTCTTGGAGCCAGATTAATAGTGAACCCCCTTTTCTTATGAACTGAGAACCTATCCAGGATACAGAATAGATTGCAGGCTAGACCTGTAGTGGTGGAACCTACTGGTGTTGAAAACATCCTGAAGTACTCCTAGGTCGTGCTGGCAGGCACTAGCCGTCTCCATGTTTCTCAGGCCAGTGGACTATTTTTGTGCCCAGGTCATCATCCCAACTCAGAAGAACCACAAGAGCAGGCTCTGTGTTTATATTTTTGTTCATGTTGTAGTTCCAAGGGTTCACTTCAAAAGTAGGAAAGTACAAGGGTTTTAGAGATGCCAAGAGGTTATAACAGAATCCACTGTTAGAGGGTAGCAGAATCCAATGTTAGAATATATTTCCTCTGGCCTGTGTGCTCATGCAGGGCAACTGGACCTAGAGAACCTGAACTGGGACAAATGAAAGGATGCTGAGTCGTTCCAGAAGATTAAACACAGCTCAGGTAGCTGACCTTTCCCCTCGTATTCATGCAGACTTTCATTAAAAGGAAGAAGCTGAATTGTGAAAGGCTGGTGCTTGGGAAGGCAGAGAGGGGATGGGGAAGGCCTTCAGGCACCAATATTATTCAATGTACACTCTGCAAGCAATGCACAGCTCTCTTGACACATCTTCCCAAGTCACCACGCTTGAAAGGGTCATCCCATAACTGCTCTCCACATGAGCACATCTCAGGCAAAGCCAGAAATCCCGCTCTTTTGAGGCTTTTCACACTCCAAGCATGGCACTTCCAGCATTGGTCTAAACACACTACATGTGCCCTTTTTGCCATACTTCCCAGGCTTTGTAGATCCCCTCTCTTGAAGACATGGCTGAAAGCAATAATGAACATGAAAAGAGAAGTGCTTTGTACCTGACCAGTTAGCTCCTTTAGGACACTAGATCCATTATCAGTGTCCCAGACACAGGAGGAGTGTGCATGCTCTGCAGAGAGGCACTAGAAGTTTACTCTGGATGCCAGTTATGTACCACTGTTTACCTGAGGGAGAAAGGATTTAGCTATAAACAGGGGTCACTAAGCTGAGCACCCCAATATGTTTGCAGGCTCCTGGAATCTCAGTACTTGAGAGGTTGGGGCCTGGCACTTGGGAGTAATCCTTCATATAGATCGATAGAGAGAGCTTCAGACCATCTTAAGCTACAGCAGACATTGTCAGGAAAGCACAGCAGAAGACAGATGGATGGAAAGAGAAACACACACACACATGCTCTAACACACACAAAAACCAACACACAAACAAACACACACAGAGACATAGCAAGAAGGCAAAGCAAACCTCAGGCTAGTTGCCTTCTTGATGTGCATGCATATTTTGTTGAACCTGTTCCCACAGAGGCAGGGGTATGTCTGTGATGTGGGGCTCGGACAGGTCTATAAAGATCTATAAAGTCAATGTGGAGTTGCATGGTCAGAGCAAATCCAGAAAGCATAGGAAGCCCACCTCTACATGTGTTTGTACGATTTGAATATCATGAGCTTCCCTGAGAAGCAAAGGGAAGTGAGAAACTCAGCATTGGGTGATGCAGAGATGACTTGGGGTGAGCTAGCTCTGCATGCAAGCATGCACAGCAGGGGTCAGACCTCAGCATCTGAGTTAAAGGCTGGGCATGCAGACGTGCTTGCCTGTAAGCCAGCACTGTGTGAGAACAAGAGGGACTTTCTGCTACCCAGAACCAAAGGGTGGGTCTCCAAGGGCTCAGGCAGGGAGTCCCAGAGCAGGATACCCAATATAGAGTTCTACCACATATAGATCCAAGAGCAGAAGCCACTGACAAACCTTCTCATTCTCATTGAGTTGATTAGACTTAGAGAAGTGGGGTGCCCAAGAGGCAAACACTGAAATATGCCTAGCTGATTGATAAAGGGTCTTGGGTCCAGAATGGCAGCAATACATCTTCCAATCATGAACTGAGAACCAATCCAGACTCAAAGAGGAGGTTTCAGGCTTGACATACAGTTGGGGAACCTACTGGAATTGGAAAACATCCTGAAATACCCATAGGTCAAGATTTCAGGGGACAAGCTTTCTCCGTGTGTTTCATGCTGGTGGATCATATCTGTGCCCAGATATCATCCCATCTCAGAAGAACCAGAGGAGCAGACTGTGGGCTGTGTGTGTGCATGTGTGTGTGTGTGTGTGTGTGTGTGTGTGTGTGTGTGTGTGTGTGAGAGAGAGAGAGAGAGAGAGAGAGAGAGAGAGAGAGAGAGAGAGACTTATAGATGCTTGTGAGTCACCATGTTGGAGGTGGGAACTGAACCTGGGTCCTCTGTACAATTGGACAGTGTTCTTAACCACCAAGCCATTACTCCAGCCCCAATACTTTATTTTATGTGTGAAATTTCCTGTATAGAAGACATCATGTAAGTTTTGGAAAGCCTGAGCATCATCACAGGGCACCTTGTTCCTGAGCTGACAACTTGTATTCATGGAACCCTTCTTGTCTTCATCAGCTCTTTTTGTCTGCATAGCCCTAAGATCTCCCAAAGCTTAATCATGAAGAGTGTCCCACAGTGCAAGGTGAGGTAAGATGCTACTTAGAACCATCACTAGAGGCAACAGCTGAGGGCTTGCTATGGCTGCCCTGTTCCCCTCACATTGTAGAAAACAGAAGCCATTTTAAAGGACATTTATAAGTTTGAGCAGACATCCCTTGTCAGGCTTTTGTTTCCAGTTGTTTCCTCATCCTGTGAGACTTAGAAAAGTAGTCACAAACAGCCATGTAAAGTAACCTTCCAATTGTCATGTTTTAGGTAAGCAAAAATATCTCATTTGGACAGATCATGCAAACAGGAACACAGACACAAAAGACCAGCTTTTACAGGGGTTCCTACTCCCAACACACATTCCAACATTATATTTTAAAATATAAATCTCAACCAGAGTATGGCATAAATAAAACTGGATGCTTCCATGCCTTTAAAAGGCATACGTGACTAGAAATCACACTTAGCATGTATGATTAGAAATCACACCTTCTCACAGATAGAAAATACATTTGTCCTTTCTGAGAATCACCCTTTGTAGACACAGGTGTGCTCCATGTCAGCTTCTTGGGTCATTTCACCTCTCTTGGGGAAAACTGTGAGTATGGATTTCTCACTGTGAATACCGACAGGATTTCTTCTCCTCCACCACCTCCTCCTCCTTCTTCTTCCTTTTTGGAGAAAACCAGTGACAAGGAGGTGAGACTGCACAGGGTTCTCATTCTCAGTTTTGACACGAATGTCAAATGATCTCAGGAACCTTGTTTTTATGTCTGTTACTCAGCTTGTCTGTCTGCAAAGGAGACCTACATGTGTTTTCTGTCATGTTAGAGGCCTTGATTGAGAGCCCCCTGGTGGAGACTTCAAGAAACAAGGTTCTCTTGCCTTTCTTTTGCTTAAGATGCAATGTGTACAGATATTCAGAAATTAAAATTTTAAAACTTAAAAGATACAACTATTCAAAACCACTTTCTCCTCCTCTCGACTTTTGAGTGGAGTTTTTGTCACTGTGTTGAAGTTTTGTTGTTGTCGTTGTCATATTAAGAGCCAAAAGGAACTAGGAGTTGAAAATGATGGACTCACAAGCTGCCTAATTTCCTAGCAACTCTAAGACATAGATAAGGCAGACTCCACTGTGGGGCAGACAGCTCTGGACAAGGCTAGAAGAGAGGCTAGGCTCAGAAGGGCTACGTTCTGAGAAGCGGGACAGTGGCCATGCCTGTCCAGATAACCCGTGTAAGGGGACAGCATCTGTGTGCATGCCTCTGCAGTCACACAGCTTTTTTTTTTTTTTCTGAAAGTCTCAGAGTCCAGGCTAACCCTCCAGAAGGACTCTAGCAACATGTCCACACTTGAGTCAGAGAGCTTGACATCCACGGATCATCTGACACTTCCATGGTCCCCGAGGGCCAGGCGTGCTCTGCCCAGGTTGGTTTCGAATACTCCAAATTCTACTACCCAAAGTACCATCTTCCTGCCACCTGCTTTCTTTCTGACAGTGCCTGGGAATGCCTCCGTACTGCTCAGCCCAAGACCTTAGATTCTACTCCCCATTGCCCAGCGGTGTAGTGACAGCCATGCTTCCTTCCTCTGGTTCCCTCTTCGACATCAGACATGTCCACCCACTCTGTGGCATCCTTTTGGTGTGCCCTTAAGAGCGAATGTGCAGGATTTTCTTGAATGTCTTCTTGAAGTTCTCATTGCACAGGGGGTAGATGAGGGGGTTCAATGTAGAGTTGATGTAGCCCAGCCAAATGGTGAACATGTGCACAGGTTCGCTGCAGCAGCTCTTGCAGAAGGCAATGACCATGAAGAAGATGAAATAGGGGATCCAGCAGAGGATGAAGGCGGCCATGATAAAACCCAACTGCTTAGCTGCTTTCCGCTCTCGGCTCAAGTGCAACCCAGACACATACTGTCTAGAATGTGAGCGGAGCCTCTTCCAGGTGATCTTGATGTAATCCAGGCCACTGTTAGACCCACTTCTCAGTTTGCTTCTGCCCAGTCCTGGCTCTATGCTGGTGTCTGAGTCTGTGGTCCGGGAGAAGGACTGTCTGTCTACTAAGGTCTGGTCCTCTGATGTCTCACTGATCCGCCGACAAGTGCTCAGGATCTGCTCATCCAGTTTGGGCTGTCTCAGAGCCTGGTCATTGGCCTCTGAGCCTCTGCTGCCTCCGTCAGCTGCAGTCTGTGTCTGCATAATGTCAAGATGGAAACAGTGGCGTGGGGCAACTTCCCTATCCCCCTCTTGGCTGAAGGTAGTTGGAGAGTTCATCTTGGGGTCTTCAGATGTTAGCTTCTGATCCAATCCTCCAATAGGGTCTTTTGATGGCCTTTTCAGAACACCCCAGGGAGATTCTTTCCCAGGTTTCTTGGCACCGTCCTTGGTATCCTCTGACTTCAGCTTGATTTCAGAGAAGGAAGGGAGGGACCCGTTGGGAAGCTGGCGGTGCTGACAGTGTCGCCGCACGGCCTTGTAGATCTTCATGTAGAACCACAGCATGAGCAGAGTGGGGAGGTAGAAGTTGATGATGGCAGTCATGATCTTGAACCAAGTGACATTGTAGAAGTCTGTCTCACACATGTCTTCCTGAAGACTTGGAGCTGGGGACATGAAGTGATGCCAGCCAAGAATGGGTATAACCCACAGGAAGGAGAGAAACCAGGCCCCCAGGATGGTAGCTGATGCCCGGGTCTTGGTCCGATACCTCAGGTACCGGAGGGGTTGCTGGACAGAGCGGTAGCGATCAATACACAGGATGAAGACACTGAAGATGGATGCTGTGCTAGCCACGTAATCCATGGAGAGCCAAAAGAGGCAGAGGGGGCGGCCCAGGGACCACTTGGTCATGATGAGATACAGGATGTTCATGGGCATGACAACAGCCCCTACGATCAGGTCTGCAACTGACAAGCTGACAATGTACAGGTTGCCCACGGTGTGCAGCTTGCGCTCACTGTGCACAGCATACAGCACCAGCAGGTTGAGGCCCACCGTGACCAGAGAGATGCTACTTAGAACCACCACCAGGGGCAGCAGCTGAGGGCTGGCCATGGCGGTCCTGTTCCCCTCACACATCTTGTCTTCAATGGCAGAGGACGTGTTGGGATGGCTCATTGGCACAAGAGCAGCCTCCAGAGATGGCTCCCTCCCTGGGAGAAAAGACACAAGATCAAGGTCAAAGATCAGGGTGGTCAGAGGTCATCTATGAACATCATGCTGGTCACACCGGGAGTGGAAGCTGCTGGAGTCAGCAGATACCCACCCCACTATCAGGACCCATGTCGTCACTGAAGCATCCTGCCCTCATATTCTGTCAGGGACTGGCTGTTGGATTCCTGGCATTGTTTTGAATATCAGAGAAACCACAGAGGACACACTGATTTTGTGGGGAGTTTAACCAGAACAGGCCGAGCAATACCTTTCACAAGTCTTATCTGGAACTTGTCCTGACTGACCTGAGTTTTGCCTCATCATCTATGTCCTCTTTGCTCACTCTAACCAGAAAGAGGCAGCAGGCCTCACAAAGCATTTTCCCTCTGTGACAAAGATGCCAAGCTATGGAAATCACCGGTTCCCCTCTACCCTATTCCTGAAAGGTAGTGAGGCAAGGATGTGCAGGGTGTGATGGTAGTTTGGAGGCAGTGGGAGGAATGTCAAGAAAACTTCAGAGGCTCCAATTTAGTATTCTGTTGTTACTCAGCTGCCAAAGCAACTATGCAATCTTGCTAGTTATAGTAGCAAAATGTTTTCTTTGCTTAAGCCACTGCCCAGGGAGAATTGTTGTGGGATGAGAGAGCTGTTGGGAGGGGGCTTTTGGGGTGGAGCTGTTGGGAGGAAAATTGTTGGGGAGATAGCTGTTGAAGAGAGCTGTTGGGGGGAGTCTTTGGGGATTATTGGGGTGGAGCTGTTGGGAGGGGAGCTGCTTGTGGGAGCAGCTGTTGGGGAGCACTTGCAAAGAAACTCCTGTGCTTAGCTCACACAGCGGCCTGAGGAATGCCTCCAGTTCCATGGAAGTAGAAATGCCTTAGAGAACTCTGAGCCAGCTGCAAGCCCAGAAAAGGATGACCACCCAGGGAACACAGCAAAGAGCACTGGCCTGAGAAAGGCTGCTGCAATTCCAAGAAAGGAGGGAGAGCCTTAAGGACAGGCTTGAGGGATGCTGGGGACTTCTCAAGAAAAAGAGATGCCTCAGGGACCCGTGCTTTCTAGGCCTGGAGCCTATGGTCACACAGGAAGGGCTGCAGAGAGGCCATGAGATTTCCTGCCTCCCATGTCCCACACATGGACAGACTACTTTAAAATGAAGGAAAACAAAATACCAGCACTAATTAAGTGCTAAAACAAAGTACTAATGAAATGAAGGAAAACAAGAGAAAAATGTTTTCTAATACTGGGGATCAAACTTAGAGCTTCATCCTCCCCAGACAATTGCTCTGCTACCAAGCTGCACAGCTTTAAATAAAAATGTCCAAGTGACCAGGAACTTGGTGTCAGGAGATGCAGAGCATGCTGGAATCCGGGGAGCCTTCTGAGCGCAGGCCTCTGGGCAGTTAGTTGCAGGGTTACAGGATCACAATGGCTGGGAAGTATGTGTTCTATCCGACCTGCAGACAGAATGTAGCCAAAAAAATTTAAAAAGCCAGTGTGCCCTGCTCTGCTCTCCTTTTGGATCAGCAGTTTGAAAAGCAGATCTGTAACAGTTTCTAAAAGAGGACAGACTCTTGTGCAAGAGGGGGAGACATGCCAACACGGGCACCCCTCTGGCCTCACAGCCCACAGACTGCAGAGAAGCTGGAAGACATGACCCCATCCAGCCTTACATCTCACAAGAGACTGTGAAGAAGGTGGGGGGGGACAGAGACAGGGACCCTCATCTGGCCTCATATCTCACAGGGGACTGAAGAGAACATGGAGGACACGAACTCCCACCCACCTGACCCCTCAGACCACAGGGGACTGAAGAGAAAGTGAGGGACATGCAGAGACGGGAACATGGAGCCTAGTGGCCCACAGGGGACTGTAGAGTGGTTAGGGAGGGGACATGGAGTAGCCCAGGGTGCTGACAACATACCCTTATATCAAAGGCAGAAAAGATGCCTCCCCTCCCTCCCTTTCTCTATGCTAGGAGGCCAACAGCTTTCTGAATTATAGTGCTGGATACAGACCGAAGCCATCAGCAGGAGCAAACTCTTTAACTAGTGATTACAAATAGTAAAATCCAATCAAATTCAAGAACCATGAAACAAGCCCAAGGTCAATGTTCCTTCTACATTCTGGACAACAGACAGTAAGAAACCAAGCCCTGGGCATCTCTCACACATCAGTTATATTAATCTGAGCAGCCCAAGCTCAGAGAGGCTGAACAACTTACTGAAAGCCACACAGCTAGAGAGTGTTTGCTGAGACTGTAGAATAGGCCTGATTCCTTTGTGCCTCTCACCTGATTACCGCTGACACTCAAGGGACATGTCACTCTGTGGTGGGGGCTGCCCTGTGCCCAGTCTGCACAAAATCCCCAGCTTCTGTGCATGGGACACCAGGATCAGATAGCTCCCAGTGTGACAACCATATATCTGATGTCAGATATTCCCCCAGGGGACAGAAGAAAATGTGCCCTGAGCCATGGCACATTCATCTAGCCTAGAACACAACATGCATCTCATAATAAGGGCACTAGGTTGTGTTATGGATATAAGAGGGTGTGTGTGTGTGTGTGTGTGTGTGTGTGTGTGTGTGTGTGCATGCAGGTACTCTCAGAGGCTAGAAGAAAGCATCGGATCCCGTGGAACCGGCATTACACATTGTTGTACCCTAGTGGACATCGGTGCTGGGATCCTCTACAAGAACACTTCAAGCTCTTTGACACTGAACCATGTCTTCGGTCTTTGTTTCATTTACTTACTCATTCATTCATTCATTCATTCATTTATATATATATTTATTTATTTATTTGAGGCAGGGGTTCATGTAACCCAGACTAGCCTCCAACCCAAACTCCCTATATAGCTTAGGATGACCCTGAACTTCTCTTATCTCCAGCCCCTGAGTACTGGGATGATGGGGATGTGCCACCATGTCCAGTTTTATGGAAGTCCAGGGGACAAAAAAACTCCAACTTCCTGAATGCTAGGTGACTTCCTGAGTGCTGCCAACGGAGCCACATCCCCAATCCCAAGATGGGTCCTTGTCAAGTCAGACCTTACCTAGCAAAGGCAGGAGTTACCTTGAGTTTCCCTTCATAGAAAGCACAGGACAAGATCTGGCTTCCATCTCATCTAACTTCAAAGCCATCCATCTTTCTCAAAGTTAGTGATCTAACTATAGCCTGTAGATGGTGGCTTCAGATGTAGCACTCAAAGCACCTAGCACTGTGCCTGGCATACAGGCACACCATACTTTCCAACAGCCTAGCTGTTCCAATCTGTCTAAAGGGCCCACTTTCTCGTTATTGCTTTGGCTTGTATTTGTTTCTTTGTTTGTTTTTAAAGACAGGTCTTACTGTGTAGATCCTGCTGGCCTCAGACTCACAGAGATTTACCTGCCTCTGTCCTCCAAGTGCTGTGATTAAAGGCATGTGTCAGCACCAACTTAAACTTTAGATATGATTTATCTTTACTGGTGAACACTGTCCCATGACATTTAGACAACTTATCTAGCCTTCCCTGGAAGCTTCAGAGTTAGAAATATGTTTCATGGTAACCAATAACACGAAAAAAGATACAGGCCTACACATGTTCAAAGACAGGAGTTAAAAGTTGTCACTGCCCATTAGATGACCTCAAAAGAAAAATCCAAAGTGAAACAAATAAAGAGATCTCCACTGTGTTGGTCCCCCAAAAGACTGACCTGTGGCTGTGTGGTTTGCATACGGATGCAGAGTTTCCTACAAGGGTTCCTAGTCACCAACATGGGAGGAGCCTAATGGGGCTTCCAGCCCCCCCTGGAGGAACTGCTCATCTTAGGGAACAACATAACTCTCCTGAGACCTTCAAATCTTGGAAGGACAGGTTGGTACTGAAACCTGAGCCTGACTTTGGGTGCGCTCTGGCTTTCTGTTTCACAGGCTGTGGCCTTTGCCTTCCACATGTGCTCCTACACCACCCGGACCAGAGCTACCACGCTGGGACTGCCCAACCTTGTAGCATTTTGGTCACCTGGATTGTGAGCTTCATCAATCTTTTTCCTTCATAGTTAGCCTGTGCTGGGCATTTTGTTACAGAAGCAGAAGAGAATATCAGGTAGTCACCGACACCCAATCTTCGAGCACCCATGACAATACAGGAAAATCTTAGGATAATATCAAATCTTCAAGGTATTGTTTGTATAGGCTGCTGCCAATTCTACTGATCAACGGCGCCGAGAGAGGGCCAGCCACTGCGGTGCTCACAGCTACATTTCACAGCTGTGGAAAACATTATCGTTAATATTCTCCAAGGTGTCAAGGACGAGATTTGTCTTAATTTAGTAGTAGGAAAAGTAAGAGCTATCAACCACATTTGGTTTTTTTGTTTGTTTTTCTTTTTTGAGACAAGGTTTCTCTGTGTAGTTCTGGCTGTCCTGGCTAGCCTCGAACTCACAGAGATTCTCCTGCCTCTGCCTCCCCAAGTGCTAGGACTGCAGGTGTGCACCACTGCACCCGGCTAATCGCATTTGTTTGCAAAAACACAACAAAATAAATTTCATTTAAAAAAATAATACATTGATTTTTTTTTTACCAGTTTATTTTCTCTACAAGGAAGGAGGATTCAGGATTCCATCTGAACACATTCTGGGCTGCTCCTCATTCCAGCCTGCTCTCTTCATTTGCATTGATGACACTTCTAGTTGAGTAAGTAAAAACATTAATCTCTTGGCTTCCATTCCAAGTAAAAAGCACCACAGGCGAGGGCGTGCCAAGGACAGCACAGCCTCATCAAGTCTGGGAGGCCTTGGCACCCTCACGAAGCCCCAAGCTTGATAGTGGCACCTCCTGTGTGCCCAGAGCAGATGCCAGCAGTGGGAGACCATTTGAGCTCTGCTACAGGGCTCAGCCCCAGAGGAAGAAACAGTTGGCAGGGGACCCTGAGCTTGGGCAGAGGCCCTCGGGGATCTTCTGAGGGAGCGGGTCTACAGGCTCGTGTCTGGGGGCTGGAGAAATGGCCCGGTGGTTAAGAGTGTTAAGAGGACTTTGGTTCAGTTCCCAGCACCCACATGACAACTCAAAACCATCGGTAAGTCCAGCTACAGAGGATCCAACAGCCTCTCTGCCTCTGACAGCCCCAGGCTCACACATGGTTCACAGCCATACATAAAGGCAAAACAGCCATACACGTAAAATTGAAATAAATCCATCTTAAAACAAAACATTTCCTAGATATGGTACTAAAGGCTCCAGCCTGGAAGGAGAAATTGGTAAGCCAGACTTAGAGCCCAGCATGGGTGTGGGGTGTAATCCAGCCCTCGAGAGGCTGAGGCAAGAGGATCAGCATGAGTTCAAGGTCAGGGTGAGCTACCCAGTGAGTGCCAGGGCAGCCTGGAAACCTGAGGGGATCTTGTCTCAGACAATCATGTGAAACTTGTGTTTCAAAAGGAAGTGTAAGGCTGGAGAAGAGAGAGGATATTTCAGTCTGTATTTGATCTGTATGTAATATAACCAGGATACACCCACAATGCACTGTGCCTGTGACTGTGTGGACAGGTGGTAAAGCTGACCGCTTTGCATAAACATACCATGCACACATGAATGAAACAGCCTGATAAAGCCTTTCTAGGACGTAACATGACTAGGAAGGGACATGTGAATGCAATAAGAAGGCATCCCACACAACTACAAGGAGATGAGAAATGATCCCATTTAAAAACTAGGAAGTATCTGAACAGACATTTCACCAAAAACATAGGAAATGCCTTATAACCACATAAAAATTTTTGCAATAATGTGAGTCTCTAGGGAAATGCAAAGCCAAACCACAGTGACACACCACTTCATGTCTACTGGGCTGCAGTAATTAATAATTAAGAAAGAACAATGGCAAGTGCTAGATGTAGACAAGTTAGCCTCTGGTGCTGCAGAGAGAATATGAGGAGGTACAGGTGCTGCGGGAGGCAGCTTGGGTTCCTCAGATGGCTACATAATGTCACCTTTGGAGCTGAAGTCATATGCCTAGAAGCTATACACACTCCAGAGAACCAAGAACGTGTCCACATGCAAACAGCGTTATTACAATGACCCAGAGAAAGCCAGGACCAGCAACTGGTGATGGTATCCTAACTACACAACTACAAAAAGGGACAATGTGGGCCAGTCACCGAGAAGGGACAAAGTAGTACTGACAGGCCAAGCTTGGTGGCGCATGGCTTTAATCCCAACACTTGTGTGGCAGATGCAGGCAGACCTGTTTGGGAGTGTGAAGACAGCCTGATCTACACAACGAGCTCCAGAGACCTTGTCTAAAACCGAAGCAAAACAACAAAAAACCACAACAGCAAACTCCACACAGTGAAACCCAAAGGCAATGATTATGCAGAACCAGAAAATCAGAGACAGAGAGACAGACGGATGAATGGATGGATGGAGACAGAGAGAAAGTTTGTAATGACTCGGAGTAGTTCCAGAACAGGAGGGATTTTTAGGGACCGGTGGCATGTGCTGCAACTGGACTCTGCTAATGAGCAGTTATGAATTTAGTGACTTTTTAAGTAACCTACTTTTAGATTAATTTTAATTTTACGTGTATGAGTGTGTTGCCTCCATGTGTACATGAGCAGTGTGTATGAGCCTGGTGCCTAGGAAAGTCAGAGAGCATATCAGATACCTTCCAAGCAGATTTAAGGCTGGTTGTAAGCTACTATGTGGGTTCTGGGTCCTCTTTTAGATTAGCCAGCACTCTTTCCACCCCCCGCCCCTTGGACACATTTATTTATTTATTTTTAATTACATTTTTATATTAATTACAGTTTATTCACTTTGTATCCCAGCTGTAGCCCCCCTCCTTCCTCCCCTCCCAATCTCACCCTCTATCCCTCATCTCCTCCCATGCCCCTCTTCAAGTCCACGGATACGGGAGGTCCTCTTCCCCTTTCATCTGACCCTAGCTTATCTGGTCCCATCTGAACTGGCTGCATTGTCCTCCTCTGTGGCTTGGAAAGGCTGCTCCCCCGTCCAGGGGAGGTGGTCAAAGAGCTAGCTACTGAGTTCAGATCAGAGACAGTCCCAGTTCCCCTTACTAGGGTACACACTTGGATACTGAGCTGTCATGGGCTACATTTGAGCAGGGATTCTAGGTTATATCCATGAATGGTCCTTGGTTGGAGTATCAGTTTCAGAAAAGACCCCTGTGTCCAGATATTTTGGTTCTGTTGCTCTCCTTGTGGACCTCCTGTCCCCAGCTCTTAATCACTGAGCCATCTCTCCAGCTCCTAACATTTGAATTGTATGACTCACTGTATGAACGACTGAACTTTACAGTATGTAAATTATACCTCAATAAAGTTGTTGAAGAAAAAAGTTGTTTTTTTTTTAATTTCTTCAAAGTAAAAGAATTGTAAGTTCAAGGTCAACTTGAGCTACGTAGTAAGACCCCACCTTAAAACCAAAACCAATCCAGAGAAATACATTAAAGTTTCAGTGCTCAAGAAAAAGGCCGCAGGGCCAGGTGCAGAGGCACGCCCCTGTAGTTCCAGCCCCCAGGAGGCAAGCAAAGGCTGCCCAGGGTTCCAGATCCCTGCATCTGCTAAAATCACTTTCTCTGTACTCGTGTGGGAAACAGGACGATTCCAAGGCTCTTAGGGCCATTAATTTTTTTTTCTCTTCTTGGAAATTTTAAATTTGCATTTTATGTGAGAGCACCCGAGAGCACTGAGGTTTGCGCTGTGTGTGTGCCGGTCCTGGGAAGGTCAGAAGAGGACGTCAGATCCCCTGGACTTACAGGTGGCTGTGAGCCACCGTGTGAGTGCTAAGAAGCAGACCTGGATCCTGTGGAGGAGCAGACAGTCCGCTCAACTGCTGAGCCACCTCTCCAGCCTGCCTGTGCTACTTAAAGTGGCAGCAGGCCAGTTGATTAGCACAATGACAGCTTCAGCCAGTCCAGAGACATAACCGTTCCATGGGTAGGGGTTACAACACGTGTGGCACGTGGGAGGCTCTGAGTTTAGTCAAACAAATAGAGCACCTGTATGTGCGCGCGCACACACACAGAGATACTCATACAGAGACATGCACACCCCCCCACATAAATAGAGACATGCACACACACACAGATACTCATACAGAGACATGCACACACCCACACATACAAATAGAGACATGCACACACACACACAGAGATACTCGTACAGAGACATGCAAACACACAGATACTCATACAGAGACATGCACACACACACATACAAATAGAGACATGCACACACACACACACACACACACACACAAACAAACACCCCTCATTAATTTCATAGCTTCTCGGTAAGGAGACACAGTGAGCTGTCACAGCTAACTTCTGGATTACCCTAATCTCCCCATGTCATAGTAGTGTAAGGGGTTAGGACAGTGGTTCTCCACTTTCTTAATGCCATGACCCTTTAACACAGTGCATTCCTCCTGTGGTGGTGACCCCCCAACCATAAAATTATCTTTGTTGTAATGTCATAACTGTAATTCTGCTACCATCATGAATCATAATGTAAATATCTGATACGTGACCCTGTGAAAGGATTGTTCCGCTTCCCCCTAAAGGGGTCAAGACCCACAGGTTGAGAACAACTGGATTAGGATATCACAATTGTTTGATTGTCTAGTCCACCCCCACCCCCCAGTGACAGCTGAATGCAGAAAAGGGTGCTGAGGGATGCATGGTCCCTAAAAGGAACCTATGGAAAGCTCAACTCAGCTTTCTTTTCTCCTGGCTTTGGACATCAGTGATGAGAAGGTATATGGATCCATCAGGCTGGGAAAGGTCCATTCTCTCAGCCCTCATACTGCTAGCGGCCTCCCGTATATCAAAGAACTGAGGCTTACAGCGCCTGACACCAACACTGAAAGATTCAAGGTGGGGAGACAGTGGGCTGGGGTGTGACTCAGGGGCAGGGCACCGGGGGTCCTCGGGCTTCATGAACACAAAAGTCTAGCAACCATGAGGGTAAGTTTCACTCGAAGGACACACTATAGCACACTCATCTCCTCAGACCTTCTGGTGACCTTCACTCCCCGAACTCTTGGTCTTCCTCTTCATTGGAAAAGAGGGAAGGAAATAAATGCTTTAAATAAAAATGTCAGGAAATGGAAACTATGAGCATCTGGGCTAAGGTTAGGCAGAACCAGTGAATGCAACCTCCAACCCGGCATGTGAATGTCATTTCAGGATACGAGAAATGAGGTTTTCTTTTTTTTTTTTTTCTCTCAAATCCCTGAAGATTCAACTTTGAGAAAGACACTTTCAAAAACCAAAGTTACCCAGGATGTTCCCTGCTTCAAAAGAAGAGAGAGAGAGAGAGAGAGAGAGAGAGAGAGAGAGAGAGAGAGAGAGAGAGAGAGAGAGAGAGAGAGAGAGAGAGAGTCAGAAAACTGTAGTGAACAAAAGAGAGAAGAGGCAGGTCTGAACCTTATGAGAGCACCTGGAATTGAGCATGATCTCATGTCTGTCTCCCTCAGCCAATTAACCTGGGACCAACAGGCTGTCACCCTGCTCCTACTGCTGGGGCTTCTTGGCACCATCAGGTTTGGCTCAGAACCAATAGCATGCCGCAGTGGGAACCAGTGTGACTGTGGATGCCATCTGATGGTCATTCACTCAGTTTTACCATTTATCCATCTGTCTGATCATTCTGCCTTCACCCATTCATTCACAAAGCCTTTATTGAAGGAAATTCATCTTATGAAAAGGTAGAGTGACACCCGAAAAGCAGACCCAGCTCCTACTGTCCTGCAGTGGGCAGCTCTTACCAGCAGCTCTCACCCCTGCCTTCCCAGATTGCACTTCAGCATTCTGAACCTTCTACTTCCTGGTGATAGGGTGGACCTGTTTTCACTATTCTTTACTAAACACAAATGGAAACCCTGGATACACTTAACGATGCTCCTGTAGTCCCAGCTACCTGGAGGGCTGAGGCAGGGGGATCACTTGAGCCCAGTAGTGTGAGACCAGCTTGTGCAATATCATGAGACCCCATTTCAAAAGCAAATGTGAAGATAAACCAATCCCCAGAAATTACTCTATATTTTTATTCTTAATTATGTGGTCATGTTATGTGTGCATATGCACACGTAAGTGCAGTTGTTCAAGGAGGCCTGAAGGGGGCACTGGATACCTGGAGTAGGAATTGCACATGGTTGTGAGTTATAGGTGCTAGGAACGGAACTTGGGTCCTCTGCAAGAAAAGTTCTCATTCTTAGCTACTAAATCACCTCTCCAGGTCCAAGACACTGTTTTGATTCTGGTTTTGTTTTCAAGACAGGGTCTCACTGTGTTGCCTTGACTGTTCCAAAACTTGCCATGTAGGTCAAGCTATCCGTGGATTCACAAAAGACCTCCTTGCCTTTGCCTCCAGAGTGCTAAGAGTAAACTATGCAACAGTACACCCAGCCCAGACATTATTCTTAAGACAAGCACAAGGCTGACAGGTCTTAGTGATACAGAGGCCAACTAACCATGAACCTTAGACACTCAAGAAGGAAAGTTTCCTGGACTCTTGCTTATCTGCACGAATAAAAGCGTAAGGTACAGTTAGGGACCAGAGATGCAGACAGAATGAGACTCCCCAAGCCAAGTCCACTGTGTCTAGTCAAAGGCCCTAGAAAAGGGCAGCCTGGAAAAGTGGAAACCTTCCCTTCATGAATGTCTCTACTTTAGCCTAGCCCTGCAGAAGACCCTGAATGAAGCACATGCTCATTCTTGCCAGCAAAGATACAACCCTGCTCAAGATGCACAGACACAACTTAGCCCTTCCAAGTGTTTCCCTACCGTGGAGGTTTGGATAATGACAGCCCCCATTGGCTCATATATGTGAATGCTTAGTCGTCAAGGACTGGCACTGCTTGGAAGGGCCTGGGAGGTGTGGTCTTGTTGGAGAAAGTGTGTCAATGCAGCAGGTTTAGAGGTCTCAGAAGTCCAAGCCAGGCTTAGAGTCCCCCTCTTTCTTCCTGCTGCCTGTGGATCAGGGAGCAGAACTCAGCACTTCTCCAGGATGTCTGCCAGCATGCCGCCATGCTCCACGCCATGGACTAAATCTCTGAAACTGTAAGTCAGCCCCAATTAAGCGCTTTCTTTTATAACAGTTGCTGTGTTTCATGGTGTTTCTTCACACCTACAGACAGCACTAGAGAGCAGG